>OZ037937.1:28713617-29081443 GCA_964035585.1 Polytrichum formosum
GAAAGCATATGTATTCTTAAGTAAAACATTAATATACATTGTTTTTGGAGGTCTCAAAATTGTCCATTGCCCGACATTTCAGGTGTGTCAAAATTATGTGTCGATCACTGTTCTTGTGGACGAGACATGTGCCTATGAACTTGGAACTTGGTTTGCATAAGTAAATTTGTCTAAAAAAATTACACTAAATAGTCCTAAATTAGTGTGGGTGGACAATTAGCATGGACATAATAACGTAGAGCGCTCAAATTGTCTAGTCGGGCTGCAAACAACAAAATAACATGGGTCCAAAACCTTAATTATTTCTCCTTAGTTTGTCCCTCAGTCTTCCTTGAGAATTTTGACCAACATCTTACATAGAATTAGAATAGGCACCTTACAACAAAAGTAGCATAAAATAGTATATTCACCCACATCAACCTCATGGATTTTCTTTTGATGTGGCACACGCTAATTTAAATCTAGAGATTTGGCATGAGTTGCGAATTAATGTAGCCCACATTACTTCCTATAGTGGATTTTTTAGCACATTCTCATTATATAGTTATATAACTTAGCTTGGTAAAATATTACATTCTCATTAAATAGTTCTAGCACCGCATAACTCCAAATAGTAACATGCACTAATTGGGATAATCAGTGTAGTTGTCGAAATGGTGTGTACACCATTGACCTAATTATGAAGCCCACATAGTCATTCATCTAGCATTCATCTCTACATTGTTTGTGGTATATAGTGTCGCTACTCGATGCCAAATCTTTTAACTTGGAATGTCAATTATACCAAGCAAAGTCTTTTTTTTGGTGGTCTATGGTTTCCTACTAGCTTATAATCTCTACTTTTCTTGTAAAAACTAGAACATGTAGTCCCGGGGTGGCAACTCAAACAAATAATTACAGGGGGCTCATCCACAAATTTCACAAAGGCATAGATTATGTACACATAATCATACATATAATCTAGATTATGTACACATAATCGTACATATAATCTAGATTATATTTCAAATAATCTAGATTATGTTTCAAATTATCTGGATTCAAGAGTTTCAAAAGAGAAGCGGGAGAGAAGCCACTGAGAGAAGTCGGGAAGAGAGTTGGGATTAGGGCTTACAAGCCAAAATAATCTAGATTATCTTCAAATTTTTGTAGATTATCTAAATTATAATTAGGTCTGATGGAGACCAGATTATGGACGAGCCCCCCTGTCCAAGAGAAAGTCCACATTATTTTCAAATTATTGATGTTTTATAATACATAGACATGTTCAAATCAAAAAATTATTACGTATTATGGATGGTCTCAATGTGCACTACATCACTCCATTCTAAGTTCCGTAAAATTGTTCTTTGGTATGAATGTACAAGGATAATATGGATGGATTATCTGTTACAAATTATTTGCACTAGTTGCCACCCCGGCCATGTAGTAAGCTTTTATCGCTTCAAACACATATTTCCAAGTAGTAGGTGACGTTAAATACCATAAACAATGTAGATCCTATATATATATATATAAACCGCATTTCTACAAGTCTTGTATCATAGGTGTGAGAGTAACTAATAAGAGGTAGTGGGTACGGTACTCACAAAGTAGTCATATTATGGAAGGAAGTCAACAACAATGGAGGAAGTTCACCGATCAAAGAGTTTCCTCGAAGGATACTGCCAACACAATTCCATCAAGTTGTTAGTTCAAACATAGTCGCACATGCGAGCAACCTTTCACCCAAGACCCGGCCCACTTTGTCAACGAAAAATGAAAAACGAACATAGAAATAAAAACGTATTTCGTCAAAGTTTGGGTGGTGATAGGTTCAAGCTCTTGAATTATACCTTGAAGGAAGACTTGAAGCCAAATGGGTAGGTTAGGTAGCTGGGTCTCAAGTGATTATGTTTTCCCGACTAGCCTACTTTTATTAGGATATGAAACATGCAATTAGTACAACACAATGAGCATGTCAAAAATGAAGGATATAACACTAGTAGAAAATTATGCTAAAAAGAATCGCAGCCGAAATTGGTTGCAGTTCTTTTGACTAGCATGATCTGCAGTCTCTAAACGACTGCAAATTTGATTTTTTGGTTTAGCAACTAAAATTATAGGAATTTGGGGGCATGTGATATACCATTGGAAAGGTCTTGAAAATACCTTTCCAACGGTATATTGAACGCCCCGAAATTTTAAAATTGCAGTTGCAAAACAAAAAAAATTGTAGTCGTTTAACACCTGCAGACTAGGCTGGTCAAAAGAACTGCAACCGATTTTGGTTGCGGTATTTTTGGGCATAGTTTTCTATTAGTGATAGTCAATTTCCTCATAATTTTCAAGTCTGATATCTAGTGTTGGACTAAAGATTCTCATGCTCATTAAATGGTCATATAGCTCCCCCCCCTCCTTTCCCTTCCTCTGATTATGTTGATTATGTTTTGAGCACATAGTCCAATTTTTTTTTTAGCGTATGTCTTTTTGGTGTCCGTTCTTGAATAGGTACCTAACGACACAACACTCAAATTACAAGAATAATTTGTGAATGGCAACTTACAGCGATTGTAGTCTAGGGAGACTTGTTACCCAATTTGGAAAGGGACTTGGTTCAAAATTGTTGAAACTCAAATCCCTGCACAACTTTGAACTGATCCAGTCAACTTCCTCAATGTGCAGCATTATCAGGACATTTATCTCACTTTGCAAAATTGTCGATTCATAAGTTCAAATCCATGCACAATTTTTGCTAGTAATTGAATTTCAACCTTACACAAACTCACAAATGTTGCAGCATTTTCAACGCAGACAAGTTGGGGATGTAACCGCTGAATCCATTGTGTGAAAGATCGAGAGTTTTCAACATGGTGACGTTGAGCAATGTTATTGACAATATTTCTCCAATGAGCTGATTGTCGCTCGCATTTCTGGAAGATAGGAAGCAGATTATGAGAAATCAAGCAGGAGATCCTAAATTCAATCAACCCAAACATCATATACGTACTCAACCACTTGAATATGTCTTCTTTATGGTATCAAATAGATATGCTTGCAACTTCAGAAAAGCAAATTTACTATAGTAGAAGCGCCTATTCCTGATCAGGACCCCATTGGCAATCTATAGGGTATCAAAATTTTGATAAGGTTGGGATTGAATTCAGGGTGGGACTAAATTTTGATCAGGCTGGAACCAATAGTGCCATGACACATGTCCTGATTTTGAGTGCTAAAGTGAGGAGGAATGAGCCATATTGGCTAACTCTAGACATTGGCAATATGCTCATGCCAACTTTTGGCTTCAAGGATTCACAGAAATTTCAATCCAAAGGAATAAAATTATCAAAAAATTTATATAGTCCTCTTGATTTCTATCTTCTTACACAGGAGAAATTTGCACTGCTTTATACTTCTCCAGATCTGGCGTAGAATCTCTTTAAGTGATCGGTCATGGGTGCCTCTACTCTAGGTTCAACTCAAAAATTATAATGAATTGTAGTGGAATCCCAACTTTGTTCTTCCAACATAACATAATTACTCGGTTGATGAGCCATGGTCATGGGCCCCGCAGTAGATTTGAGAATAAAGCCTTTGGATGCCGGAACTTCAGTGCTTTAGACTAAATATGAAGTGAGGGTAGTTGAACACAACTCATTAGTTGAGTAATGTTATGAAAACAATCCCATCACAAGTAATATAAGAATGGAGGTGCGTGATTGACTCCAAAATATTATACAACATCCTACTCGGAGGACTATAATGTGAGGTTTGAAATGTGTACTTACAAGTAAGTGAGGGCATGGTAGCCTTCTATCATAGGTAGGGACCCATTGAATTTGTTCTTTGCAAAATTCCTGCAACAATATCTTGTGGAATCACAATAGACTCAAGGTGATTGCAATGAAAGATGAATATGACATATGATAATGTTTTTAGAAATTAGTAAATTTTGTGTCAACAATGGCTATAACATTATTTAAATGGGAAGAGCCATTTCTCTTCATAACATCACTTAGCGACGTGGGCCCTTAGAATATAACAGTGGGATGCTGGGAGTTTAGCTTGAATTTGAGGTCTCTCTGCACAACTTTCTGAGCATCCCATTGTTATATATTATGAGGGCCCACGAAATGAGAGCTGCACACTGAGTAATGTTATGTTCCCTTAGGAAAAACCTCAATTTGGAATACTATGGTGTTAAAATGGGATTGTATGATACATAATCTTGCTTCAGATGGATTATGAAATGAATGAAAAATGGGAGTAGATCTTATCGACTATAGCAAGAAAACATATTTTTTAACTTGACGAGTGATGTTATACTTTTATGATACTTGTAAGCAACTTAAACGAATGTAGTTATTCATTCAAGAGCACAAAATTGGCACCCCTCGGTTACTCACAAGTAAGCGAGATTCGAGTTTGATGTCGAGCTATTCCAACTCAAAACCGGAAGGGGTCCAATAAAGCTATTAAATGAGAAATCTCTGCATCATGATCACATGCACATCATCAATCACATAACAAGTTACATAAAGAGGATAGGCATGTCTCTACTAAGGGCCACTTCGCACACGAGACTAAAGGCCCCCGCGACCATTGCATTCTACGATCTCTCATCGGTCGAAAAGGCCGAGACCGTCCAAGTTCACTTCACACTAGAAGGTGAAGGCTTAAGTGCCCAAAGAAATGATCATGGATGAACAGTCTACATGGACTCCTACATGGCAAACTATAAATATTGTTTCATGGTCTGCTAGAATCTGCATCAAGCTCATCTCCAAGAGATAGGCCTGATGCAAATTCCAACAAACCATGTCAGTGGTACGGCCTTTGAATCAGAATCAAGGGCCCTTGGCTTGGCGGTGAATTGATCCCAAATAGATGTGGCATATATTTTGAGATATTCAATCAGTGTGTATACTGTATAAAATGCTTATACCTATAATTCCAAAATGATAGTTTTAATTGTTATCCAGAGCAAGGAAATTGTAGTGGTATCTTACGCTGACACCAAATGGTAGAGGTATGTCACAGTGTGTCGTGGAATTTGCCCTTGGAAATTATTTCGGGACAAATTCAGGGTTTGTATTGTATGATATGAATACGTCCCCGGATCAAGTCCAGGAAGCTCGCCCGTGAAGTTGTTGCTGCTAATATCCCTGCCAAAATGGTGGAAAAAGAAGAAGTTAAATCAGCTGACCATTTAGGGTGAAAGCCTCGGAGAAAGGAGGGATGTGAGTTTGCAACATTGTCACTTGTATGTGTTATGGTGTTTTGTCATCAGATTCAGTGGGTCTATCTATATCAGGCCTCATAAAATTAGGCGTTCGCATAAATTAAATAAATTAGCTTAATTTATGCGCGCCGTGCATCCGAGGCGCATAAAATAACCATTTTTCAAGAAATGACTGGAAAATGCTAGGAATTGGACAACTGGAGTGTGTTTCGTATGGCGTTGTGTGTGGCATGTTTTATTGTGTTGACACGCTCCCATCTATATGGGGGGATAGAAGGTTGTGATCAACGTAGACGACCATCCCTAAACCCTAAATTGCACGTCGGACTACACAACCTCTGGGCATCTTTGATTTTTTTTCTTAATTTATGCGCGCCGCTCAAATTATTTTATGCGTTTTAAGCGTCTATTTATAGAACGCCTAATTTAATGAGGCCTGATCTATATGTAATCCTAAAATGAATTTCACAAGAATAAGAAGAAGCTCAAAGAATACTTCCTTCTTTGTAAGGTGAACCTTGAGCAAGCACAAACAACAATAAAACTCACATTTACTTTCTCCAAGACAAAATTTATGTGTTTACTCACATGCGGTTCAATTGACACTACCAACATATTAGTCCTAGGCAATCAACTTGCATCACTGAAAGAAATATGTGAACGTACCCATTATGGAAGATTTACATATTTTTATAGTGATGTGTATGCTTGTACTGTGAATACCCTCATTATGACTACACTATTTTGTCTAATTAGTGTGGCCCACACTAATTCCCAATTACCCACACTATTATTATTATTGTAATATGAGGTGGCCCACTATGATTTTGCAATGTGAAAAAATCCGTGTGGGTTTTTTTGGTCTGCATATTTGGATAAAAATCAAGGCAAGGCAAGCACTATAAAATTACTAATGCTAATCAAGGCAAGTACTATAAAATTAATGTGGGCCACACTAAATTCCAACCCACATGAATTTCCCACCCACGCTAATTAGACAAAACAATGTAGTCGGATCGTAAGTGGTAAGATGCATAACAAATCAAGTGCAAGGGATGTCACCCATCTTAGCATTACTATGACCTTAAGGGCTTAATAAACAATGTTTTCATGTTGTGTGCATGCTAACACTTATATAGATTTCAAAGGCCCATTTTGGACTTCAAGGAGTCATATGGAGGTGTTTAGGTGATAAACCATTGATTTTTACCAATAACATTAAAAGCAACCTCACCTACTTAACTCTGCTAACACTTATATAGATTTCAAAGGCCCATTTTGGACTTCAAGGAGTCATACGGAGGTGTTTAGGTGATAAACCATTGATTTTTACCAATGACATTAAAAGCAACCTCACCTACTTAACTCCTTCATTGATTTCATTCTTCCAATTGATAAGTGAGTTGACTTTAAAGAGATAACTTTCAACATCATTGGTTATAAACGATAGTAAAGTATCTTAAACACCTCAGTACGATATCTTGAGGGGGCTTTAGACCCAAATGGATCTTTGGGACCTCCAACTCATATTAATGACATAAATTCAAACACATTTAGTGTAATCAGTCGATCATCAATGTCCCATGTCACCATTGTTTTAGTTCCTCTTTGTAATAAGTTGCACCAAATACATTTTCAATCCATAACATTACTCAACGACGCTCTGTGGGCCCTCGGAATATAACACTGGAATGTTGCGAGTCATGTATGAATTTGAGTCTCCTTGCGAAGCTTTTCGAGCATCCCACTATTATATTATGATGGCCCACAAAAAGAGAGTTGCATGCTGAGTAATGTTATGTCTCATGGACTAAGTGAAAATTGACTATGATAATTGTTCAAGGCTTATACAATTGTATGAAGTCTTGTGTTATATGATATGTTGCAACATATCATGTAACACAAGACTTCATACAATTGTAGCTTGAAATGTTCCTTCAAGGGTTAAGGGAGGGTAAGACCTTCAAGTCCACGAAGAAGTGAGGTGACCCCGACTTAAGATAACTTAGATACTCCTTTGTCTTATCGAGGCGATTGAAATGAAAAGCTTCGAGTATGTTTAGCAGGGACTTACAATGCCTGAAGAAATGAAAACGAGCTAGCTGGAAATCCGGGAATGGTACCACTGAAAGCATTGCCATGAAGGTCTCTGCATAGCACCAGTTTGAAAATTACAAGCAAATTTCAAATACACTCTTACAACTTCGCTGACGACATTATCTGTGGTTTGAAAGTAGCTCGCATGGTGTTGTTCGACCGATTTAAACACACAAATTCTTTTGCACTACAGTGAGTGAACTGTAGTGAGTGAACAATGTATTACTGCAAACATAAGCTTAGATCATCAGTGTGCTATCGAGATTTCCCAAAGCGTTGGTAATAAGTCAATGCAAGTATTCACTCTAGTAGTTAGTGTTACCATTTTTTTGAATAAAAAGCTGCTCACTCACAATTCAAACAGGCTGTAGATGTTGCCAAGTTCGACAGGGATGGGACCGGCCAACTCTGGATTTCCAGTCAATGTTCTGCACAACAAAAACCAACATTATTGACATCATGAGAATCACAAACCTCTAGATTGATACATCAACCTTAATTTTACGTTGATTTTAATCACATCACAGTACATTATGTAGTCTTGTCTTCCTTAGTGAACCGTGAGTTGAATAGGTGTGGAATGAATGTTGAGTTGTGTGACTTAAAATGAACTAAATTGTGATGGTTAGGTACGTGACAAGTCTACCCAACAGTGCTGATCATTTGACATTAAACGCTGGCCATTCGCATTTGATACACACAGATATATAAGAGAGTCCCAACCCACAATTTATTTTTTGCGGAAACACAAGCACTGGGAAACTTCTTGTGAACTTACAAGGAGACTAAATTGCTCAGGTTTCCAATTGCTGCTGGGAGACCACCTTTGAGATTCGCACCATTCAACCTCCTGTGCATGGAATTTCAACCAATTCATTCAAGTGTGAAGCACTCAACTGAGCCAATTAATGTCCACAAGAAGGAAATTTAAGTGATTGTTCTGACACAAGCAACATGACTGATCAATAACTTTATGATCACCAATGATAACCAAGATGAGGAGCCCAACGATGGGTTGTAGCTCAACCGAGATGCTTTCATGAGCCACGGTTTGGCAGGCGGGACATTATGGCAATAACCCATAGAGTAGAGGCGCCTATTCCTGATCAGGACTCTATCGGCAATCTATAGGGTGCCAGAATTTCGATCAAGTTGGGACTTAATTTCGATTAGGCCGGACCAATAGTGTCATGACACATGTCTCGGTTTTGAGTGCTAAAGTGAGGAGGTTATGATAGACTCTACACATTGGTAATATGTTCGGACCAACTTCTGGCTTCAAAAATTCACAGTAATTTCAATTGAAGGAATAAAATAACCAAAAAAATTGCAGTCTTCCTAATTTCTATCTTCCTACATGGGGAAAAATTGCAGCGCCTTGTACTTCTCCAAATCTAGCGTAGAATCTCTTAAGTGATCGGTTATGGGCGCCTCTACTCTAATTGGGTTGGTTCTCATATGTAATTGGTGGGAGGTGGAATCGAGCTAAGTGAGAAATGATGATTTAAATTCACTCATTTAAATTTCAGTACACCAATTGCACGAGGATATGGTTTAAATTGGGTCATATCCATTGCCACTACTAGAATGATGCCACGTTATTGAGATCCCTCCTCACATTGGTACGAAGAAACAGGATGTAGCCATGCACCTTTCGAACTCTCCTACAACTCAATAATCCAAATGCACGACCAAATTCGTGACCTTGTGCAGTCTGGTGTCCACTAAATAGTCTCATTAGTGTTACCAGCATTAGATTCCCAACATATTATAATTATCCAGTATATTTTCTTGTATTATAACATGTGATATTGGAAAAAAAATTTGCACAAAATAAACGTCAAGTAAAAAGACTACCATTGCTCATCCTTAACCCCAATCTCTACAATAGTATGCACGCACACACAACCCCACACACGTCTTCACGTGTCAATAGTAAATAGAATCATCTTTATCATATACCTCAGTACCTTGGAACCACAAAGTCAAGACAATCAATATGTCACACTATTCATAAGATCACACAAATGAACCCATTTTTTAAAATGTCGGTAGGAATCTTACAATCCGACGATCCAGGTGTCCAACCCGCCCTTGCCATTTGTCTGCTTCGCATGGCAAAATACGCCTTGCCAAGGAGTGGCGGGTGAGCAAGGTGGATTCGCAGGAGTTGGGAGCAACGTGTTCCAACCCACTAGATTGCTTTGAGTCTCGTTCACATTGGTTTGGTTCCACTCACCCCAAAGTTGCTGCATTGCATATACTATCCAATCCCACACACACACACAAATCATGCAAATGGCGTGCTTAATCAGTGAGAATGTATCTACAATTAGTCGACTTCCACATTCAAATCACACCAAGAATCGTCAAGAATAAGTTTGTATTCCCAAAATTGCACCCGAGTGTCAGGATTTCGATGCGAGAGGATGGTGAAGCTTACTATCACTCGAGGTGTACTTTTGCGTTGCAACTGCTCCATGGCCACCACCAAGACAAAGGCAGAACATCACCAGACCTGCAAACTTGCCCACAAGAGACATTCTGACTTTTGGGTCTAGAATTCTTTAGGATTTTCTCCACTCGATAGATAGATAGATAGATAGATACGCAGGTATCATGAAGAAGCGAGCTCAAATGAAAAGTCTCTTCATCTGCGTGCTCCCGTGACCTTATAATGGCGAGTTCTTACTCAACTATATATTAATACAGAATCGACTGAAGATTGATTATAGTTTCAGCGTCGGTGACAACATGTTGAGTGTCCAAACTAAATTACTTGAGTTTGCATTCCAACAAACTATCTGGACTCTCGACAACACCCAACTATGATGAAGACAAGTATGAACTCAGGCTAGGCTCATCAACTGCGTAAGCAAATAAAAGCGTTTCTCAAAGATTCACACCAATCTCTAATGGGAAGCATCACCTCGACCTTAATCCCCGTAGTCTCTCTTCTTACAAAGACTAATCGGATCTGCTATATATAAAACTACAACGACTTGGCTAATATTATAAGCTGCCTATGAACTCAAACAGCAGATTTTAAGTTTGCATTCCTGTCTCGGGGTTCTAGAGTTCGAAGAAGGTGGGAGGAAACCACGACGGATGTGTACAGGAGTCGCCCATATCGCTTCATACACAAGTTTTTTTGTTTTTTTTTGGACCAGGTTTTGACCACGGTTGACTCTCGAGTCTCCGGAGTCTGAGTCTCCTTCCTCTTGTTGGGATTCATGTCGGGATTCTTGTAAAAAAGTATGGTACCTTCTACGGAACACCTACGATGTTTGCCGTTACATGAGGTTTCGTCCTCGAAGTTGCAGAAATACTTAGACCCTGAGAAGAGTAACTTATAAAATCATGGGGTCGTGTATGGCCAGCTCTCCCGACTGACAAAATGAGTACTTTGTGGGCTGTGGCAGTCCCAAAAGCCCTCTCTACCACTGTCCGGGGAGATTTCTGGGCATGATCCGGTCAAAATCCTCGTGTTTCCCAAGTCCAACCAGTCACATGTTGTGATCTTTCGGTTTTTCTTTACTGATTTGAGGTATATTCTGTAGATTCCTTCAAATTGATGGGTAATTGTCCTGAAGTCTTGAACTTCAACCGCTTATTTCTCAAACTCAACCCAGTTCATCTGTAACTAGCGGCTGGTTCTCCATGTTCATTGATTTGAGATAAGGTAGATGTGCTTAATATAATCACTAACCCTTAATCGGACATGTGGTATGTGGTTAGACGTGGCTCTAAGAACGGGTACCAGAAACGATATGTGTTTAAAAAGGGTTGGACTATGTCCTCAAAAAATATGATAACCATTCTAAGTTCAATAGTCAACATAATTGGGCGGATGGAGGGGAGTGGGGGGAGGGGACTTATATAAAAGGATTAATAGCATGAGAAACTATGCTTTATTAATGATTAAGATATTCACATGAGCTTCAAAAATTATGAGGAAAATGACAACAACCTTGATTTGGATTTGCTAACCATCTTGTACTAGTCACGTGTTTCATATCCTAGGAGAAGTTGGCTAGTTGGAACCAAAAATAATCATCTAAGACCCATTTATCTTAAGTGGGCCTAAAATGTTTAGCACTCCCAAGGCAAGTGGTGAGCGCTCGATGAGTACAAAGATGATAAACAAATCCAAATTTAGGCCATAGCCATTTTCCTTGTAATATATAACGTGGAGCTCATAGGTGTAACATATCTCACAATAATGAGATTCAAGAGGCATGTTCCACCCAACCTTAGAGCTTAATATATACTAGATACTACTATGAGTTGAGGCTCCCTTCAACTAGTAGTTCCAGATATCTTAACTAGCTCTCCCTCCATGCCTTTAGGATAACTCTAAGTATAGTTAACTCATGGTCATTACTTACGAGGTGATAACCTAGGGTAAGACCATAGTCTCAACTAGTAGTGACTCCCTTTACCTTTAGAACTGCTAGAGCACCTAGGGTGGCACCTCTAGTCTTCTGGTAAAGGAGTTTAGTTGAACTAGAGGTTGTAAATAGTAAATAAATAAGTAAATAAGTAAATACACGTTACAATAGGAATGTCTTGTTCATTTTTAATGTCAAGATTCTTTTCCTTTGAATAGTCACATAAGTCATCCCAATTTTTTTGGACTATTGAACCTTTTAATAGGTAGCAGATTTTGAGCATGTAGATCAATTACTTTGAAACCATGTCTTTCTAGTGTTTGTTTCTTAGATGTAAACCTAACTACCCACCATTCAAATATAGGTATCCGATTAAGATAGGGAACCGCATGAGGCCCACTTTAAGTAGACTTGGTGTGAATTCAAACGGGGCATTCAACTGCTATTTTGGGCAGATTGGGTGTTGCAATCTCAGAAGTTGTCATCTAAAAGCTCAACCTATTCATAGTTGTACCAATTTCCAATATTTGAATATTAACTTTGAGCGGGTGTAAAATGGCCATGCACAAAGTGTGATAATATACGAAGGGGGGCATTTATCCTAACTTTTAAAGGTTTCAATTTGCCATTGCATGGTCTACGTGACAATTTGTATAGGAGGGAGTGAGCTATTGCATACACGCATCCTCTCATCCATCTAACATAAAATTTTGACCCCCTATAGGTTTGTTATTAATTCACCTCAAATGACTTGGACTAAAATAATTAGGGGTCTTTAAGATGGATTTTGGTGTCAAGTAGACTAGAAATAGTAGCATTTGGGGTGCATACTATTTTAGGGCTTCAATGTTGGATAAATGAGAGGTATGCTCGTATGCAATAATTCACGTTTGCTCAAGTTGATGTATAATTCACCTTAACAAGTATTGAAGTCAATATGATCCATAAACTATGTACAACACAACCTATAATATCACCCCTAGCATTACCCACCCAATACTCTTCAAAGCAAGGCATGACCCCCAATGCTCTTGCCACCCTGCAGTGCCACATAGCTCGCATGCTTGCCTGTTGCGTTTTTATTAAAGGAGGAAAAGGCAGGTTGGTTGCAAGTTGGCACTGAGGACGGTTAGCTCTGACAACACATCAAATAATTATTAGTAAGTAAATCTAGGGTGAGGTATGCATGACGGCCACATGCAAGGAGTTTAGGGTTTTTCCAAGTAGCATATTGAAGATACTTAAGGCATTTGGCAAGAGAATAGAAGTAGTAGAGGGAGCGCCATTAGTGTAGAGTAAGAGAGGCAAACCACACTAGAGGAGGAGGAGGACACTTTAGCACTAATTCATAGGTTATGGATAGAGTCCTTGTAATACAATATATGCCCTTGGCCCCTTGGGGAGGTTTTAGGCTAATCAATGGGAAGGAAAGTTTTTTATGACTATAGATGTGCTCCTTTTGTGTAGCAAGAAAGTGGTGACTTCCCCTTATTGGATCTTATTAGTAGTAGAAGGCATGGTACTCTCTATAGGGATTGACTAAGAGTTTAAGTAAGGAAAGGCTTCTAAGTATCTTCTAGAGTGCTCTTGGTATGAGTGAACACAAAATATGAGTGGAGTTAAGGTTAGACTTCTGAGTATTTCCCGTGCTATTTGGTAAGATGCAAGGCTAACCATAGAGGGTTACCGGTTTCCCAACCAAAAACCCTCCTACTTTCGAAGGCCATAGTGGTAAAGGTAAGTAGATTATAATGAACTCATTTTAAGTGCATGAATTGCAGTCAAGAGCCCAAAATCATGGCCCTTGCTTCCTCTATGATTGCAAAGTGGTCCATACTAAGGACAATCATTTCGCCACCACCGTTATGCTCTAAATCTTGTTTGTACCGCCCATCCCACGTATGGCATAAGACCTCAAATGAGATTCTAATACTATCAAAAATTAAACAAAAAGACTTAGTGACCAACAAAATATTGTTTGAAAAGCTCATTGGTTTGGAACCGCATACCGAGCATTTATTTGGGACTTATTTACAATTCTACTATTCTTCATAAGTGGCTTATGGTTCTAACCGATAGCTTGTCATGGACATGCCATGTGAAATCCATCAAGGTGCCATCTAAGATGTACAATCCTTAATGAAACACTAGTCTTATGCATATTACGCCTATATTTGAGTGCTATATATTAAGCCCTGTAGTTAAGAATGAACATCAAAAAGACACGGTTACCATAAAATTAGACCATGTGTTCATATAGGCTATATAATCAACACAATTGGAGAGGCCTATGTCATTGCAAGGGAGAAAAACAAAAAAACTACATTGACCTCTATCAATTTTTGCATTTTAAGTCCAATTTTAACACTTGAAACGACAATCTTCATCATGCAATATTGCTAACATGATGAGACAATTCATGATCCCATTAAACGGCCAAAAACTATTTGGAGTTGGAAGTGTCCATTATAACACTGCACACCTTATGTAAAACTTGGCGAAAAAAATGAAATTACCTCGTTCTAAATATGAAAGCTGGAGTGGAGAGTGAAATCAAGTTTTGGTGAAGTTTGACTAAGGGACTCGCAGCCATTTCGAAGGGTCCTTGCACTGAGCCTCAAGCTCCGTAGCAAAAAGCAAGGAGACACGAGGAAATTCCAATAGAGATTTGTGAGGCTAACTTCAAGTTGCCGCATGACAAAGTACTTCACGTACCTTTTGCATTCTCAATCTCATTAGTCCAAGGTTGCACTAGTACCTCCTCCACCAACACTATTTTGCTTCCAAAGATGTCGTATGTTAACCAAATTAACCCCATTCAATGGGTTTGCCAACAATGATATTTTTTCGGGGCTACACATCGTTGAAAACGCTAAAAATTTGTTTTGTGGGAGGGAAATATTTCAGTTATATATTTTCTTTTTGTGGGTGGACGATCTCGCTGAACTCTTCCCAATTTTTGAAACATATGGCTTTGTTTGGATGAAAGCACTTAAAATTGGATTAACAATGACTTTTAATCATTCGTCCAATAAATTTTCTTCTTCTCTAGAGCTTGAGAGAATTGCTTTCAATGTTGTCTATGAGAAAAATGAAATCGAATAAAAATTGATGTTTGCAAAGAATGGGAATTTGGGTTAAAATGTTTAAATTTGTGTATATAATAAATTTTCCACATTTACAAGTTTAGTGATGGAAACCTACCCTCATGAAATCTCCACAACTTGGAAACCCCTTTGATTTGCTTTGTATAACCTCTAACTTATCGTGTATGTTCCTTCATCAACCTTCTAATTTTCCCTTCAATATAGACCATCCTCAATTTGTTTAGAACAACCTTCCAAAGGTGGTAGGCATCGTTCGATACTTTCATAATCATTGTGTTATGGAAGTGTTTGACCATTATAAGGCACTTGACCCTATAGTGGGCACTTTCACTCCCACAAACAAGTTTGAGCTTTGGATCGGCTCGGAAATTGTCTCATTGTAAGTCAAAGTTCAAAGCCTTTGTCATTTTAAGTACGAAGCTTGGAGTAGGAGTGCGAATCGTAACATAGTTTGAAATGAAGGTTCTTTTGCATTTTCAAATCATCACAAAGGCCCTCGAGAGGCCCTCCTCATTACTGAACCTAAAATGGTATCTAATTTTCTAGTACGTACTCCAATATCATCGCAACATGTGTCTTTAAGTTAAATGTTTCTAACTACAATAAATATGTTATTTAGTGTCGCTTACTATTTGGAGTCACACAATGCTATATCTTATATATACTATATATATATACTGTATATACACCAAGTAAAGTTGTTGATGTTCTATAATGTCCAAACAATCAATTTGACTTTTGTTGCTAAAATATGATATATGAAATAAATAGTTATAGCATTGTGTAATTTCAAATAGTAAGTGACACTAAATAGTAAGTGTTGAATAATGGACCCACGTGCAACCATGTGGTGTTAATTGGGGGATATTTGTTTTTGGAAGAGAATTTTTGGGATGTTTGAATACGTACTTTCCAAATTTGATCTTGTATGTGTGGATTAATGTTATTATATCTTACCAATAATATATATATTTCATATAAATTAAAATTCTGCTATATTTTCAAAAAGACAAGAAAATGTGCACATCTTTTGTAACGCCAACAATTGCTTCAGCCATTTAAAAAAAACTACAAAAGATAACTTCAGATTGGCTATGAAACCCAACAAACAACACTACAACAAAACACAAGCATGCCACCGAGCCTCATGCACATAGTCTCAAGCGTTCTATAGAAGACACAACGTTCTTGCCAATCGCAATTTTTGTTGCTTGCCTACAATTTCAGACCATCCTTTCAAGTAGGTGGCATGCTTGTCTTAAGTAAATAGTGGTTGGTAGAAACCTCCACCCAAAATCATGCACACACAATCTCATTGTTCTGCCATTGAAAATTTTCAATTCAAAACAGGGGGCAAACAAATATTGGTTCGCCCAACCCTAAAACTTTGTGTAATCCCTCAACAACCCAACATGCAAGAGAAGAACCTATGTGACACCCCCGAGCTGAACCTGATACATAACCCATACCCATCAATACCCTCAAGGTTATGATCCAATGCGCTCTGATACCCCACTTACAACACAAACTAGCTTTATCCATGACACGTTCCTAAAAAAGTTGAATCTTCTCTTGCCTATATCAATTTAAATATTCTTCCACTACAGTACACTCCAATATATGACACCCTTATTGTTTTGCCATATTATTGCTACATGTTTATCTAGGGGTTCTTTCAAACTTCTTGTCTTTATAAGTGCTTGGTTTTTTTTAAAGAGTTTTGAATAAAGTGGACCCTTTCCTTGCACTCACATGGTTTTCAAGATTTACATTCAGTGACCCCCTAGGGGAGATCATTGTGCTCGACATTGAGAAACCGCATGAGTTTAAATATACACCTTAAAAAGTATTGAAAGGTAACAATTCAAATATATAAAGTGCTAACATAAATTCTAGTTACCCCCTAAATGCATGGGCCTATTTCCAAAAAAATAAAAACTTTGATTATGAGTCATTTTTGTTTACTTGAAGGAGCACAAATTCTGAAGTCACATCCTACATAAGTAGGCAAATGTACATTGAAGCAATGACCATAGTTCAACACGATTGGACAAAATTTGGATTAGTTATGATTTTTTGCATGTAAAATAAATGAATGAATAAATACATATATAAAATGTAAGCACAAAAATTCATCCAAATTTTTCATTTGTGGTAGGACTCGCATGTCTAGATACATCATAAATCTACATGTGCTCAAAACACCTAAGAAGTTCAACCAAAAGTTCTAGAATCTTGATTTATGAGGAATTCATTTAATTTGAAACTAAAAATTTCTTACATGGAGTTCACCGATTTATTTTTAAGATACCAATCTCATGGTAAGAGGATCTTTGTATGCATGAGTTATTATATTTCAACACCATTCTCAACCATATCAAAACTAGGACAATTTTGTCCAGGTTTGAAGGTCCTTGCTTGATATGTAAACTTGAATGGTATTGAAAACAACGTAATGCCATCAAATATTCACCTAATGATATAACAAAAAGTGAACTATAGATACCCAAATGGTTTTAAAAGAAGATACGAAACCAACACTGCACTAAGTATTGTATTTGATGTCATATGGCATTTTATGTCATTGTGGTGAATTTTCTAATGACACTTCTTATGAATAAGTTTTACAAATACTATCATCCCAACTTACTTTTAGTTCATCTACTTTCGCTATATTTTGCATCCTAACATTTATGTGATGAAATAATGTCATGGATGACTGAAATTTGGATGAAAACCACCTGGTAAGTGACGATAATTGTAACATTGTAAATCTATAATGCCCGTCTTTCTTTACAAATAATGTTAGGTTCACATTTAGTGTTGGTGCCACTACATGGGCAGTTTGCAATTAGTATTGAGCAAGACAAATAGAATTGACGACAATAAATACAATATTTAGTGTAGTTAATTCGCTCTCGCCCTTGAACATGATATGGCCAACAGGCTCATATCATTTACGTTGCTTAGTGTAAGTTAGCACCGATGTTTGCATTTTTTTAATTTTTTTAATTTTGTTTGTTTGTTTGTTTGTTTGTTTGTTTTGGAACACAAACTTGGCTAGTTTTTCCATCAAGTAGAGAGAAGATTTCATGACCTGTAAATGAACCGCCAAGTGCTCCATTTGGTTTTGGGTACCTCGTCACTATTTTATTTATTTATTTATTTTGGAACACATGAGGCACTTGACCACCTGGCTAGTTTCCGTCAAGTAGAGAGACAATTTCATGGCTGGGAATCGAACTGCCAACCACTCCGTTTGGTTTTGGGTGCCTCGCCACTATCATCTAGTAGTTTAGGGCTCGGGGGGGTCACTAGCGAAAATTGTAGAAACAATGTGTGATAAAAAATAAGGTCTAATATATTCATTGTAGATAAATTTTGCAAAAAATGTACATATAATATAGGGTGTTTTAAAATAGTGAAACATGTTTACATGTAAAATACCATCACATATAATGGCCTCTTTTATCTAGTCAGTACATGTAAAACAGCGTGGAAACAATTACTAGGGGTAGCGGGTCTAGGGTAGGGTCTGTGCTAGTGGATGAAAAGAGGTAATTTTTTGTTGAAAAAGCTTGGATGGATGACTTCATAGGCTGGCTGGCTTGAACGTTACTGAACCAACGTATCCAACGTGGAATTAATGTTCTCTACCTACGTGCTGGGAGGGAAAATTTCAGCACGTTGTTTGAATTGCAATCTTCTTTCCAAATTTCTTTGGCAGTATAAGTAAAATAGGGTATTTTTGAACGATTCCCCCCAAAAATTATAATTAATGTTAGGGTGTATTAAAATACAAGCATTTACCTTTATTTTGAAAATTACCATACCTTATAATCTTTTCTGCAAGGTAAATAGCCCCCCGATTAATAGGTCCTGAGCGCACGTATATGCAAAATATAAGAGGGAGTGAACCTCATGAGGTTTAGGGTCATCTTGGACCTCTTTCTTTTCTTTCTTTCGCGGCACTCAACTCAAAGATTCAAAATTGTAATGCACAACCACCAAGTGAGCCTCACATGTACCCAGAGGGTACATTCTAGGGGATCTATTGCAACAAACAAGAGACCACAGGACTTCTTCTGTCTACTCAGGCTTCTTCTACTTCTTCCTCGTCCTCTTCATTTTTAGTTGAAATTTAGGGTGTGGGCATGGCGCATTCCTGCTCATCTCCTCACAACTAACTCCAAAAATGGCCCCCAACCTCACTGGTACCTAAAAATTTGCAAAAGACCTGCTCAATTCACTTCTAGGTTTCCTACATTTCATAAGAGTGAGAGAGAGTATTTCGTCTTGGTTAGGATGATTGCCATCAAAAATTGAGCTGACTGAATCCTGTCTCTAAAGTTTATATTCCAAATTTTGGTTTTAGGGTTTCTGGGATTTATGGTATGTTTTGGATGTGTGGAGTTTATGGTCGTTGTGGGTTTTATGTGAGCAGATGATGTGAGTCAAGTGGTGGTGTTGTTGGAGGCCAATCCTTATTTCTGGGGATCCAAAGCTGTCGCCTCCTCCGATCAGGCATTGGCCTCACAGGGAGGTCTCACATTTGAGACTTTTTTCCAGCATGTAAGATTTTAAGACTTCCAATTCAACCTTCAATTTGCAGCAATTCAGTCCTTTCTGACTGCGGGGATTTTGTTTTTGTTGTGTGAAATGATGTTGATTCTGAGCTAAGGCCTCGAATGTGGTGAATAATTGTTGTATGTTGCCACTTGGTAGCTTGAAACCAATGTGGATTTGGAGTTTTTGTCTGTTTTGTTTATGTAGAATTTGTTGTCTTCTCTCAGGAACCACTCGAAAAATCGATTTTCTCCTTTCGTTGCTTCATATGAGATTGAACGACTGGCAGTATAGAATAACCATTGCATATGGGATTAGGGTTTTGGTTTTTCGCTTTAAGAGCATTAGAATACCTTGTGATCAATTTTTTTCTCAATAAGCAATCCAACCCAACCTTCTAACTCAGTAATATGTCGGATGAGGCTTTTAGCAATAAAATCTAAAAACAATTAGGCATTTAGGGCATAGCAACGTCTGCAATTAAATGGGCTTAGGGCGCATATGCAATTAGGTCGCACGCAGTTCCTCAAGATTTGGGTTACTCTTTGTGAGTATTAGTTTCAACATAGATTGCCAAAAACTCACAGAATACAGGTTTTAATGTCAATTTAGGGGTTTGGGTGTGTAGTGTGTGTTGTTTTGAAGTAAGCTGGAATCCCAACTACAATTAGGGCCATACTTTGCTTTTTTGAAACCCTTGTGATCAAAGTTGTTCTCAATATGCAACCTCACCCAACCTTCTAACTTAAGTAATATGGCAAACGAGGCTTTTACAAAGAAAAGAAAATTAGGCATTCAGGGACGACCCCACATGCTTGCAATGTAAGCAATCTAGGGGTTTGAGTCGCATGCAGTTCCTCATGGATTTTGATTAGTCATTATGTTAGTATTAGTTTCAACTTGTACATAAAGTTTCAACAAACTCACAGAATGCGATTCTAATATCAATTTGGGGGTTTGAGGGTGTAGTGTTGTTTTGACATAAGCTGGAATCCCAACTTTTATCAGGGCAGAACACTTTTTTTCTTCTTCTGCTGACTTCTCACTCTGCCTCATTGCATTACCACTGTAATTAGGGCAAAACATTATTGTTTGCTTACATCTAACTCTGGGTTGTTGAATTACAACTGTAATCATGGAAATAAAAGTAACCTAAGAGAAAGTGTGCTAATCAGCAATTCCATCAGTTTGCATATGTGCTTGAAGGCAGGCTGTGTAACACTCGCTAACACATCTTACTGTAAACTTTGACTGTTTGCAGGTACTATTATTTGTAAATTGTGTTTTGTTGTTGAATCACTCGAACAGAATTGTCATAATAGCCACAGGGGCAAGCACCTGGTCAGTTCTTCATCCTCAAAAACATGGGAATTCCTGCACTTTGATGTGATTGATATATATATATATATATATATATATGGTTTTGGATATCTCAAGGCTCAGGATTAATCATTGAATAATGTATGCAGGCCTTTCATGGTCATTTTTTAAAATTGGACAGCTATATGTGAGTGGTGTGTAGTAAGGTGTGGATCTAAGAATGAACACCAAAAAGACATTTGTTCACAAGAGATTGGAGTATGTGCTTAAAACTTGTTGATTATTCTTGGCCAATAGTCAACATAATCGGGAGTGCCTACTTGGTTGTTTTATGGCTCTGGCACTTTTGACTTTGAAAAATCATAGCAGCAAAGGGAGATCAAAAATTTCATAGACTGTTGCTAAAATCTCATACCATACTCAAGGATCCAAGAATAATCCTAATTTGGAAATCCAAGTTGAGAATCATGGCAAACAGCAAAAAAATAAAAAACCATTGGAGACACATTTACCTTACTAGTCAGGCATCCAGATCTCTCAAAATTCTTACTATTGGTCTATTTCCATTTTACTTGCAGTGCTTTTCTTTATGACTCAAATCCAAGTGAGGGCACTGCAAATAACAAAAATGGATCTAAAGGAAGCAATAGGCACCCGGAGCTCCGATCAACGGTGATCACACAAGCTATGCAAGAATTTGTGCAGAAGGAGGAGGAGGCAGCTCAGGGTGCTCCACAATCTTTGGAAGTTCCAAATTCAAATCTTTCGGGGGCATTATCAATGGCACTTTGCTGTATCCAGCCAACTAATTCCAGTTGTCATTTCTTACAGCATGGATGTGCATTCTCAATGTTCTGCCTTTAGCATAAACAGAGGTCGCTTATTTTTAAGTGTTGGCTTCTGAGATGGATAGTGTCACTGCCACAAGCCAAGTGCAAGTGTTACCTATGTTGTCCTTGATTTGCATAATCGCAGACATTCAGAGAGTTTTCAGAGGCCCCCTTCCACATCCGCAACCTCGGGTATGTTTCTCTTCTGCAAAATATTCTTGATCTGTTGTTTAGGTGGTCGTGTTTTATTTGCTTGTAAATGAACATGGTAGTTTCTGCATTAGACCACTTAGCTTCTCGTGGGCTTCTAACATAGTGCTGGCTTCACAGATACTGTGTCTACAAGGGTCCCCTGATGCTCCTCAGCAGTAAGTGGTCTTTTTTCAAAGTAAACTTCCCCCTCATCTATCTGAAAGTTTTGACAGATTGTGAGGTTGCAGTTTCTTTGTGTGTCAGCAGGATGAATTTTTTTTGGCATTAGAGTTATCCTTTTTCCAATGGAACTTTTCGTCAGGAGTAGGTCCCCTGTGATTCTCCATTGGGTTTTTCCCATACAATTCAATAATTTCTTTCCACTTGTGGTGCATGCTCAGAGGTAGTGTTTGAATTTGATTGAAAAGCAACCTATTCCGGTTCACTGAGGACCAAACTCATTGCCAAAGTGAGTTTGATCCTCAATGAACCCATGTAGGATGTTTCTTGTTAAAGCCTTCAAACTAGCTTCAAACATGCACCACAAACTTATGGAACATGGGTGTTGTTGTTTGCAAAATGACCACCTCCCGGCCAAGAAGTCATGTTGAACTAAAGGATAATGCTAATATGCAAGTCATAATCCAATTCGAGAAATAAGTTGGAGGTGTCATGTTATCTCTTAGTTGAAGTAACATTTTCATTGTTTTTTGATCTGTTAAGTGGTGAGAGATGTGCAGGTATATTGCCATCATGAACTCCATTTTTTCTGCCCAGAAAAGTGCAGTGAGATTTTCGTTCTCTCCTTTTTGAAGGGCTTGCTTCCAATTTGAATGGCTGGATGTTTTCTCACAAGGATATTGTAATCTTAAAGCCTCCAAATGGGAACAGGACATCTGTTTTTCTCATGCCACAAGGATTTTATGTGGGGTGCCAGGTTCCAATTGATGCTTGTATTGTTGGAAATAAAGACTCAGCGTTTTTGCAGCAGGTATACAACTTTAAGCTCTTTGCACTTTAAATACTCTTTGGTTAAGGCATACCTTATTAGAGTTAAATTCCTCTAACTCAACATGACTTTTGGGCTGGATTTGGTTGTTTTGCATACAACATCTTCCATGTTCGGTAAGTTTTCGGTGCATGCTTGGAGGTAGTAGTGTGGAGGTTTGAACAAATAACACACTATATTGGTTCATGGAGGATCAAACTCATGTCAGCATGCCAAAGAGGTCTTAAAATGAGTTTGGCCCTCAATGAACCTTACAAAATAGGTTGCTTTTCATTCAACTCAAAACACTACTCCAAGCATGTACCGTCACAAGTGGAAGAAATTATTGATATTGTAAAAAAAACCCACTGGAATATCATAGGGGGCCAAATCCCAACGAAAATTCCCGTTGAGTTAAAGGATAACTCTATTTCGCATTGTATAATATACAGTGTGTATCATGCCCCATTATTACCTTGTTATTTGAGCTAGAAAATGTGAGGTCACAGCTAGTCTGATTTGGTTGTTGATGAATGGGCAGGCCTCACATATTACTGGCGGAATCTATATGAAACCTCCTCAATCAGAAGGGCTTATCCAGTATCTTACGGTACCAAACAAATTCCTTATGTGCTGGTCACCTTGGGCATAAATTATTAATAACTTTGTCAAAAAGAAAAAGAAAAAGTGCCACATGTCATCATGTGATTTGTTGGGACCTCTCTACAGATGATGTGGAAATTGACTTCAGGCAGAGTCATGGCTAATCAGACCTGTACTTACGGTGCTTGCTATTCTAGAAGGGTGAACCTTTCCATACTAGGGAGCTTGAACTTCTGTAATATTTTTGTGACTCTAAAGTTGGCAGCACCAAGCTCAAAGCTCAGATGAGCCACGTATATGGCTCTTTTCACTATTTTTCTCTTATCACATAGGTTTATTAAGGTGAATGAGCTTTAAGGTTTTAGCTCGGCACGCACTTCTCATAGGAACACAAAATTAGTGAGATGATTAGCAAGTCCAAATTTTGCGCATAGCAATTTCCTAATAACTTTTGGAGTTATCAAAGCGAAGATTGTTTCTTTTTAAATGATCATATAGGCCCCCCAATTATGTTGACTATATAGTGTACAATGGTTAGGGGATATTGAGCATGGAGTCCAATCTCTTTTAGACACATTTCTTTTTGGTGCACGTTCTTAGATCCATACCTAACCACTCACCACTTAAATATGCATGTCCAGTTAAGAGAAGTAACTGAACTAGGCCTGCTTACTTTATGGGAAGCAGTGCAGTATCGCCTGCAAGACTGTTACTATTAAGTACATGCAATGAAATTCACAATGTAAAGTGTCCAAAGATGGTATTTGCAGATGGTGTTTGCGACTGACCTTTATTCAAGACAATTTTTGCAATTACCACGGCCTGTGGGTGTAGACTTCCGAGCTTCGTAAGCCTCTCTTGTTCTCTCCCTTTTTGCAAGCTGTTATGCATTATTTAGTGATGATATATATTGTCCTGTGCAGATTTTTTGATTTCTATATCAAGACTCTTTTGTATCTTTGAGTAAGGATTAAGATGTACAACCTGTTACCAACAATTTTTAAGGTGGGATGAAACAGGTGTTTCTGTCATAAGAAGACCATTGACATGGGTTACGTGTGCTCGGTTTGCCTCTCTATTTTCTGCACACACCACAAATCCTGCTCTACCTGTGGGTATGTTTATGACGTGATAACTTGGGTTGACATTCTCGAGTTGAAATTTTGGTATCAGTTCTTTTGTTCGTAGATGTATGCCATCCTCAAGAAGTCACTCTATTGTTACATCTAATAGAGTTATCCTCTTAACTCAAAATGTCTTTTGGTGGGAAGTTGGTTGTTTTGCATACAACACCTTCCATGTTTGGTTAGTTTTTTGGTGCATGCTTGGAGGTAGTGTGGAGATTTCAACAAAGAACATTCTAAGTGATTCGTTGAGGGCCAAACTCAGTTTGGCATGCCAAGAAGGTCCTAAAATGAGTTTGACCCTCAATGAACCTCATGAAATAGGTTGGTCTTTATTCAAATTCAAACATCACCTCCAAGCATGCACCAAAAGTGGAAAGAAAACTATTGATATTCTATGCAAAACAACCAATGGAAAATTGAATCCCATTGAGTTAAAAAGGATACGTCTAATATATGCGTATGTTCAGTAATATGTTGTTTGCCTTTATGTTGGCTGACAAATGAATGTTTTTTTGTCACAGGGCTGACTTCACCAAAGTTAGCCTCACGTCCTTGGCCGGCTTGAAACGGAAGGCGCCTGGCTTGTGAAGCTGTGCAAAATTCATGAGCAAGAACTTGTACTGTGACAAGAATTTGTTGAGCCAAATGATGTTTGGTATCGGTAGAAAGAGCTGATACATACAAAGCTTCAACAAAGATGCGCTTTCTGTAGTATGAACTTGTTATATTTTCCACCAAAGGCTAGGAAATGTTTTAAAACAACAACGGGCACATCTGACCCTTGCAGTATAAAAGTTTGCTGCCAGGTAGAAGTCCGGGGATTCTCACCACAATGGAGTTGAGAATCTGTAATTTTTGGGGGGTTCAGCCCATATTCACTGCAAATGAGATTCACTATCTGCAGTTCTCTGTTGACTCTGCCCTCCAAGTGTAGAAGGTCGGGTTCAAGGTAGGCGGGCCTTTAGCTATCCGATTAAGAAAAGGTGACTATGATAGTTGTTGAGTGGTGTTGGTAGATGTGGATCTAGGAATGGACACTGAAAAGACATGTGTTAAAAAGAGATTGGGTTGTGTGCTCAAAATATGCTAGCCATTCTAGGCTCATTAGTCAACATAAGTGGGGCGACCTATATGACCATTTAATGAGCTCAAGAATACTCATTTTGATGAATAAGATATTCATATGAGTCCCAAAAATTACAAGGCAAATGGCAATGGGCAGGATTTGGAAATGGCCATCATCTCACATTAATTATGTGTTTGCAACCTACAAGAAGTGGGTGCTGAGTTTAAACTGGCCATTTATCACCCACTTACCTTATGTCCTTTAGGAAGAGCTGGGAATGTCAAACTACACCGATTATGGTATTTAGTGTCACATGTGTAATGGTGTCACTTACCCTATTTTGAGGCGTATGCTAGGTTCCCCTAATGATTAACAACTTCACCTAATGATTAACAACTTCACCATAAGTGTTGTCTTATGACACTTAGTGTTCAAGTGCATTTACTAATATCTTGGCATGAGTATTTTCAATAGTGTAATGAGGTGCATGCCTATGTTACACAATTGTCTACAAGTTGATTAAAGTGTACACAAATGACACTTGTGATTAGTATGCTCAAGAATATTCTCCTCTTGCATACTAAAATGTAAACACATGATACTTGCCATTAGTAAGCTCAAAAATATCTTTCCCTTGCGTACTAAAATGCAAGACTATCATCTAAAATACCCCAATGTGCTACTCTAAATATCATAATGTAGATTTTTTTTTTAACTTAGAGAAGTTACTTATGATGACAAATGGAATCATGTTGTCAATTAGTGGGCGTGACACTTTTGAGACCTCTAGGCATCTAGTTTAGGCCCTTCGCAAATAGTGTATGTAACACTAAATACCATCAACAGTGTACATGTCTTACATGTCTTGTTCATATCTTGCACAAAGCAGCGGCCCTGCTTTGGTATTCTAGAACTCATAAAATATCTAAAAAAACTGAGCCAATTTAGGTACTAAACCAGATTGGTCTATATTTAGGTATATGGAGTGGTCAATCATATGTAAGATATTAACTATAGGTATATCTTATGATTATCAGTCTATAATTGAGTGATATTGAAGTAAGGTCTTGTAATTCTTAATTGGACACTGATTTTTGCGTGGTATATTGCAAGCCTTGTAGCAATAATCAGGAGAATCGGCTAACTACTGTATGTACCGATGAACAGGTTCATTTTCCCAAATTACCAATTCAAAATTGAAACTTTAGGAGATGTGCCAAACCATATTCATTTAAAAAATCTACTTAAAAGTAAAACTACAAGAAATAACCGATTGATAATCAAGAAGTAAGGATAGTGACCGAGTTGGCTCAAATTCTTTCCGTTTAGTGCCTTGTAGTCAATTATTAACACCAACATGACACATATCATGGTGAGGTTGAACTATGTGGTCTAAATATAGATGTTCTAGGTTTGATTGTCAACACAATTGGGAGGGGCATATGTGATCACTTAAGAAATGGAGAATCTTCACTTTGACCTGTTATAACTTTTGCAATTGCAAATCCAACTTTGAAACTCGGAATGTCTTCGATCTTTCTTTGAGCTCAATGTCATTGGACCTCGATAAATCATAAAAACAAATTGAGATTGGGCTCCCGAATTTTCTGAGATTGATCTGACATGTTCAGATACATTTGCAGACGCAAAAAAAATTTCAACCTTGCAAACTCAAGTAGAACAAGGCACCAAACAGCAAAAAGAAACCAAATAAGGTCCATATGACTTACAACTTGACAAGTTATACTCAAGAATTGTGGAGTAATTCAACCAACTGAGAGTAAGAAATCAGCAACAAAACAATGTCTTGCTCTAACGGTCATGTGTTTGGTTATAAATTGCTGTTTGAAACTGAAACAATAATTTACCTGATTCTCCTAAAAGTGTATCCCTTTTTGGCTTGAACCAGACTAAAAATAATGTCCCTACATACCCTAATTACCAATGCACTATAAAAGTCCACTCTACTCTACTTATTTAGTCAGTGGGGTCTGTGGTTTCCTCAATATATGCGTCACGTATGTTTTCTCCAGCCCCTTGATTTATTCTATCACTCATTACCTTCAACACGGGTTTCCTCGTAAGGCTCTCCTCCTTGTTGTGCCGCAGATATTCATTTGCTTCCTCGGATATCTCGAGAACGAGCCCAAACTTATTATTCGACTGTGCTAGTAAAATTTCAGCGTCCACCAAAATCTGTTTGTTGCAATCCTTTATCATACGTTCTTGCGTCTCCAAAAAAGGCCATTCTAGCTCCTTCTCATTCAGCCTCGGGTCTTTTCTTCCCTGCAACAATTTCACATCACTGTATACATGAATCACCTGAAAATACTAAGAGCTTAAAAGTATATAAAAATGCAACCAATAAGAATGCCAAGTTCTACTTTTTTGAGCTGTAAGGTATGTGAGCCTTATGTGATCCCTAAATCTTCTTAATTGGACACTTATATTTGAGTGGTATTTGGCAAGGCTTGTAGTTAAAATTGGACAACAAGAATAACAAGTGGGAATTCTCACGTACAAGCGTACCTCTCATCTATCCAACATAAAAACTTGACCCCCTATAGGTTTGTGGCTGGTTTGTCTTAAATGACTGTCTAGACTAATTCAAGGTCTTGGAAGCTAATTCTGGTCTGAAGTCAACTGAAACAAATTAACCTCCGGACTGCATACTATTTCAGGGCTTTTATGTTGGACAAGTGAGAGGTTCGCTCGTATGCAATAATTCCCTCTTGCCACCAAAAAGACACAATTCTAGGTTCAACAGTTGGCACAATTGAGAGGGCCTATACGATTGCTTGAAGAGTAAGAGAATCTTCGATACAGGCTCTTATAATTTTTGCATCTCTACTCCAATTCTGAAACTTGAAATGACAGTCTTTGTGATTCAACTCAACTGCTAACTGGATGAGACACTTTTTGAACCCAAATGAGTGGTCAGAAATGTCTGTGGAGTTGGAAGTGCCCAGAATGGGGTCACATAGCTTATTTACTCACCAAGGTTTCCAGATCTCAAAGCGTGCAGTGAAGCTCAAAGGAAAACCTAATTGCCAAAAATTCAAGGATGACTAAGTGGGATGGGAATAAGTATAAACAAAATTTGAGCATTGTTCAGGTATGGAGTTCTATCCGTTCATAGCATAGTCCCATTTTCTTAAATTGAGTATGACAAGTGTAAACTGATGTAATAATGCCTCCAATATCTAATTCACCTACACGAAATAGAGAAACCTGCTTCAACCTGTCTTTCCAATTCAAACAACATTGCGAAGTTTCCAATGTCAATTTTTTGGGTAAAAAACTTGAGTCACTTACCCCACCCCGGCCTTTCCTTTTGCTGCCGATTTCCACTCCCTTCGAACATGATACCCGAACTGGGCCTCTAGACTGCACCACAACTCGAAGTTAAAAACAAAATCCTTTCAATTCCCTCACAATGTTCAGAGATTTCAACTCTTAAACCCCAAGAGATAAATCAGCCCTCCACGAAAAATGAACAACATGAAAAAACCAACGCAATTTTCTCATACAACCCGCAATTCAAAACAAAATCCTTTCAATTCCCTCTCAATTTCCAGAACTCTCGTCTCTTAAACCCCAAGACATATATCATTCCTCCACAAGAACTGAACAACTTGAAAAACACAAACGCAATTTTCTCAGAACTCACAGACCCAACATGTCTTTCAATTTATTAAGTCGAGTTTGAGTTTCAACAATCCCTCGGAGACATCAGGCACCAAGTTTTGAGCTCCTAAACCCTACACCAAGAAATGTGAGAAATTGTAAGCACCTGAAATTGTATGAGAGAAAGAGAAGTAACAGGATTGAAAATGTAGCTAGATTGTGCAAGGAGAGCCATGGTTGAAATTCCTTCCTATTCTTGTCCTTTCTTCCAAAGTTGGGATAATTCCTGTGCTTCACTATGGCGAGAGTGTTCGGATCTCAACAGCAATCTCAATCCACTAGGATTTAGGGTTCCATCCCCACTTCCATTCCATGCCGGTGGATGCTTTTCATCCACAAGTATATGAATCCTTTTTTTGGGGAGAGCATATATGCATAAAATTACTCAGCTGTGTATCTAAGGTATGAGGGTGTTATTCGGTTCGTTTTTCATGTTCTCCAGCTTCTACTGATTAGATTTACAGAACATTGGATTAAAGTTGTTAATAAGAATTTACATCTTTTACTTGTTCATTTTTTTCTTAATAAACTTCAATTCACATTCTTATGGTTCATTGGTGCTTTCTTAGTCGTTTAAATTCAGTCCTATGTGTGTGGACTCCTATCACTCCAATTCCATCTACTATGTCAGTCGTGAAGTTCAAGAGTCGTGACCACCTTTTTGGCCGAGTAATCTTTTAATATTCCATGTTGCATTCCTTAATTAACTCTTACTTAATGGTGATTTTATATTTTATATTATGCATTATAACAAATGGAAACATGCTATAGGTTGATTTAACTTACAAGTCAATAATTCAGTTTCACAAAGACTATAGCTCCCACTTCAATATGAAAGGGTAGTTTGGTGGATCAAGCATGTAGCCATTACTGTAAAGTATGTAGCATTTTTATGTAATATATTCCTTCCTTTAGGATATGTGAGTAATAAAACTTTCAATATAATCGAATAACAAGGTCAAGTTACTCTAATCTTGTTCTGCCATTACTCTCACTCCACTTTTTTTTGGTTATATTGTGGTACAAGGTAGTTCAACCTTTGTACCTTTGTTAATCATCTCTCTAACTACTTCAATTTTCCTCTTGGCTATAGACTTACTCAATCAATTATCCATCTGTGAGACTGTAGCCCAATTTTTACCAAACTTCTCTATGCACTTGCTACCAAAGTAACAAAGATTTCCTTCTCTGTTGACACATGAGCCAAGCTACATTCTAACCCTTTTTTGTAGTATTTTGTTGATGTGCAATCTATCCTATGTATTCAGCTAAGAAATCAACAAACATGCACTTCCGATAACCACTACTAAATCAGGGGAGGCTTGATTTTCAATCTGGTTTTTGCAGGTGTCTCATTGTAGATTTGCTAATGCAACATGAGTTTTGTTGTGTAAATCAAATTGGTAGAAGTTGGAGAACATGAAAAACCAACCAAATAACACCATCATACCTTAGCCCCCTCAACCTCTCCTATGTAAAAGCTAGATTCCTTATAAAGCAGCTGTCATTTTCTTTTTTAGCTCCAAAAGGAGGACAGTAAATAACCAGGTCGGTATTAGTATTGCTGGGTTGCCAATGGTCATAATTCATCACTCATAAAAGCCAATGCCTGGATCGATCCGATCAGCACATGCCGAAAAGGTTGCAAAAGCTGAAATTGGCCAAGTAAATAAGTAGTGAAAATGTCTGTTTTGTTTTGGTCTGTGAATGATAAGGAGGAAACTTGTTATGAAAGGGGAGCCACATGATCACATGCTCAAAAACGCGCTTTCAAAACACAGTTCCGTGGGCCGAGTTAATGGTATTTTGGCCTTGACATGACATGTCTAATCTTGAGCTTGACTTCAAGATTGGGGCTTTCTTTTTTTGGGGTCACAACCGTCCATTTTCAACTCCGATAAGGAAACGGAGGTTCTAAGCCTTACAAGAATCGGAGTTGAAAACGGTTCAATCGGAAACAAAGGTTCAAAGCAATGTTGGGTGGATACTTGATTTTGTTACTCACCTCGGGGCTTCGATTTTTGAAGACAACTTAGAAGTGAAGAACCTTTAGTTCCGGGGTTCTGAGAATTTTTACAAAAAAAAACCTCCAGTGCCCAAATTTTTTTTTAATTCAAAGACCCGGTTGTGATGAGATGATTAGTTGCAACCACTGGAGGTCCTGATCTCATTCACCTACCTAACTCAACCGGGCTGGAGACCACCTGCTGCACCTTAATGCTAACAACTTAAAGTTCGATTGATGACATCAGATAATCTCTACTCTAACTTAACCTTCCTACTACTTCACCTGCTCCAAGATTTCTACGTCACACTTGTGTGTCTGCACGGCACAACTTTACCCCGTGATTCCAGACTCCGCGATCGGAAGGAGGTCATGACCAGATATAAAAGATCCTCTGCTGATCGTTACTTTGATTAAGTTAGACCGTGTGTTTCATCAGCTAGATTACTCTTTCAGTTTCAGTTACAAATATGAGTACTTCGTGCTGCTCGATCTGAAGCTGAATCAATACTTCAACCTCAAGCATGATTCACAGTTTCAACCTCTAGATCAGTCACCATTGAGTTAGTACATGTGTGCAAGAGAGCATTACATCCATTGGTCGACTCTTTGGAATTAGTGTAACTAACTTCGACTGATTCTATAGATGATTGCATAGCATTTTGTAGATATTAGCTGGAGCGTCTCAGATTGATTACTACTCTTTCGGTTTCAAGGTGAAGAAGTGCTGAGTCTGAAACTATCATGGAGGATTATATTACCCCCGAGCTACTCATGGAGGATTGTTGTGATGATGATCTCAATCATCAACATGATACTAGGGCTGCAGATGTGCAGATGGTAACTAGTTTACCTAGTACGCCACATAATCATGCAGAAAACTCTGGAATCCAAGAGGAGGTCCTGGATGAAGAAGAAGATTGCTCATGCAGCTTGAAGCCAATTGCAGAAGAGAGATTCATTGAGAGCGCTGCTCAAGATGATGAGGATCAAGCTGACATGTCGAATGTGGATGTTAATGCTGCGAAGGAGAAGGAGAAGGAGGAGGAGAAGAATCCATCACTTGTGTTGGTGACGGGTGCGGGGGGATTCATAGCTTCGTGGATTGTGAAGTTGCTTCTGGACCGGGGGTATCGTGTGCGAGGAACTCTTCGTGACATAGGTAAGAATCGAAATGACCAGCAGAGTACTAATATTGATCGTCGACATAGGATATCTCACGGCAGCAAGCAGTTGACCCCTTGATTTCAATTCGGTCGATGTCGCTCATCAGCTACAGCATCTTTTGGTTTGTACAATATGACGAAGTAGAGTCAGTAGTGAGATAAAAGATCTACGATTCCTCTGTTGATCGATATTCTGTTAGTGTGACTTGTAATTGTGAGTAGTATATATATATTAAACTACGCCTCTTTCAGTAATTTTTAAGTAACAAGTGCTGATGAATCTGAATCACTTCATACTTCAACCTTAAGGGGACCTCAAGCATGCATCAAATTGGGTTTCAACCTCTAGACGACCATCGGCAAGTTATATTCTCTGTTGATATTTGGATCGTATCCTAACTCTTATTGGCAAACAGTTTACCCCGTGATTCTGGACCGGCAGTGCCTTTTGAAGTGCAACATGAATTATCTGAGTCAGTAGTGAGATATAATTAAGACATATCCGTCGACCGATATACATATATAAATATATATGCGGGAATCAGTAGCAGCGTAACTTGCAACTTTAAATCATCAGCTCATTCATCAGTTGGAGTAGAACAACGCATATATTAGATCACTCAGCTCAATTTCAGTTAGTTTCAAGTGGGAAGTGCTGATGAATCTGACTCACTTCATATAACCTTCAAGCATATGCATCAGTACAACATCATGTCTGCAGAAGATTAACTAATGTGTATTCCTCTGCGGACTCATATTTGACTGGACCTATGCATGTAATCCAACTCTTCTTGAAGAGTCATCTCTCACAAATAATGTGTGTTGGTGTATGGTGATTTGTTGAGTTGATGAATGATGTGGCGTTGGGTGATGAATGCTGCAGAGTCGGAGGTGAAGACAGGCCATCTGAGGAAGATGGAAGGAGCAGAGGAGAGGCTGGAGCTGGTGAAGGCGGATATCATGGACTTGGCAAGTTTGCAAGCTGCGGTGGAAGATTGCCAAGGAGTGTTCCACACTGCCTGCCCTGTGCCTCCTTTCATCACCCACCCCCAGGTCTCTCTCTCTCTCTCTCTCTCTCTCCCTCTCTTTATATATATATATACACACACACACACACACACACACACAGCCTCCCTACCATCCAAACTTGACCAGCTTCATTTATTAGCACTATGTGCACTCTAAACTGCGTAGTATCACACTTGTTGCCACCAAAGTGCATGTGATATTAAGGAGTTTTGTAGTGTTAACATGGATGTGTGATAGAAGAGAATTGGTGTAGCATGTGACATTATGGAATAACACAAAAGTCAACATTGCAATAATGACAATAATTACAATGATGACAATGTGATGCGTGTGAGCGTGTGGTTTGAATTCTTTGGTAATTTATTCTAATGTCACACCCTGTGATGTATGGGAGGGAGACGTGACAATAAGGAGGGATGCTTAAACTGAGAACATCTGTTCCCTAGGGTTTTGGGGTATAAGAGAAGGAGTCACATTAAGGAGGTTCATATTACAGAGTTTAGAGTGTGGTTATATATAGGTACCCTCTCGCATGCCAAAAAGATTTAGCAAAAAAGAAAGGAAGACAAGAGAAAGGGGTCCATTTCACATGTGCACAATGAGATCACCTTCCATACCTCGACTGTGTTGCAGTGACTCACCCACTTGGTGGCCGTCTTCCATTTCTCAAGCATTTATGTATGTGTTGTTGTGACTAACCTATTTTGGAGGAGTCATTTCCTTGACTCAACTCACTATGGGCAACTATCAATATGGGGATTGCATAATTTTGTATTGATTCAAAGCTTGATTCAATAGTAGTGTTAGGTAGTACCCCTATCCCATGCCAAAATAGATGGGCAAAACGTGGAAAAAAGAAAGAAAAAAGAAGTGAAGTGAACTCGGTTACAATGGTGGCTCAAGTGCAAACTTGTGATTTGAAGATTGCACTAATGCAAAGGAGAAAATTGTCCCCTTCTTGAAGAAGAGGATTGATGCTCTCCATGTACACTCTAATCACCTTCCATTTCTCAAGTGCATCTCCAGTGTTGCGGTGACTAACCTACTTGGAAGTCTTTTTTCCTACTCACTACGAAGAACTATCAAAATGTCGGATCAAGTTCACCTTCAAGTCATGGTGGTAACTACATGTTGTTAAATGACCCAACCTCCAATAGGAAATTGTTTATTTCGAGTCTGCTCCTAGTGCCCCTACTTTTAAGAAACTCCATCACTACATCGCTTAATTATAGTCCAGTACTAGATGACAAGATTTATAATTAAGAATGGACATACCAATAGAGCGTATGGAATTCCTTAAGAATTGATTTACAGTCCCCCTGTTAAAAATTGCAGTCTCATGTAAACTTGGATGCTAACCTACGTGACCTGTGTGCTCATCATCATCAGACACAAATGATAAAACCAGCGGTTGAAGGAACCTTGAATGTTCTAAAGGCGTGTTCGGAAGCTGCCGTGAAGCGAGTGGTGTTAACTTCATCGATTGGAGCGGTTTACATTGATCCGAGCAGGCCAGCGACTCAAATCATTGATGAAAGCTGCTGGTCCAATGAAACACACATCAGAGAAATCAAGGTATATTAGCATCACATAGTTGTTCTGGAAATTCGTGTGTGTTACTCAATAATGAAAGAAAAGACTAGAACAAGATCAATGTGGTTATGAGTTTAGGGTTTAGGTTCTGCCTATTGTATGTGGTACTATTGTGGGCACTTCCATTTGCAAAGCCAAATTTGGCCTTCAGTTCTGCTTGAGAATTGTCACATTTGTTCAGCAGTTGTGAATCGCGAGGATCATCCACATTTCGAGTTCCAAAAGTTATAGGAGGTCGAAGTGGAGATTCTCTTTCTTTTTGAGTGATCATGTAGGCTCCCTCAATTGTGTTAATGATTGAACCTAGAATGGTGTCTATATTCTGAGCACATTGTTCAATCTCATCATAACGTGTGCCTATTGGATGTCCATTCTTAATTATAAACCTTGTCATCTAGTACCACTCAAATATATAGGTATCGAATTACACATAACCTTAATTTGCTGATGGCGTCCATACTGATGGTGGATTTACACAGGAATGGTACTGTTTGGCAAAAGTTATGGCCGAGCGAGCGGCATGGGAGTATTCCAAGACCCATAACTTAGATCTGGTATCAATATGTCCAGCTGTCACAATGGGAACCATGCTGCAGCAGACTGTCAACCAAAGTAGCACACACATCCTCAAGTTCCTCAACGGTAACTTAACCCTTAAACCCTAACACTTTCCTTGATTTTGTACTTATTGGATGATATGAAACCTTCATCAAATTCTTTTGAAGTTATTTTATGTGTATGTCAGGAAGTTTAACCTAATTTCAAGACAACAAGCTAATATCAGTATCTACCAGAAAAATCGTATCTCAATTTTTAATCACATTGCTCAATTTCAATAAAACCGTACATACGAGAGGCCCAAATGGGGCTCCAAAAGCGTTTAGAGGTTAATCCTTCTTCACGTAATCCGACTTTTCAATATCAGTCACAAAGTGTCAAGCAATTTCAACATTTCAACTCCCTATTAGAGTACTTCCAACACTGCCAACATTACTGGCCATTGAATTGGCTTAAGTGTCTCATCCAGTTAGCAATAAGCGAATCTTCACAAAGAATTGTCATTTCAAGTTTCGGAATTTTGTGAGTAGAAGAGATGTGAAAGTCGTAAGAGTCAAAAGTGAAGATTCTCTTTACATGGTCACACAGGGCCTTCAATTTGTGTTAAGTATTGGATGTAGAATGGTGTTTAATCATATTTCAAGCATATGTCTAATCATAGTCCAATCTCAAATTATGTGACAATTGTTCATTATTGCAAGTTCTCAGGGTCAGCAACCACGTACACAAACCACTGCCAAGCGTACACCAATGTGAAGGACTGTGCGGAAGCACACATCCTAGCCTACGAAACCCCGATGGCTTCGGGACGGTATTTGTGTGCGAAATGGTCTTTGCATCGCAGCCAATTAGTTGATGCTCTGCTTCGCCTTTACCCCAACTACCCAATCCCTACAAGGTGAGCACCGATCGAATCCTGGAAAATTCATTGCCAAGTTCTCTAATTTTCGTCATGCAAAGAACATTTGATCAAAAAATTATACAAGTGTCTAAGGTTTAGGGTTTAGGGTTCAAAGAATTTGTGTCAAACCACTTGGGTTGGGAATTGGGTCAATTGCCTTTGAATCTCGGCAACAATTGTAGGAGTCCATGCAAATTCTGCCAGAACCTAATCTTCATATGCAACAAGTATTTGATCGAGAAATACACGGGTTAAGGTGTAGCGTTTAAGGTTCAGGAATTCGTATCAAATTGATTTGGTCGGAAAATTGGTCAATTTCCTCAGAATCTTGGTGACATTTTCAGGAGTAAAATCCAAAACTGCCAGAATCTCTAATCTTCATTAGAGTTATCCTTTAACTCAACCGGAGTTTTAGTAGGGAGTTGGTTGTTTCGCATGCATAACTTTCCATGTTCGGTAAGTTTAGGGTGCATGCTTGGAATCAATGCGGAGGCTTGAAAGAGGGACATTCCATATTGGTTCATTGGACATTCAACGAGTTTGGTACCCAATGAACCAATATGGAATGTCCCTCTTTCAAGCCTCCGCATTGATTCCAAGCATGCACCCTAAACTTACCGAACATGGAAAGTTATGGATGCGAAACAACCAACTCCCTACTAAAACTCCGGTTGAGTTAAAGGATAACTCTATTACGCAACAAATATTTCATCAAAAAATACAGGGGGTATAAAAATGAGGGTTGAGGGTTCAAGAATTTGTATTAAAACAATTGGGTTGGAGGTTTTGGTCAATCACCTTTGTTTTGTAAGTGCGGGTTGACGCCCTGCGTAGGCTTTTATCCCAATTAACCAGTCCCCCCACAAGTTGAGGTCCAAGTTCATGCAAAACATTGCCAGAGTCTCTAATAATCTTCATAATGCCAAAACCATATGGTTTAGGGTTTAGGGTTCAGGGAATTTGTGTCAAACGGATTCGGTTGGGGAATTTCCTTTAGTAACCAACTTTTGCATCTGTGTGATGTGTTTTTAACATTTGCAGGTGCAAGGACGAGTCTCAACCAATGAAACTGCCACTCGAATTTTCCAGCAAGAAGGTTGAAGATCTGGGGCTCAAAATGACATCCTTGGAGGAAACTTTGGCGGACGCTGTGACGAGTCTGGAAGAGAGGAATTGCATTGCCAAAATCATGGAGCAAGTGCCCGTTGCACCCAAATTTCTACCCGTTGCGCAACCCCGCATCGACACCTTTGACGTCCCATCCGCAAAGCAGATGGTGAGAGAAGCATCAGCATCAACATCAGCATTAACATCAGCTAGGCATCATCACCGCCATCGTCGCACTACCAGCAGCCATGTCGACCCAGGTGGCCTCTTCGAGAATGGCGTACCCTCGAGTCGGATTGTTGCTCAAACTGCTGCCATTGCATCATCAACATTCACATTGCACCGCACGTCAACGGCCACTTTCTGATGACATGTGGAACCATAGAAGGAATTCAACCCGTGTGCAATTCGGACCGTAAAGTGAGAGTCAAAACAAACAGACAAACATACACTTGCATCATATAGGTAGAGTTGTAAATCGCTGTTGACATATTATTGTCTACACAAAACTTCGATAGATTCTTTACCGCTATAGACACAGTCCCCTGCATTCACCCTCACATACAGTTCTTACGAGGTTATATTGAAAGAAGTCTACCCTACGTACGGGTCACTTTCGTACATAATTAATTCTAAATGGAGAATGTCTAAAATTTTCAGAAAATCTAAGAATTGTGTCCGAAATAAATATTAAACTTTTAGACCAGAGTGTCTGAATTTGTGAAAATTGTTGGTTGTTGAACTTGAAATCAATTAGGCAAATCATAAACATATAATTCAAAAGTAATAATTTGACAAATATGGATAACCAATAGAGCAACAAAGTACAATTGGAATTATATTTAAAACACAAAATATGGTGTAAACACCCATGTGAATCAAGTCTACATCTACATATTAACTAAATTTTGCACCTGAAGCTTTACTAACTACACACTTAACTACTGCCAACTTCATCACTAACTGCACACTTGGCCATCATTTCAAGAATATCATCAGTCTCAAACAATTCGTCCAATTCTTGTATGTCTTCCACATCCTCATTTTGATCATCCACCCCAGTGAATAAAGAATTGTATGCATGTGATTCCATAGCCTCTGCTTGAAAGTTTCTCTCAAATGATCTGAGCAACCCACATTTATCCCATCCTTTCACAATCATACCTGTTCGAGAGCCTACCTCTTTCCAAGTTTGTAAAAGCCAAGTACATAACTCTTCACGTAATGTACCTATCTTCAAATCCAGTTGAACATCAGAGACATTATTCTCCAGTTGTTGTTGAATGCATGTTGAGGACCATTGTTTATAACACCTTGTGAAGCCACACTTGATAGGTCTTTGAAGAATAACGTCTGCTGGTTGGAGCTTTGATGTGCAATTAGCTGGTATAAACAGAACACAAATGCTAGGGTATTCTTTCTTCATCCAAGTCAAGAATGCCTCAGATTTGTGTACCGACCAACAATCTAGTAACCAAATCATTTTTTGACTTTGGGGCAATCCCATCTCTTTCACGACATGCTCAAAATACGGAACAAGAATACAACGCACAAACTGCTGACACGTCTGTAGGTTTGACCAGTGATTGGTACTCATAGTCAAGTGGAATCCATAATCTAAACAAATCCTTGCAGCATGGGTTTTAGGTAAACACCTTACTGTTTTACCAGTAAAGATGATTTGCATTGGAAGTAATACTCCGTTTGTTGCTGAGGATACACAACATGTAACTTGACGCTTATCCTCCATTCCAGTTACTTTGATATCCTTAGAGCCTTTTTTTTCCCAAGTGCACTCCCTACCCATGGGTACAAGGTGAATACCTGCACAACATTTACAAACAAACATATGAGAGTTCTTGAAACTCAAACATTGATGAATAAACTCAAAATCTTATGTTTTGAACATATAAACATGTTAAGTTTTGAAGTTCACTCACCAATCTGATCCGTATTCACTACCAAATTTGGAGGAATATCATAAGCCTTCACCAAATAGGCTACTCTGTAAGCCATTAATTTCCCTTGTGTCTCCCAATCTTGTGGAAGTTTTCCACATGCTGTGGTAGCTCGTCGATAACTCCAATTCAAATGATTCTTTATGAATTTCCGTGTCCATTGCAAAGTTACCTTCCACTTACCCAAGAGCTCAGGTGCACGTGCCTGTATAAATCCCAAAATAATTGGTTGTATTGTCCCAGTATTCAAAGCTTGACCAACATCTCGAATTTGTAGAAGTAAATCGCACAGCTCTTCCACCAACTTAGGTTTCTCTACAAGAGGCCCAGTTTGTGAGGGAGATGGAGTAAAATAACATTTTTTTTGCACATGTGGGATGTACTTCGGTTTTAACTGCCCTTCTGGTGTGAACCATGTGTACAATGAGCTTCTTGCCAATTTATCAAATGGCCCTTCGTTTGTCCCAGGTTTTCTGTACATAACAAAATGGAAGTGAAATCAGAAACAAAGTAATTGTTCATAAACATCTACACAGACATGAAAGGATTTCATTGTTAAATGAGAATGTAAAAGAACCTAAGATGGGTTTAGGAAGCATACCTGTGAGTTAATTTCAGGTAGTGTAGAGCTGCAGACAAGCTTCGATGCTTCTTCACTGCAGCTTCGATGAAAGGCCATTTATCTTCAGCAAACCAATTCACGTAAGTTCCTCTGCTCTTCTTTCTTGGCTTCTGGAGTTGACGTACAGGTGGTGGGATATCTACATGATTTCATGCAAAGCATTTGTATTATAAACAATTGCCCATAATTCCTCAGATACAAAACAAAATTCAAAACAACATAACTAAGAATTTAATAATAACAAATTTTCAAAAAAATGAGAAATATTTGCAAAAATTTATATACAGCTAAGTCATACATGTACCTGCAAGAACTGGCATTGAAAGACTCAAGAGGGTCATTTGAGGTAGCACTTTGCGAGGCCTCCCAACTGGTCGCTTTGATTTAGGAAGCACATCAAGTTCTAATACTGTCTTCCTTGCAGCTTCCATCTCAAGGTTGACAGTGAGCTTCTCAAACTCTAATTTTGTATCATCCTCACTCCAAGTTCTCAAGAATCTTTTCAAAGAAGTTTGTTTTGCAGCCATTGTAATAGTGGAAGGCCTAACAATCACTCTACATTCTCAAGGTCTTCCACATCAGAATGCTCACTTTCTACAGTCACAACTTTCTTTCTCTTTCTACAACAAAAAGAAGGGGGTAAGGTTCTTTGTTTTCTACACTTGCATTTCCTAGCCCTCTCTCTGATTGCATCCACAAGTGATAAAGCTCTACAGATCTTCAACACACACCTACAATGTCCTAAACCTGGAACGTATACAACATGCTTATTTTCTAAAACACAATTCAAGCAAGAACAAACTATTGTTACACTTGCGTCATTGTCCATAAGTGCACTCAAAACTTCTCAAACACAAAATGGAATAGAGATGCGGTACCTGTGCACACCTAAAAAAGACCTGGCAGCTCCGCCCTCCAGCTCTGCTAAAAAAGACCTGGCAGCTCCGCCCTCCAGCTCTGCTAAAAAAAACCTGGCAGCTCCGCCCTCCAGCTCTGCTAAAAAAAACATGGCAGCTCCGCCCTACAGGTGTGCTAAAAAAAACCCGGCAACTCTGACGAAAAAACCTGCCAACCTAGTGCCGAAACCCTGGGTAATCTCCCAAAAAGCTGCCGAATACAGTACGCCCTTAAAATAAAAATTTCGACACCTGTCTGTCGAAAGTGACCTGAACGTACGGTATCACGTATACTATTTACACATCTACAACGGAAATATACCTTGTCACGGTCTCTCAAGAGAGGTATAGAACCTTCTCGATTGAGATTTTTCTTTTTTATGGTGAACTTAGGGTGAGTTTCCATGTAGGCCGCTCACCCACCAGATTCTAGTATGAATAAGCACACACCCGTTCAAATGTAGAGGGAATCTGGTGGAGTAGGGTGGATATGTGCCAACTACACTAAATATGGCATTTATGTAGAGGGAATCTGGTGGGGTAGGGTGGATATGTGCCAACCAGTGTGTATGTTTGACAAAGTTTTTGCAAGTTTTTGACATTTGACATGCAAAAACTTGCACAAAAATAAAATGCACGTCAATTGACACGCACAATTTAGATTTTGACATGTAGTGTGACTTGTGAAGAAGAAAACCACACGTCAATTGACACTTTAGAATTTGAAATGACACATACTACTTGGCATGTGACATTGAGATGACATTTTAGAAAAAAAATGTACATGTCAATTGACATTCATTTTTGTTTTTGAAAACGTCACGTGACACTTTGGATTTGAAGTTGGATGTCAAATGAAATTTGTCAAACATACACACTGGTGCCAACTACACTAAATATGGTATTTAGTGTCATATGGTATTTTATGTCACCATGGTAGCTTTTCGGATGACGCTTCTTATGAATAGGTGAACAAATATTGTCATGGATGATGGATGAGATCATCCATTGGCCAAAACCCTACCTTCTCTTGTCAGCAACTTGTGATGAAATATTGTCATGGATGAGTGAAATTTGGATGAAAAACCACTTGGTGAGTGACAGCAATTGCAACACTGAAATCTATAATCCCCCAAAAAATTTACAAGGAAATGACAAATATTGTTGGGTTAACATTTAGTGTTGGTGACACTATACTGCAGTTTACAATTAGCATTGACCAAGACAATTAGAATTGGTGATAGTAAATACCATATTAGTATAGCTACTCCTATCTTCTCAAATCCGGCTTCACCTACTAACCTTTTCCTCTTGGTTACCAAGGATGGAGTTGTAGACCATCATTGGTTCTCTTGAGTCTTCAACTGGTCTTAATCCTTCGGTGACCAGTATTTGTAGGTTAAAGATTCTTTAGTGGGCGCATGGAAGTCTAGCAGCTCGTGTCCACGGTCCTCCACATTCTAGCGGACCACCAGAATGTGGTTGGATGGCAGCTTGTGCTTAACTACATGAGAACACCTCCAACCCATTATTAACTAGAATCTAGTGGGCAACCGGCCTACATGGAAACTCACCCTTAGCATCTTCTTTCTAATTCTATGTGCAATTTGGACCGTAAAATAATAGTATGATTGTATAGCCTTTTTTAGTCAAAACAAGCACTTGCATCATATATACTAATTGACGAAGGTGGCTATGGACACATTGTGTACACAAAACTTAGATAGATTGTATACCATAATAGTCACAACTCCCATATTCACCCTCACACATTTTTATTATTGTTGAAAGAATTATACATATACTACACTAAATGTGACCAATTAGTGAGGGTGGTACTAATTCAAGCCACACACACAATCTAGCCAAATCTCAAAGTTACCAAGGGTTGAAGTTGCGACTAGGTGACACTAAATTCATGAAGAAGGTAAATTTTATGCTCATTTACCATATATTTCAAGAAAATTAGTACGTGCTTGTGGTTAGTGCATGCCACATGCTTATCAGTGAATAGTGCCAAGTGCCAATACTCTTATTGATTAGTGCCAAATGCCGGTACTTTAAGTGAATAGTGCCAAGTGCCGAGATGAACAATGCTTCCTAGATCTTTTGGTGGCACTAATTTCATAGCATAAAGGAATTTAGTATCAGCTGCACTAATTTCCCACTCTCACTAATTGGCATATTTAGTGTACTTACACACGTTTTTAGTACACATCCATAAAGGGAATATAACTTGTGCATGAGGACGGATGTATTTAATATAAACCTTGTTCATGGTGAACTTAGCATCCAAGAGTCAATTTATTTGATCAAATCGAAGGAAAGCTCTTTGACACTATTGGCATTGTTGGAACTTGATTAGTTGGCTAATATAGGTTAGTTGGTGGAGTTTTTTTCTTTTTTCTTTGTGGGATGCAAATGGTTGCCAAACAAAATGAGTGCAACCATGACACCTCGCAAATGGCAAGGCCAATCCAAGGAAAAAGGGGTTGGAGACACCAACCATTGACACCAACATCCACCCAACCCAACAGCCATGCACAAGCCAAGTTTACCTGCTACCGTTAGAAGTGTGCACTCCTTTGAACGGAGGGTACATGTACACTCACTCAATTTTTCTTTTGCCTCTCTCTTACACAAGACACTATGTGCACCCCACCCCAAACTTTGTCATACAATTTAACTGAAGTTTGACCTTATGTAATGCTTGTGTAAAATTTTACAAGCCAATTGTCAAGAAAAGCATAGTTTGGAGAGGAAACATTTTGCACTTAGGCCTAACTTACAAGCAACTTTTGACTACACCAACTACACAACAAGAGTCCAAAATTAATATGCATAGAAGCTCTGAGATATTCTATGAGCTCCTATGATTGTAAGGAAAATGGCTAATGACATTGATTTGACATCTTGCACTAATCGCTTGTTTAATATCCTAGGAGAAGTGGGTGCAAAGATAGAAGTCCTTCCTTTAGGCCCACTTACCTCTCACCCGTTTGAGATAACAAAGTGCCCATATATAGGACCAATACCACCAACATACCATAACCAAAAGTTGCAAATGAAATAACCAATGTTGGACGGGTATTAAAAATTGGCACCAAACCCCTGCCAATTATCAAGGTGGTTCTTTGAATTTATAACCGTAGTTCTCAAATTTTTGAATATCCAAGTTTGATTCATAACTATGGTTATTAGAAAATCAAAACCCAATCAAATAACCTTCTAAAAAACTATCAATTCTTTGTCAATACTTGCATGAAAACCACCGGGTCTTTGAATCTTTTCAAATAACTGGGACCGGAGGTTCTTTTATTGTAAAAACTTTCAAAACCCCAGAACCAAAAGTTCTTTGCTCCTAATTTGTCTTTGAAAACCGGAACCGGAGGTTAGTAACAAAATCAAATGCCTGGCCAACACTGGAAATAACAATGGTTGCACCTCAAACTTTCTGGAGCTGACTGCTTAAATGCTTCTGAGTCAAATTGACACCACTGTTGTGAATATCTTAGAGCTCCCAAAAGGCGAACAGAAAAACTCACCAAACAACACTGGTTGGAAAATAAGATTAATGATACAAACAAACGTCTGGTAAACTAAATACATGCAGTGGCTTCAAATACATATCAATAAGCTACATCAATTTCTCCCAATACCTGCTTCTATTCAACCCATGCTAAGTGCAATTTTAGCAGCATCAAGACATCGTTCATAGCATACACTCTCAAGTTAAGACTAAGTACTAGAAATCGCAGAACAAAGTAGCCTCTATCAAAAATACAGTGTCCGTTCATCTCGTGATGATGACCAAGGAACACTAGAAGGATTAACTTCTTATGGTGACCCCCATGTGGCAGAAGACATTCTCGGTCCATGGTTTAGGAAGAATAATGATGTGTTGAATTTAAGTTCCAACATTCTGTACTCTCTGTCGTAATCTCTTCAATTCAAGTTCTACGATTTCAAGTTGTTCTTGAAACCCTGCAACCTGTGCCAATTCCTCTTCAGCCGATCTGCGATATGGTCTCGTCAAAATCTCCACTTCTGCTCTCACAGTCTCAATAGACTGCTCTAAGTCAGACTTCATGGCATCTTCAATTTGCCTTGCTAGAGAGTCTGCAACTTGATTTACTTTTTTCTTGACATCCTCCCTTCTTGATGGCAAGTTCCATACTCCCACTAACCTGTACAGAAACCACTGTCCAATCAGCTCCCTGATTTTTTATTAAGGTAATCGGGCCTAATTCGATTGCTTATCTTGATCAGACACCTGTATTTGAGTGGTGTGTGGTGAGGTATGGATATAAGAACGGACACTAAAAAGACGTGTGTTTAGAGACATTGGACTACATGCTCAAAACTTGTTAACTATCCTAGGCTCAATAGTCAACATAATTGGGGGGTCCTATATGGTCGTTTAAGAAGGAAAAGAATACTCACTTCGAAAATAATTAAGGTATTCATATGAGCTCCAAACATTATGAGGAAAATGGCTAGACTCCATTTGGATTTGCTAATCATCTTCCACTAATCATTTATTTAATATCCTCAGAGAAGTGGGTGCAGAGCTAGAAGTGTTTACTTAAGGCTCACTTACCTTATGCCCATTTGAGATATCAAAGTAATGATAGGACCACTTACCACCAGCATCTCAGTACCAAGACTTGCAGAGAAAATTATATATGGTTGCAACTAAAACAGTTTGGAGTTATGAAATGCTTGCATGCTTCCAAGTCAGATCGAAACCAAATTGAACAAATTGACAAAATTAAACATCGAGCATGAACTTGAAAGTTTCTGCAAATAGAGCAGATTTCTAATCATGATTGAATTCCAATATGATGACCTCTGAAACATGTGCAAAAAAACGGCTTACCCTCCAGCTGAACACACGCCCAATGCAATAAGATCCTCAATCGTATTTGGCAAAATAGTTGTGAGTACTGATGCTGACACCCCTGCTACTCCAAATCCACTGAATGTGCTAATTACCTGCAAAAATTCTCAAGGTCCTGTATCAACTCCCCAATGCACTTGCAGCAAACAAAGTCTTAATTGGACACCTACATTTGAGTGGTATATGGCAAGGTTTGTAGTTAGAAATGGTCACCCAAAGGACAATATGTGTTACAATGAGATTGGACTTTGTGCTCACAACAATATGGACACCATTCTAGGTTTATTGTTAACAACACAATTAGGAGGGCCTATGCGATCACTAAAAAGAGAGAATCTTCACTCCGACCGCTTGTGGCTTTTGCAACTCGTGAAACTCTGATTCTGAAACTTCATGATTCTGATTAAAAACTCTTCGTGATTCATTGCATTTTCTAGCTGGATGAGAGAATTCCCAGTCCAAACCAATTGCCAAAATTGTATGTGGAGTTGGCAGAGCCCACAATAGGGCCACATACCTCAGAATTCTATAGAAAATAATGAGTACATAATAGTCACCAAGTGAAAGGATAAAACATACCACTTCCTTGATTTCTTGTTCTAGAAGTTGGAGGGCAGCATTGGTGTCAAAGCCCTTGAGAACAGCCAAACTGGTGCTTTCATCACCATCCAACTTCGTATGTCCATTCCGTGATTGCATGACCGCGGACTCTTCATTGGAACCCTCTCGAATATCTTCATTAACTTGTGGCCAACGACTCCTCACCAAGGAGTGGTAACTACTAAGCTGGCGAACACTATTTAGTTCGATCCACACTTTGTACTCCTCTAGAGCTTTCTGTCCAATGTCATCAATATCAAAAGTAAGACAAAATGTACAATAATGAGGCAGGGCATAGTAAATCTCAAATATTTCTTACTGTACGTTACGGTCAGTTTGGACGGTCGATTGATTTTCAAGGTGCCACGTGGGATTTATTACCAATAACAGCATGATATGTGAGTCTTAGACATTTAGGAATTCGTGAATAAAAGTAATTATGTACAAAACTGACATGCACGTAGGTACTCCCTATTAGCAGACCTACATGAGAGTATTCAGGTCACCAATTTAATTCATGAAATATTGTCCTTCATAAATTTTCTCCCAAAGTTACTGTAAGTATGCAATCTTGCATGGGCTCCAGTCACCTATAACCCCTTGTAAAATAACTGATAGAAGTAAACCAGTCCTTACAGAAACTCTACATAGCACTGATGTGTTCCTTGATTTTCTACTGAATCAAAATGGTGTGATATTAATTATTACATCACTAGAAGTAAATATTGCTATGTAATGAGTTGGGCAATTTTTGACTCCATAATTATACAGTTTATTAGATAAAATCTAGTAACGATAGAAAATTATGAAGAGGATTCTGATAACCAGAAGAAACCCATATTACTACCCAAATTGTCAATAGCACATAGAAATCACCTGGACATCTGTCACCGCTGACCCGATGACTTTGGTGTAAAAGCCACTTGACACAGGCATAGAGCCACTGCGACCTGATCCAACCAAGTACTTCCATGCTGCTTCAATATTTGATAAGCGTAGGATAGAATTGACAAACTTGTTGGCTCGTCCCTTTGCCGCTTCAACCTGCCCACTATAAGAAAACTGTCAAATATCCTGGTGACACAAGCTTCATTTATTCAGCCAGTTTGATCATGATTTCGCAACCCAATTTATGTTTGTGTAAGGGATTGGCAAAAAAAATTCACATACCTGACCTATATATCCAGGTGACCACATAGTATCCCATTGTGAAAAGTGGATGGCTCATGGTTATCAAGGTCAACAGAAGATGATCAAACTTTGTGATCAAGAAAATTAAACAGGTCTCATGAAGTGTTATCTGTTATTTCTTAGAAGTAGAATGAGTAAAAGCTTAATAAGCACACAAGAGATACATTTAGTTACAAAGCCTTGTATCAGCCTGACACAAGGCCTTTGAGATGATAAAAGGTCACCTTTACACTAGAGCTCAAACTTGCAATTTTTAGGAGTTTGACACTTGGAGTTGACAAGCTTACATCCAAAGCTCAAACTATTGAGAGCTTGACCAAGTTTAAGCAAGTATAAAGTGGCCACGCTCAAAGTGGGATATAAAAGGGGGAATGATACTAAACAAAGAAGCATTAATGACAAGCCAAAGGTAGCTTAGGATTTTGACCGAGAGCTTATCATAGTCATGGCACATGGGATCCATCAAGGCATCATCCAAGGATTGTACGCCCAGTAAAAAATTTCAAGCCCTCGAGTTCATCACAAACTTCCATAGGCAAAACTATCATGTAGATCCAACAAAATGTTGAAATAAAAACTTAAATTCATCAATAATGTCATAATAATTACACAAGTCTCTTATTTTCTTCCAATATGTGCCACATTATACACCACTAGGTAGAGTTTTAACCTATTAATTATATGATACACCACCCTTTGGAAATCTGTGATGTTTGTGTTTTTTATGAACAACTCAAATGTTAGACAAGTACAACCCATGCATTCATGGCATGGGTAAAATCACCTCTGCCAAGGCACGTTGACGCTGCAAGATTGCATCATTGAGCATCGCTTGCTCATATCTTTCCAGCTGCTTCTGCACATCAGCCAGAGCCTTCAAATCGCTCTCAGCTTTTAATGTTTCAGCTACCAATTGTCGATCACAAGCAGCCAATAATGCGGCACCAATACCTAAAGGGGTCTCCAGCTTTAATCGTAGTCTCTCCGCACCCCTTTCAGTTGACGCTCCCATAAACGCAAAAATAAAATCCTCTAGTTGCTGAAATCCACTTGTTGTCCACAATGGATCTTGAGAAAGGCGGCCAACGTCTATTGAACCATCTTCTAAAGATGCTGAAATTTTGGCTTGTAACGCTTGGCGGGCTGAAACAGGATAAACAAGAGCTTCTTCCACACTAAGTAGCCGTTGCGCATTGTCCTTGATGAAGTTACTAACATCTTCCACCTGTCCAAGACCATGGTCAAGGATCAATGACCTTGGCAACATTATCATGTAGAAACAATAAAAGCATATTTTCTGATTGATGCATTCTAGTTGTATTATTTTCTTATTTTCTTCTAATATGTGCCACAATACGCTATTATGAAGCAGAATAGTAGCGTTAAAAATGTACATATATTCTAAGATAGTTACATTATACACCACTAGATATAATTATAGCATGATGATTACTCTATACACCACCATTTGGGAATTTGTGATGATCCATGACCTCATGATAAGGTATGCCCATAAAAAGGGAGTCGAATGACAAGGGCAAGGAGAGTACCTCACTATAAGTAGACAAGACATCTGACTTGTTCAAGATGAATATAATTTTCTTGCCCCATTGTCGAATGTAGCGTAGAAAAGTCACCTGCCACAGCCAAATTTGAAGTAGGCCTTAGCGATCTTTGTTGCAAAGTCAGTCATGTATCAACATCAACACGATTTCTCAGTTTAAAAAAGCACAGAATCCGGTTGCAAAACCCCCTCAAGTCAATGAACAAGGACAGACTGCTGCCACACCGAGGTCTCAGTGAAATAAAGCAGAACTTTCATATGGGGAATAACAATATGAGACCTAATGCAGGGAGGAAATAATATGAAGGAAAACTCAATACATAGAAAAACACTATGTCAGAGAACTTAAGAGCAGATACGGGGGAAGGAGAATATGATACCTCACTCTCCGTAAGTGGCCTGTCAGCTGATAACACAAAGAGAACCAAATCTGCTCTTGGTACAAATTCTTCTGTTAGGCGTTGCTGACGCTGAAGAATAACATTTGTGCCTGGAGTATCCACCAAATTCATCTGCTCTGCCCACCCCACCAGTCCAAATTGGCATTTCCAAACTTTTCTCAAGGTAATTCCACATCTCTTTTATCTGGATCTTTAGTGTTGATAAGTCTAGGCGCTACATTTTTTAAAACCAGTACGAGTCAAGTGATTGTAGTTGTGGTTCGGGCCCAATTTCAACCACACAACAAATTTGTTTCATTTACGCACAAGGTATAATTGTAGTTGAAAAGTGGATTTGACTATAATTATCATTTTTCTATTGGTGTAATCCTTAAAATGGAGACGAAACTTTGTGGATTCTAGTGTAAAGTTTGTCTAAGAGTAACTGCTTCCTATAAATCCTCTCCCATACTCTGGTCTTTAAGTCCTCTCACAGTGCCAAATAGTAACTAATGACAAAATAGAACCAAAGAAAGCACACGACAACCATCACAACCACTCCCAAGTATGCCTTGTCTTGTAGTCAGGCAAGCAAGAGTAGTTGGTCATTAATGCACCCTATCCCTCCTTATCCCTCCTTAGACCTCAAAAATAGAGAGCCAAAGAGTTATAACCTCACTACAACCATCAACCACCAAAACGGGTATGAGTGTAAATGCACCCTGAGTTGTACCTGGATGTAGAATTGGACACAAAAGCAAAAAAATTAACTGCAATTTAGATAGACTGTGAAGACACCATCCTGTTAAATCCTGACCTGCTTCAGAAGATCAGCTGGCAAGAAGCGTAAGAAGTGGCCGTCTGGGTGGCGCTCTGACCTCTCTCCTATGTCCCCTCCATCATTTGCATGCCGCAATAGTGTTATTTCATTTGTAGTGGGAAGGACCCCTTCCTTCAAAAACCTCTTTCCAAGGAGCGCATTGATCACTGACGACTTCCCGGAATTGAACTCCCCCTGTTTGATGACAACACAAAGCGCACAACTAAAGAGGAGTTTCTTTTCCCAAAGGTTGCAAAAACATGCAGTCACTTTACTATTTTCCAGCTACAATATAGGCAGGCAAAATACTTGCTGAAAAAGATTGTAAACGACCTGAACACAGGCAGTTGTTGCTCACCACTATGACTGATAAGAAAAGCTCATCCAACTGCTTGACAGCATCAACCAAGAGTGTCACCTCCTCCATCTGCACAGAATTTCATATACCAATTAATGATGTTGAAAGACATCACCTAAAATTTGTCAATGAAGAGTCCAGCAATAATAGGACCTTTCGTTAGGAGTTGGTCCCCTATGGTTTTCCATGGTAATATTGCATACAATATCAATAATTTCCTTCCACTAGGGATGCATGCTCGGAGGTAGTGTTTGAATTTGAATGAAGTGCAACCTGTTTCGGTTCACTAAGGGCCACACTCATTCTAGCAACTCTTTGAAATGCCAAAATGAGTTTGACCCTTGACGAACCAATATAGAATGTTCTTCTTTCAAACCTCCACATGTCTATGTCAGCATGCACTGAAAACTTACCGAACATGGAAGGTGTTGTATGCAAACAACCAATTCCCAACCGAAAGTCATGTTGAGGATAACTCTATTATATGCTATATATTTCGAAAAGCTTTTTCTCACTTTAGTTCTAACATTTCAAAAATACTTACCTCCGGTGATGCCTCCTTCATAAAATCAACCATAGCTGTGAGAAGCACCCTCTCTTCCTCCACAATTTCCTTAACAAGCTTCTCCACAGGGTCCTCATCAACATAAACATTCGGTGCTATGACACCCACAGGCTGTCCAAGAAATGCACCTCCATCATCCACATCTTTGATGTTTGAAACTAGAACTGCATCTTCCAATGATGCACTATTTTCAAGCTCTTTTCTCCTTTGTACAGCAGAACCAATAGCCTCCACCAACCCAGACACATAGCCAGGTGCATCTCCATTGGCAGCATCTTTGACACTATTTGTACCGAGGACCAATCCATTTGCTCCTTCTTGAAGAAAGTCCAATCCAGACCTTCCAGACTCGGAGGCATCCAAGAAAATGGGTATACTAATTAGCTGACACAATGATTTTACAAGCCCTCCTCCTGTGCTTCCTTTTTCCTCATTCACTTTCAGTATGAGCAGGTCTGCCCCCTCGCCTGCGGTTGCTGTTAGGGCTGATTGAGCTGAGGACACACTGCGAACCACTAAGGGCAGGACAGGTGTCTCCATGGCAGCATTTTGCATCATCCTTCTCGCTACAACCGCTGGCAACCCTGCATTAAAACTTCCACATTAGTTTCCCGCCACATTATTCCTGATTGACATACAAGCATCATATGCTCATGAAGCTTGCTATGCTCCAACAAAAGCAAAGATCACCCCATTACATCAAGCTAAAACACCAGTATCTGCAATTCGTCCCATGTCAATTTGAAGTTCACAGGAATAGTTTGTCAAGGATTTCAAGGAGGGAGGACTCCTTGCCAGACCTCTTTCATGCCCCAAATTAATTCCTCCTCTCCTCTTTCTGTCTCAGAATATATTACTACATCTCTTTCCTACCATGAACTTCCAAACTGTAGAAGTGGAGGAACTTTTCCCCTAGCACTAGCATTCTTAGGTGGTGTAGTGGTGTAGTGGTGTTCATCCCAAAATAAGCATCCTGGAGAGTATACACTCGGTGAGAGTCCTCTTGACAAGGTATTTAAGTTCAATGTTCATAGATGTCCGAAGGTAAGGAACAATGAGGTGTCAACTGATGAGAGCTTGACACTTGACAATGCTCAGTATTCATGTATGTAATCAAGGACCTTGCTTCTTGGATGTATTCTTGAAGCTCAAATAGAACGAGAACTTCCTTACACGTGCTTAAGAATGCTATAGGTGTGGCCAGAATTATTGACAATATTAAGTACGACGTATAAAAGAACACTTCCTGTAAATATTTGTCGGAGGAGCTTGGATAAAAGAGAAATCAGAATGGATTGGCATAATGGCCATTTCCCTTATACTCAAACTGTCAAAGAAATGGAATGGTGAGCATGAGATTAAAAAGAGGGAAGAAGGAGAAATTACCTTCATCTGAAAGGAGGACTCCGTCAGCTCCTGCAGCTGCAGCAATATCAACTCTTTCTGCTACCAGAAGTTCTGCCCTACCTCGCAACGTGGCTTTCAATGTGCACGCAGCATCATAGAGTTTAGCACCCCCCATTCCTCCATCTCCACTGGACTCCAATATGATCATTGTAACCCCTCCAGCCACTGCACCACTAATTTCCTCCAACAACACAGCCTCCTCCTCTTTGCTCTGCATTTCCTCTACCCTGACTCTTAAAACCAGTCCCGGCAACCGAACCTCTGCTCTCCTTAAGCCACCCGGGAAAACTCCTTTTGAAGCCTGCAGTATCTCTGCTTCACTTGATGAGCTGGAGTTCATGTCTGTCTTAAATCCATTCGCAAGAGAGCTCCTTATAGTTCCAGTAAGTTTTTTACTCCTGGATCCAGATGCAGACTTGCATACCTTGTTTTGTGAAAATGAGGCACATGAGTTGACCCAGTGGTTAGATCCAGAGTCTCTATTTTGCACCTTCCTGAGAGTCCGTCCATTTGAAATTGATTGGTGGAAACAACCTGCCTAGTCAAGCATAACAAAACTAACTTAGCAACTGAAACAAATGACACCGCCGTCAACTTGATTGGAATTCTTATGAATGCCAGCTGACAGACTAAGTGCAGACAGAAAATCTATCCTTGTGAGTATTAATGTTCAAGCAACACTTCTAGATAAAGAAAACCAGTGAACCAACAAATGAGTATCAAGAGAGACAGATAATCCGAAGCATTTTAAGTTACATACTTGATACAAAGCAATCAAAAACTAGAATGAAATAGAAAACATATCACACATGGGACAATAGCCAAATGGTAGCAGGTTAGACAGAAAATCATGTAGATATGCAACAGTATTGTGATACAATACTAATGAGAAGTTCCAGTTCATATGTATGTACCTTAGAGTATTGAAAATTGCAACCAAGATGATGGGACCAAATTGACCCTGAGGACCCCATTAATAATTGCTCCACCAACATGTCACGCCTCTTATTCAAAATCACAGCCAGCCCACAATCGAATGTCACACCTCTCAACATAAGCATCTTATTCAATACTCTGCTGTGACGATAAAATTTGCATGTTCCCACCTCCAGACTCGCCTGCAAGGATGAGCACTACTATCAATAAATACCAGGCTAATGACAGTTCACAAATATGGCTTCAAGACATTCGTGAAAGATGTGTAGGATGTGTATGCTTACCACCTCGAGTGTTTGGATCATAAAAGGCAACTGAAGCTTATGCAATTACACTACACATTCAACTCAGATTCTTCAACTTTAAAAAAAAAATCCTTGTACTTCAAACCTTCATATTGAGTTGGTTGCAACTTTCAGGAAGTTTTTCTGAGAAGTACTTTTACAAATTAAAAGAATAGACTATTTGACGACATTGCTTGCCGATTCCAAATAAAAGCATCCTAACCCAAATTTGGCAAATTCATGAAACAGCACGCAAAATATCGAGAGGTTTTCAGCATTGCAGATGGTGAATTGGAGGGCATTTACCACCTGGACTGGTAGGATCGCATATGCAATTACATTACACAATCAGCTCAGATTCCTCAACTTGGGAAAAGGCATCCTCGTACTACAAACTTTCCTATTGAATTGGTTGCCAATTGAGCACTTATCAACGACATTGCTTGCATATTCCACACTGAAGTATCCTAACCCAATTTGACAAATCAGTGACACGGCACACAAAATATCAAGGAGATCTCAAAATATCAGCATTGCAGATGGTGAACTGGAGGGCATTTACCACCTAGGTTGCTTGGATTGTGAAGGCAACTTCAGCATAAGCAATTACATTTCACATTCAACTCAGATTCCTCAACTTGGAAAAAGGCATCCTCGTACTAGAAGTTTGGCTAAATCGGGTTGAAGTTTGGCACCTCAACTCGTTTGGGATGAAGTTTGGCTAGCATGAGTTCAAGTTTGGCACCCTCGATCTAAGAAATTCTGTGATCACTAATTGACGACATGGCTTGCCGATTCTTGATAAAAGCATCCTAACCCAATTGTGCAAATCCGTGAAACAACACGCAAAATATAGACGAAACATATCAGCATTGCAGATGGTGAATTGGAGGACATTTACCCCCTGGAGCACTTGGATCGTAAAGGCAACTTCAGCATATGCAAATACACTACACATTCAGCTCAGACTCCTCAACTTGGAAAAAGGAGTCCTCATACTATAAATTTGGCTAAATCTGGTTGAAATTTGACAACCTCCAACTCATTTGGGTTGAAGCTTGGCATCCTCAATTCAAGAAGCTTTGTGATCACTAATTGACGACATTGCTTGCCTAATTCCACATAAAAGCATCCTAACCCAATGTGGCAAATCCTAGCCCAATCCGTAAAAAACATCCAGAAGATGAGATATGAGCATTGCAAATGGTGAATTGGATGGCGGGAGACGGATTCTCACCGAATTTGAAGTTGGCGGTGACACCCTAGTATTCAAATGTCGTGGGTCCGCAGCAATGCCGCTCTTCCAGCCCCCGTGGGATATGAGAGAAGGAAGGGCTAGGGATTGGGGGCCAGAGCGAGTACGATTGCCAAAGGGAGCCGAGGAAACATTGGTAAGAGAAGAATGCGTCCAGAGCGCACCCTGCGAGTAAACCAACGCCCCCATAGCCTCCCGGACTATGAGAGGAGCTCACAACTCGCCTCCCGGCTATAGCTTGCCACTCACCCAACCTCTCCACAATTTCATCTGAAACACAAAACAAACATCCCAAACCTCAAAAACGGCTCCTACCAACACCAATCCCCGCACTAAACACCCCTCCACACACATATACACACATAACTCGCCATTCCAGAAGTGACCAGAACCTCATCCCTCCTTCGAATTCCGAAAATCCACATGCTCTCAAGGCTCCTACACACACACACACACACACACACACACACCACACCACACAACACAACACAACACATACATATACACATAACTAGCCATTCCAGAAGTGACCAAAACCTTGTTCCTTCTCCGAATTCCTAGATATCACAACCTCCAAGGGTTCGTCTACCCGCGGAAAGGCACCGAGGACACTTCTGATAATCTGAGACAAAGAAACTTAATGGCTAACTTACCATGGCCGCGACACAATTGTTCTTTGAACCGACAGAACGGAGCTGGAAAATCTTTACAGTGAGCCTGGAATTGTGAAAAACATCAAAATGGGAGACGAATCCTGCACTGCGGATGTTGGAGCTTCGGAGGCTTCGGAGCCATGGTCGGGTCGTGACCACTCAAGCGAAATCGAAAGAATGGACAGAAAAGCGGCAAACTCTGTGAGGAGGGAAGGAGACGACCGGGTACACCCGGTGGTAGCGTGGGCGGTATGGGAGGAGACTGGGCGTAGGCGGTGTTATGGAGAGGTGACCGGTTGTTGGAGGTATGGTCCTTATCTTGTCCACTGAGTATCTGTAGCGCCCGCGGGTGCCCGTGTGGCAGCCTCTGGTTGGTCGAGAGGTGGTGAAGTGGATATCTTCTTTTGAGTTGAAGTGAAGCAGGACACTAAAATATTGGATTTCGTGTCACCAAGAACAACTATAGTTACGAAAGGCAACTACACTATTGTGTCTAATTAGTGTGGGTGGGAAATTCACGTGGGTTGGAAATTAGTGTGGCCCACACTAAATTTCAAGTGTTTGCATCACTTTGGATGTAATTCGTACTGTCATCCATCCGTGTGTGTTAGGGTTCTCCGCAAACAACCTCCGTGGGATGTGTTAGGTGCTTCCCGAGGTGCTTCCCGGGATGGAATTATGAAGTTTCATCCAATTGTGGAAACGACAACGCCCACACAAAATTTTCACCTTTGAAATTAGTGTGGGCCACTCTAAATTATAATTTGAAATTAGTGTGTTTTATTGGGAATTAGTGTGGCCCACACTAATTAGACACAATAGTGTAGTTAACTAATAGTTGAATTAGTTGGTTAGTTGTCCAAGGTCTGAATTATTGTCACTTACTAAGTGATTTTTCATCCAAATTCCAATCACCCATAACAACATTTCATTACAAAAATGTGAGGATGCAAAATATACCAAAAGTAAGTTTGGGATGACAATATCTGTAACTTGTTTGTAAGAAGTGTTAGTAGAAAAGGTACCACAATGATAGAATATATCATATAACATTAAACACAATATTTAGTGTCATGTTTTCACAAGCAAAATCACATTGGTCCCATTGGGTATTTCTAAGGCAACTCAACTTCAAACTACACTAAATAGTCCTATTAGTGTAAGCCACAATAATCCTATAGAAGTCATGTGAATTAATGTGGGCCATATTAATGTTCAACCCACGCCAAATCTTTATTTAGAATGAGTGTGGGTCATAATGTATATTTTCTAGGAGATTGATGTGGACAACTATTGAGTTTTATGTTACTTTTGTTCCTAAACTCATACTGAAGGTGTTGGTTATAAATCTCCATGAGGGAAGACCCAAGGTTTTGGACCCACACTGCTTTCAACCTAACTAGAAATAATTGTGAGATGATTTAAGCATAAACTTGGCCAATTCATTTTGAGACTAAGCTTTTTTATTCACCTTTATGAGTGCACACACACACACACACATATCTATATATATCTATATCTATATACATCTATATTTGTCTATATGTATATATCTATTTATCTATATTTATCTATTTTATATCTATATATCTATATATCTATATCTATATATCTATATATCTATATATCTATATCTATATCTATATATCTATATATCTATATCTATATCTATATATCTATATATCTATATCTATATATCTATATCTATATATCTATATCTATATATCTATATCTATATATCTATATCTATATATCTATATATCTATATCTCTCTCTCTATATATATATATATATATATCTATATCTCTATATATATATATATCTATATCTATATCTCTATATATATGTATATATCTATATCTCTATATGTATGTATGTATGTATGTATGTATACAAATTCTATGTGCCTTATTAATTTGTATTGTTCACAAAATTGAGTGGGTCATGACAGATCAACAATCGATACATTGGGATTTGTTGTGGATGTCTTTTAACTTGGTGTTACCCAAATTGTTCATGAATTATTTTATGGTTTGTTGAATGCATGATTAATGTGGGTCACACTAAACGGAGATAACCAACATTGGGAAATTATTGTGGGGTGATTTAACCAAAAACTTGGCCAATTCATTTTGAGAACAAGGTGTTTGATTTCACCTTTACGAGGGCCAATGTGTGTGTGTGTGTTAAAATTCCAACATTGAGAAGAGAATAGATAGATAGATAGATAGATAGATCATATTCCTAGGAGACAACATATGTGGAGAGTCTCTTTACCCAAAGATGATGCCACATGTCAATGCAGAGGAAGAAAGTAGAAAGAAAAACAAACAAAACAAATCAATTAAATAACAAGAATATAGGTGTTCAAACCCCAACATGAAATGGAAAAAAAAAAAAAAAAACTAATCACATCCGTTCGATCTTGGTCTCCCATGATGCAAAGTAATGTGCCTGCAATTTCTTCTTTCGAAAATGTGGGATAATTTTAAAAAGCATGATGGAGGGGGCTCCAAAAACCAAGATGCAATTAAGTAATGTATGGAGGCTTTAACATGACATAGTTTCCATCAAACTTTTGGAAACCAATATTACATGAGCTCCCCGAATACATTACTAATTTTTGGAAGATACAAAGAAAGAAAATTGTGAATATTTTCAAACAAGAGTTGAAAGCGGTTCCGTGTCAATGTGTGGTCTTAGGAAGCTATAAATAATGCAACGAAGGGCATTTGGTGCTTGATAGGCACCCACTAGTGTCCTCTACAATTGTAAAGTACATCCACCTCAACACCTAATGAATTATGAATACTCGAAGCTTAACTTCTTTATAAATGCACTAGGGGACCACATTGATAGTGGGTACAATTGGATGTTGAAATGTTGCCGGAAATTCATCATTCATTACATAGGGTGGGTTTCCATCAAGCTCTAAGGGGTTGTTTACCCCATGTACCATGAAGTCGTCCCAATGCCCCATAAAATCTGCGATTGGTTGTTGAACTCATCTCGGGACGACTTCGGTTTACACCAAGGAAAAAATGTCAGTGTGGCCATGGAGTTCGAGGTCCCCCAAAGATATATTTTAAGGCCTACATTATTCACTAACATGGTCCGACGGGTTTTGCGGTGGGAGAGGCAAAAGAGGTGCTCTAGTAGAAAAAGGTAGGAGCCCATGACATAGAAATGTTGTTATCATAATGTTAAGATATCGGACCATGGAAGTTGGGCCGTCAAGTCGGACCATGGAAAAGGGCCATCTTCCATGGCCCAACTTAATGGTCCATGGTGTCAACCAACCCTAAATGTGCAAACCCACAAAGCTTTTGGACTCGCACAAGCTTCAAGGTTGGTTTCTCAAACCCATGGCGAGTTTTTCCTTGATTGTTTTTTTTGGCAATTGGTTCTCATTGTGTCCGAAATTACTAGGACGTGTTATTTCTTGTTTTGGGACCGATGCAATTTAGAAGATGAATGAGGCCACTCCATTATTCTATGCTTTGGACTTGCACCATAATATAAACTCGTTGGATCCAATTTCCAGCTCTTGTTTAGTAATATGACTTATTTTGGTCTTGGATCTTACATAACATTAATGAGTTTCATGTTCTCTCACCCATTCTAAATAAAAGAGATGTCATGGTCCATGGGGACTTTGCCAAGACAGTAAGATTGAATAACCTCTCTTTTGATAACCACAACATGTTTATTCCCCATGGGTTCTTGGCCCTTGCCCAAATTATTCTCATGCCTAGGGTAAGTGGTGGGCAAAGGTAGCATTGTTATGTCATCTAAATCATTCCCCTCGATTTTCAGGAATTTTATATTAAATAGATGTAACTAGCACATGTGAGCATACTATTATCTCCAAGTGTATGGCCAATTGCAAATTTGATTTGATCGCATTCAATACTAAAATTAAGGAGCCTCTAGAGGTTTTAATTTTGGACCTTCAAATATGGAAACCAAGGTACCCATCAATCATCTTACTCAATGTCACATTCCTCTTATACGCAATAACAACACAAGCATGAATGCACATGAGACGCCAATGTTGAGAACTTTCAAACTTTGTACATTACAAAAAGATTTACAATTTAATCATAATATTCTAATTGTTATGAGCTCGAACCACCGACCATAGGAGAGACACAAGATGATCCTCTCTCCTCCCCCAAGCTCTCTCTTGAACCCCCAAAGGCACTCCTAGTCTTATCCATATCCATAGTATCTAAGAGATACTTTTAGAAGTCCCAAGTCTCACTAAACATAGATCATTTCATTGTATGATCCTTTCTTATCTTTTGGCTCAAACACAAACCTCTAGTTGGAACTATCTATTTCCAATTTGATGCATTCATCCATATTTCTAGTTGGGATTGTCTGACTCCAACAAGATTTATTCATTGGGTTGTCTAGCTCCAATGAATATCATCCATCCTATGGGAGTTGCCTAACTCCAACGCAAAGATCTTCGATCGGGACCTGTCTAACTCTTGTGCACAATTCCTTCATGGGTTGTCTAGCCCTTGTGCACCATTCTCTCTTGGGTTATCTGACCCAATTCTTTCTTTGGAGTTGTCTAACTCCAAACACCATCTGCTCACATGCTAAGTACAACAAAGTATGACTAGTTTTTCTTTCTTGCATAATCCAACATTAAATCTTTTAATATGGGTATATCACACTCAACCCCAAGGTGAAAATTTCATGTCATTAGACCTACTTCTTATCTTCCCCCCCCCCCCCCCAACCGCACTTTACCACCAACTTTGGCTACCATAATCGACAATATTTCAATTACTTGGAAAGAGAGTTATTTCAATTCCCCACAGTGATTTCCCATACCCTTCACATAAATCATCAACTCCAATTTCATTGTTGATGGAGAACTTGGAGATTAAGAAGCTAAAACCACAAAGGTTGTTTCATATGAGATCATGCTCCAAGTATCCTTGATCCAACACCATTTAACTTTCATATCGATGTGAGGTGCAATGAGTGGCATGAAAGTTTGGAATAAGGCTGCAATATTTGGGGTAGGGGCTTATTAGGTCATGTGCACATTCCTTGGACAAATCATGACCATTGAGAATGATGCATTGCACAATCGAGGTTGCCAATGTAACACTTCTTGTGTTTTCTTGTACCCAAGTTGCTTGTCTTTTATTTTTCCTAGTCATTTCGTTGCTTCTTGCATGCATGATATAGGAAAGGGAAGGGGGAGAGAGAGAGGAAGAAAAATCTACACAAAATGAGGAGGAAAGTTAGGAAAGGAGGATGGGAGGGACTGAAGGAAGGAAGGTATATTTCACTAATAATTAATTAAAGTGCGAAAGTAAGTTAGGCAACCCAAAAAATAATATTCTAAAATCGGGTAGATTCAAAAAGTAATTTAAAATAAGTTAGGCATTCATCCAAGTCATTCTATAATTCATGAATGGTTTCCCTAATTTCATCTATGACGGCTACAATTAACCTAAGCACTTCTCTTAACCAACATTCCTTACCCTAAAGTTTATCTTTTACTTGTATGTCACTTGTTGAAGTTAATTAATGCTACTTTGTTGGATTCCAGTGAATGTCACTTGCATTATTGTGATTTTAGGCACTCTTTGAATGTTATTTATTTCTTTTTTGACACTCAATGAAATTAATTTCCCAAAAATTTAGGCACCTTCAAACTTAATTATTTTCTGCCCAAGCTGCTAGAGAGCTACAGTATTGTTAAAGAGGTCATGTATTGGAAGCACTTGTCAAATATTTAGAGGAAAAACTCATAGAAACGAGGAGGAGAAATAAGGAAGAAGGATGGAAAGGAAGGAAGGACCATTTCACTTTATTTTTGTAAACTATGTGTAGTGAACTTTCCAATGATGTGGCACCTCTACAAAATTGATGTCCTCCTAATATTTTTGGGCTATTGAACATTCTTGGGAAATGACATTACTCAACCTCTCATTGATGCAACCTTTTTGAAATGGAGTTTGCACCAGTGCCTGGGAAGTTTTTGGGCATATAGAGTCGGTTAAGATCCTAGTGATTCATGATTCCAACCGGTAACATGTTGACATCTTCCGGTGTTGCTTTTATTCATTTGAAGTATATTCCATAGATTCCTCTAAAATGATCGGTAATTCTTCCCAAGTCTCCAACTTCAACCGGTTATTTCTCAAACTCAACCGGTTCATCTATAACTAACCACCGGTTCTCCCCGGGCAGTGGTTTGCACATTGAGAGGTTGGCAAGAAAAAGAAAAACCAACGTCAGGCAATCCGACGTGAATTTGAGCCCGTTGGCCCAAGAAATTGGCATATCTCATTATTCCCAACTTAGCCAAATTTCCAACCTCTAAATAATGCTCCTCCTCTAAGTATTTAATGAGGAAGATTCTTACGGGCGGTCCTTCCCTCCACTATTGGAAGGCCACGATGTAAGGAAAGAAGTCCTCGAGGTGAATGTCAAAAGGAGGAGGATAAGACAAGATAAAGTTGAGATGAGTTACTAGCATATTAAAAAGGACTAGAGGGTACTATATAGTCTAATTACTTCACATACTTAGGTCGCCTACTCCGGTGAGGGGCCAACTGAAATCTCATTATCACATCGTGTGGTGCTTGCAATGCACTCAAGTAGCTGGTATATATCTGGAGCTGAACTCGACCTCCATAATGACCCCCTTTTTCCGTTCATCCGTTTCATGGACTTACATTTGTATCTCCTAAGCCGAGTCCCTTTGTGTACGCCCCACTTGGTGCCCATGCCCTGGTTGGCCGGCCGACTAAGGGTGAGTTTCCATTTAGGCCGCTCGTCCACTAGATTCTAGATAATAGTGGGTCGGAGGTGTTCGCATGTAGTTAAAGTACAAGTCGTCATCCAACCACATTCTGGCGGTTTGTTAGACTATGGATGGCCAAGGACACATGCCACTAGACTTTCATGAGCCCGGTTTGAAGAATCTTTAACCTACAAGTGTCGGTCACTAAAGGATTAGGATCAGTTAAAGAGTCAAGAGAATCAATGTTGGTTTAGAACCCCATCCTTGGTAACCGGGAGGAGGAGGTTAGTAGTTGGGCCCGGATTTGAGAAGATGGAAGTTGCTACACTAAATATACCAATTAGTGAGGGTGGTACTAATTCAAGTCACATGCACAATCTAGCCAAAATCACAAAGTTACTAAGGGCTGAAGTTGATCCTGAGTGACACTGAATTCATGACTACAGTAAATTCTATGTTCATTTACCATAGATTTCAAGAAAATTAGAGGGTGCTTGTGATTAGAGCACGCTGCATGCTTGTTAGTGAATAGTGCCAAGTGCCGGTACTTTAAGTGAAAATGCCAAGTGTTGAGATGAACAATACTTCCTAGTCTTAGATCTATGATCTTTTGGTGGCACTAATCCATACTAGCATAAAGAAATTTAGTATCACCTTCACAAATTTCTCACCCTCATTAATTTCCCACACTCGCTAATTGGTATATTTAGGCAGTTGGCACATACATCACCATATGTCCCACCATATGTCCCTCTACATTTGGGTGGGTTTGTCCTTATTCACACTAGAATCTGGTGGGCGAGTGGCCTAGATGGAAACTCACCCTAAGCCAAAGCTATCTTACCCCTCGGCACATGAGAGGAGGCCTGCCACCTCAGCGGAAATCCCAGTACAAATTCCCCCTCCCCCGTGCCCACACGCTTGGTCATGGCCATCACCTGATCAAGATCCTAAGGAAATCAACCTCAGTGTTCAGGGAGATTTTTGGGGCATAATCTGTCAAAACCCTAGTGTTTCCAAGTCCAACCGGTTACATGTTGCGGTCTTTCGGGTTTTCATTATTAATTTGAGGCATATTCTATAGATTCCTCTAAAAGATGGGTACACTCTAACTTCATAGTATCACACATGTGGCAACCAAAGTGCACGTGATATTACGGAGTTTTGTAGTGTTAACATGGATGCGTGATACTAGTGAATTAGTGTAGCATGTGACACTATGGAGTAACACAAAGTGCAGCATATTAAATGGTGTGGTGTGGTCCACTCCACTTTGCCTTCCCGGGCGATGTGGCGGATGCATGCACCAACATTCAACAAGTGGCATAAGAAGAATAAGAATAAGAAGGTGACACTCCACAAATTGACACATGGCGCAATGCAAGGGTGTGGGTTGACTTCTTTGGTGGTTTGCATTAATGACAAAATTTGTGATATAAGGGAGAGAAAGGTGACAATAAGGAGTGAGATTTGAACTACGCACATCCGTTCCCTAGGGTTTCGGGATATTAGAGAGTGAGTGACATTATGAAGGTTGATATTATGGAGTTTAGGGTGTGATTTTCTTCAGGTCTTGAACTTCAACTGGTTATCTCTCAAACTCAACCAGTTCATCTGTAACTAGCTATCAGTTTCCCCTGTTTATTGGAAGTCGTAAGGTAGATGGGTCTTCTTGAATGGTTACTATTTCCGAGACTAGCCCACTTCTCATAGGATATGAAACATACGATCAGTACACGATGGTTAGCATATCCAAATTGAAGTCGAAGCCATTTGAATATCTTATTTGTTGTCCCAAGTGGATTTCCTTGTGATCATTAAATGGTCAAATTAAAAAATTAAATGGTGATTTTGAGGCGCTTTTGCTTCGACCTTTAGGTGTCGGATTATAATGAATTAGCAACAAACTTATAGGGGGGCAAGTTTTACCACATTGCCCTTAGTAGGTGTTGTGAAACAAAATCCTAATCTATCTATTTGAATTGAATATAAATTGAGTTAGCTATGGACCTTAGTAATATAACATTAGAAACCCTGTAACTATCGTTCCCTTTTCTAAAAGGGGAAGCTGGAAGTACTACATAATGTTATTCATATCCATAACAATGTTATGTGGGATTGACAATATTCTATGGAATATTCCTCACATTCATCCTAAATGATGGAATATTCTGTAGAATACTGTCAATCCCATAGAGCACTATTATGGATCTGAACAATGTTATGTAGGTGATCTAGGTGGTCACTATAATATTCTAATCAATCCCATGATTCGTTGCCCTACAACCAATGTACATATCAAATACATTGTGGGGTTTGGTCTGAGACGACCCTAAACTATTGGATGATGGTGGAGATATCCAAATCTTAAGGAAGACGTTGGCGGTTCGATTCCTGGCTATGAAATCTCCTCTCTACTTGACAGAAACTTGCCAGGTGGTTAACTACCTCCTGGCGTTGGCCTGTCGGCCTTCTGTCTCAAAAAAAAACATTGTGGGGTGTTCATTATTAACTTGTCACACTGATGTCAATCCCCACATGACTATCCGGCGGGCATACAACATGATTGCATTGATTATTTATGATCTTCAAAATTACAATATTCCAAACAATTTCGGTTGCAAGATTGTTGGCATCCCCCCCTCTTATTTGTTCACCCTTGCATAGTGAACAATATTCTAGCTAAGTATAATGATTATCCCAATTAGTGTGTGCTACTATTTGGAGTTACACAATGCTTTATTATTATTTAATAAGAATGTTATATTATACCAAGTAAAGTCATTTATGTTCTATAATGTCTGATCAAACCTATTGATCTTTTGTTAATAAAAATGAAACTTTTGAATAAGACCTTATTGCACAATACAACTCCAAATAATAACACACACTAATTGAGATAACCAATGTGGTATTCATTTTCCATGGGTGGCCCAACATAAGAGGGAAATTATTCTTTCAAAAATCCCAACACTAAGGGAACCTAAACCCTAGTGCTGAGTAAGGTAGTAACTTAGGGCCACTTCACACACGAGACTGAGAGCATGTGACCATTACACTTCAAGCACTCTCATTGGTGGAAAAGGCGGAGCCAGTCCAAGTTCGCTTCACACTACGCTTGAGGGACCAACGGAGTATGTAAATGCAAGATGGATGTAAAATCTACATGGATTCCTACATGGCATCGAATGGATAATGTTTTATGGTCGCTTGGATTGTTTTCCAAAACCACCTCTTGGAGGTAGGCCTAATACAAAACCGGGAGAACATGGCACTCTGAATGCTCACAACCATTGATTTATTCTATTTTATCATGTGTGAGGACCCGCATGAATAGGAATTCATTGAAATAGCATTTGGTTGAGGGCCTGGTCACATATGGCTTCACACTACACTTGAGGATTCGTGACCACACTACATGAGTTTGGAGGTGTGTTGGGACGGCCTTTGGACACTTCCTCTTGGGCTCTCACAATTTCATGGTCACGGCTCTTGGCTCGTGTGTGAAGTGGCCCGTAGGTGCCGTGCCAAATCCTGTGAAGCCAGGACAGATGTTTCTTTCGAATCTTGTAGAGTCCACCTCGTGACATGTGACCGCACAAGATGTCAGCAGTCCTTTGCATTTACACATGTCATAAAAATAAAATAAAAACCCTAAATATTTAGGTCAAAACCCCTCTTTGGGAACATTGTGTGGTGGGAACCGAGTGGGAACTTTATGCTCTGGTGCAAAAGTACTGTTCTCATGCTGCAAGCAATCCATGTTCAAAAAAGCTGCAAAAAAACGGAAGTTGATCGATCGATCAATCAATTGTTTGTACATCGGGAAAATTCTCCATGTAGATAACATGGCATGTTTGTTCTTTGGGTCCGAGATGACCCTAAACTACCATATGATAGTGGAGAGGCACCCAAACCGAACAGAGTGGTTGGCGGTTCGATTCCTGTTGTGAAATCGTCTCTTTACTTGACGGAAATTAGCTAGGTGGTCAAAGCGCCTCCTGTGTTCCAAAAAAAAAAAATGGCATGTTCATCCTTTGCTTTCTAGTATAAAAAGTCTAAACCAAGCTAAGGACAATCCACTTGTACTCATTGGACTACAAAGTTAGTAGATATTCAGTATTGCACACTTCCCAATTGTGTCAAAACAAGAATGAAAATCTACACTAAGTATTGTGTTTGATGTCATATGGTATTTTTTGTCGTGATTGTGATGACTTTTCTAATGACAAGTCTTATGAATAAGGTTACAAGTACTGTCATCCCAACTTACTTTTAGTTCATGCATTGCTCATTCTAATGATTATTGCAAAAAAAAGTAACTATTTAAGGGTTGTCTACCTCACCACTATTTAATGCATGAAATCCATGCCAATTATTGGAACAAGGTTTGATATATTCTATATCCTAACAATTCTATAACATAATATTGTCATGGATGATTGAAATTTGAATGAAAGATCACTTAGAGCCACTTCACACACGAGACTGAGTGTCTATGACCATTACACTTCAAGCACTCTCATTGGTGGAAAAGGGAGAGCCGGTCCAAGTTCACTTCACACTACGCTTGAGGGACCAACATAGTACGTGAATGCAAGATGGATGTAAAGTCTACATGGATTCCTACATGGCATCAAATGGATCATGTTTCATGGTCACTTGGACTATTTTCAAAAACCACCTCTTGGAGGTAGGCCTAACACAAAACCAAGAGACCATGGCATTCCAAATGCTCAGAACCGACGATTTATTCCATTTTATCGTGTGTGAGGATCTGCATGAATAAAAATTCATTGAAATGGCATTTGGTTGAGGGCCCGGTCACATATGGCTTCACACTACACTTGAGAATCCGTCACCACATTACATGATCTTGGAGGCATCTTGGGATGGCCTTTGGACACTTTCTTTTAGGCTCTCACAATTTCATGGTCACGGCTGTTGGCTTGTGTGTGAAGTGACCCTTGGTAAGTGACAAGAATTACAACATTGTAAAATCTACAATGCCCACATATGTTGACAAGGAACGACAAATATTGCTAGGGTTTAATTTAGTGTTAGTGGTACTACACGGGTGGTGTACAATTGGTATTGAGCAAGCCAAGTAAACATAACATTATTCATATCCATAACAGTGTTATGTGGGACTGACAATATTTTGTGGAATATTCCATCATTCAGACTGAATGTGAAGAATATTCCACAAAATATTGTCAATCCCACAAAACATTGTTATGGATCTGAATAATGTTATGAAGTTGGTGACGCTAAACACAATATTTAGTGTACTTACTGCATATTATTTGTGTCTACATCTACTGTATGGTCTATTCCACTTTGCATGCAAAAGGACTAACTTAAGTCATCACTCAAAGCTTCTCGAATTGCTTCACAAGTTACACCACGTGGCAAGCCATCAATTTTCATAACTGCATCAGTCATCATCTTCATCAATGGTCCCACAAGCTCGGCCCCTCGACTGCCTCAAGAAACAATTCGTTATCAACATGAACCTTCACCATGTGCGACATTAAACAACGGGTCAATCTTTAATTCCATCAAAGGTCTCCTCACAGGCCTACCTTAATTCAACTCTTCTCCTTGAATCCAATCCACTTATTGGGGAGGAAACAACACGCACTTTTCTCCATTGCATCAACGGTAACATTGATGGCATCGATCAATTGCGTATAACATGGTTTAAAACTTGCAAACTTCACTAGAAGGAAGACTGGTCTTTTGGCACACGAAAAGCACATCGAAATAACACCCCTTTGGCAGGGGTGTCATTTCGACTAGTCTTCCTTCTAGTGCTTGCTCGTAAGCTGTCTTCAATGCTTTTAGTGGAATTATATTGGGAGGAGAAAGCCCTTTTTTTTGGAGTATTTTGAGTATTGAGTGGTTGACTTTAGGCAATTGCAAATTGTTGCATATGTGGTTACAACAAACATGTTTATTTAGTAAATATTGATGAAAACAACTTTATATCTTTCACACATTGGCTATACACGGTGAAAGCAAGATTGAAATATATGATGATATTTATAATAAATAAAAAGTAGTAGCTAGAGGTGTTGGAGTCTAAAAAATGGTTGTGAGGGCCTAAAGCCAAACCTTAAATTGGCTAAGAACATGGAGTTTTTCTTAGAGTTCGCTCGGGCATGAGGGGCATACCTCCTGGGCATATCAACGTTACAACGGCATTTGCTTGGGGAGGGGTGGAGCACTCAAGGTTAAATTTTTTGCTCCCAGAGGTGGATGCATCCGACTCACGAGCGAAGCGAGCATGCTTATAAGCGAAGGGCACATCCAAAGGCTCTAGATTGCACACAATCCTTGAGCTTACGATGTACAGTTTGAGGACAATGTTGTGCTTCAACTTAGCCCCCCCCCCCTCTTAACATGATTGTGATTGACACGGATTCAAGAATCACATTCAAGGTTGATCACGGGGGGAGGGTCAGCCGCACAATTACCAAGAGGACCAGGTTACCAAGGGAGCAATTTATCAAGAGGACTAGATTGTAGAGGGAGCATATTACCAAGAGGACCATATTACCAAGAAAGCGAGATTCACCTCACATTCAACCGCATCCCACACTATACCAATAACATTCATAAGAACAACCACAAATCACAAAGATAAAACATAAAAGAGGGAGGATTTGAGCTTCCCTATTTGGCTAAGGCGGTTGCGAGCAATCAATGTATTGGCCCTTGAATCCATCCCTCACAATCACATAAATTCCAACAACTTCGATTGTGATCACCGTAGGACAATTTCTCACCACTCTCCCAACTCCATTGCAGCGTGAAGTGTGCAAGTACAAACTCTCCATCAAGGAACAAAAACTTGGCAAGTTGGACCAAGGGAGTAATCAACAAAAAGACCGGTCATTGGTCACTACTATTACCATCACTAAACACTAGTAGCCAATGCACATCTAGCGTGGGTGATGAAACAAGGGCACTACCAAAAGCCATGGTGGATTGGCAGTATGTGACTACTATGGCGATGGAGAGCTCAAAGGTGATGAACGAAATGGCGATGAAGATCTAGGGGAGGGGTAAATGGACGCGGGAGATCTCATAGGTGGCGATGGGACTTAAATCCGACAACAAGGGTGTTGCGTTGCTGGCTACACATAGAGGAGGGCAGTAGTTGAGAGAAGACGGGTAGGGCCTCCAAGTTAGTGGAGGGTGGCACTCGTGGAGCTTTGTGGCTCTAGCATGTGGCGGTTCGAGTACGATGGCCCCACTGTGTGAATTTGGACATTTTAACACATGTTTTTTGTAGCCCCCAAATTTGTTTCGATATTTGACCTTTTTAAGCCCTTGAAAAGGCTAACATGAGGCGAAGGAGGAGTATCTAAAAGCCCCTCCGATTGGTCAACAAGATAGTTTTGATGAAAGTGATGCTAAGGTAAGTATACCCAAAACCAACACATGCCCTAAAATCAACATCTAGAAATCTTATACCACAAGTACATATTGCTTATGAAGATGTACACTACGTGAACATGTGATATGGGTGTTGGTTTTAGGTCGCCTACAATTGAAACCTTCAACCCTTGAAAGTTGTGCATACATGGTTTTCAAACTACACACTCTTTAGTGCATTGGAATCCTCTTCATCTTGCAAACAAGAAGATGTATGATTTTGATGATATAATAATAGAAATTGGGTTCATTGCCTTCTTTAGCGGTGTTATGTTTGCGTGGCCCCCCAAGACTCCAACCCTATACAACCCACCTACCGAAAGGAAGGCAACACATCTTACCATGCATCATGGATTGTCATGATCAATACAAAGAGAATCGGCACATTCATGTTGGTGCATGAACATTGACTTGTCTTTTTCTTGTCTATTTGTTCAATGTTTGTTTGCAATTGAAAGCTCCTTCAATTGGCACCCAATTTCTCCTTTAAAAACACACAAACTCACCATGTGCAACACAATTATAACAGGATTGAAATTAAACTATGTCAAAAGTCTCGCGCCTAAACTCATCTCCTTGGATCCAATCCATTTATGGGAAGAAAAAGTGCATAAACACTGCACTAAATATGATATTTACTATCACTTATTATTTGGGGAATTACACAACGCCATAACTATTTACTGTACATCTCATTTTTCTATTATCAACAAAGGTCGAATTAGTTGTTTGGACATTAAAGAACATTGACATCTTTAATAGTTAAAAAGATATAGGAATGTGTAACTCCGTATAGTAAGTGACACTAAATTACTTATTAGGCATCCCACGTTTCCTTCCACCACATCAATTGCAACATTGATGGCATAAAGCAGAACAGGATTAAAAAGGAACTTGCAAATCTACCATGAGTTACTGCAGTTATGACACTCCGCGGCAAGAGACAAAGTTAAGTTACATTGCTGAGTCCTAGCCTGGCAAGAAACCCATGACTTGCTTGCTATGATCATGCACTTAAGTCGGGAGAACGCAAGCGAGGGCCGGTTTACACTATGGACCATGAAGTCGGACCATGGAAGAGGGCCTTTTTCAATGGTCCGAGTTCATGGTCCAACTTCCATGGTCCGACTTCTTAAAAAATCAGTTTTGAAAGCTTTGGGCCCCTCACTAGGTGTAAACCGAATGTGGACCAAGAAGAATGACCATGCACCAAAAAGTGAATGTGCTGATTTTTTTAATATATGCCCAAAAAGGGCATTTACAATAAAATAAAATCAAGTTTGCTCATTCTCTTGTCTTCTCTTGGGCTTTACTTGTCTTCACTTCTTGTTGAATGTGTCGAAGATGTGGCTTGCAAATCTTCTCACAACAATTTTTACAAAAAAAAATGAGCGATTTAATTTGTACATGTTCAATGTAATTTACATGTGACATGTACCTTGTGTTGTACATTGAGCATTAGTTGCAACCCACTTCACCATGTGTACTCAAATTCTTGAGTTCTGGGTGTCCCACATTGTTTGATGAAACATGTGGGAGCAAGTTTAAGGGGTAGGGCATGGAAGAAATGGTACGTCTCATGGGATATGATATGATCTAGGCACATAGAGGGCGGACTTGCTTCTCAAGATTCATTACATCACATAGATGCTAAAAGTGTGCCTTGTGAGCCTTACCTAGTGGGAAGAGTTGTATATAAAGCCCCCAAAAAAATTTCATTAAAAAAATAAATTATAACGGCATTTCTCTGCCATGGGCCCTTGCCTTTTCCTACCATACCACCTCTCTTGCCTCTCTCACCGCAAAACCCATTGGACCATGTCAGTGTATTAATTAGGCCTTAAAATATGTCTTTTGGGGACCTCGACCTCCATGGTCACTCTGCCATTTTTTCCTTGGTGTAAACCGAAGTGGTTCCGGGACGAATTCAGGAACCAATTGGTGCTCTTACAACGCTCTGGGACGACCTCCTGGTCCATAGTGTAAACCGGCCTTGAGTGACATGCTGTTTACACCACGAACCACGAAATCATCATGAGGCCTTGTAAAATCTATGATTGGTTATTGAACTCGCCTCGGGACGACTTCGGTTTACACCAAGGAAAAAAAATGTTAGAGTGACCATGGAGTTCGAGGTCCCCAAAAGACATATTTTAAGGCCTACATTATCCACTGACATGGTCCAACGCGTTTTGTGGTGGGAGAGGCAAAAGAGGTGCTCTGGTAGAAAAGGCAAGAGCCCATGACAGACAAATACTGTTATAATAAATTTTTGATGAAATGCTTTTTGGGAAAGAGAAGATGAAGACAAGAGAATGGTCAAACCTGAATTTTTTTTCCAAAACTGCCATTTTTGGACATATATTAAGAAAATCAACACATTCACTTTTTGGTGCATGGTCATTCCTCTTGGTCCACATTCGGTTTACAGCTAGTGAGGGGCCCAAAGGCTTTGTGAATTCATTTTGTTAAGAAATCAGACCATGGAAAAGGCCATCTTCCACGGTCCGACCAATGATCGGGGAGAACCGGCAGTTAGTTACAGATGAACCGGTTGAAGTTCAAGACTTCAGGAGAATTACTGATCACTTTAGAGGAATTCATGGAATATACCTTCAAATTAATAGAGGAAAACTGAAGGATGTCAACATGCAACCGGTTGGACTTGGAAATACTAAGGATCTCAACCGATTATGCCCAAATTTCTCCCCCATGAGTGGGTCCGACTTCATGGTCCATGGTGTTAAAGCGGCCCTCAATACGATACATATATATAATAACCCCACAGCGTCTGTGGTATCCTGCCACAACAACAACAACAAACTCCGCGACTGAAATCCCATGTTGAATTCCGTGTCCTGGCCGCGACAGGCAGACGTAACTTGAGTCCGTCCCTGCGGCAGCTTGCTTTGCAGGGAATAAGATATCTTAACTCCACCTCATGCGCAAAGGAAAGCCCCCAGGACTCCGGCGGGCGGGGGGTCGACCCTCCTCCCGGCCTAGATCGAGGGGGACAATAGGGAGTCATTTCAACTGGGGGACGAGTTAGTTGAATGTACCCATTGTGGACATCTCGGCCTCCCAAAATGTACCTGTGAAGTACATGTCACGGGTTTGGTTGCAGGGAATAAGATATCTTAACTCCGCCTCATGCGGAAAGCCTTTAGGACTCCGGCCGGCCGGCGGGCGGGCGGGGGGTGGACCCTCCATACCGGCCTAGATCAAGGGGGGGGGGGGCAATAGGAGCCATTTCAGCTAAGGGACGAGTTAGTTGAATGTAGCCATTGTGGACATCTCGGCCTACCGAAGTGTACCTGTGAAGTACATGTCATGGGTTTGCTTGCAAGGAATAAGATATGTTAACTCCGCCTCATGCGGAAAGCCTTTAGGGTCCATACCGGCCTAGATTGAGGGGGACAATAGGAGTGAATTCAATTGGGGGACGAGTTCGTTGAATGTAGCCATGGTGGACATCTCGGCCTCCCGAAGTGTACCTGTGAAGTACATGTCACGGGTTTGCTTGCACAGGATATTTTGACTCCGCCTCATGCGGGAAGTCCTAAGGACCGATGTGGATTTCGGTTCACAACACCTTGTACCATGGTGTGGTTAAAACATGTCTCTCCCAAGATGGGTCTTATGCCATTTTGATTGGACCTCCCATTCGACTAAATAGGGATGTGAGCTTTCTGAGACTCTGACCCGGAATTAGGAGTTAACTTGGTCAAAAATATAGCCCACCGGATTATTTAATGGCTTATGTGCGTTTTTACACTCTCCTGGTAGCTAGGTGTCACGAGACTTTACTTGACGAAGAGTCTCTTTCTCTTACACAATACACTAGAGAGGTTGAGAGCTCGTAGATTGAGAGCTTGTAGATTGAGAGCTTGCAACATTTAGATGGTTCCTTGATGGATTTCATGTGGCAAGATTGACAAACGCTCAGTAAATTTTCACAAGCTCTTGTCAAAATCCTAAGCTACTTCACGGAGGTTGCTAGTTTGAGAGTTTGAACTCTCAAAGAATTGGGTGTCCAAGGATGTTTTTGCTTGACATCATGAGTTCTCTTGTATTTGGTACTGTCTCCTTGGTCCCTTCCCTCCCTTGATATATATCTCACTTTGAGTATGGGCATTTTACACTTGACCAAGGTCATAATAATTTGAGCTTCAGATGAAAGCTTGTCAAATATAAGTATCAAACTCGCCAAAATTGCAAGTTCAAGCCCTCAACTAGAGCTCTAACTTAATGTAGAGGGGCCTAAGGAGGGGTCTCCTACCGGCCTTTATCAAGGGGACAACCTAACTCCCACTAAATGTATCAACTTGAACATATTATTCTCATTGACATGTAAGCTTGTGAAATCCAAGCACCTAACTCATGAAAATTGCAAGTTCATGCTCTCAACTTGAGCTCTAGACTTGCAAAAGGACCCTCAAGAGGGGTCTCCAACTAGCCTTTATCAAGGAGACAACTTAGTTCCCCAATTGACGGGAGTCGAGTTGGACAAATTACTCTACTAACAAATCCAAAGTACCGTAGCTCTCTAGCAGCTTGGGCAGAAAATAATTGATTTTGAAGGTGCCTAAATTTTTGGGAAATTAATTTCATTGAGTGTCCAAAAAAAAGAAGAAATAACATTCAAAGAGTGTCTAAAATCACAATAATGCAAGTGACATAGTCTCTCACAAAGACCACTCCGTATAACTCTTACATAAAGCAAAACCATGACATACAAGTGAAAGACAAACTTTAGGGTAAGGAATGTTGGTTAAGGGAGGTGTTTAGGTTAATCGTAGCCGCCATAGATGAATCAAGAAAACCATCCATGAATTATAGGGATGACTTGGATGAATGTCTAATTTATTTTAAATTAATTTTTGAATCTACCCAAGTTTAGAATATTGTTTTTTGGGCTACCTAACTTACTTTCGCACTTTAATTAATTATTAGGCAGAAAGGTGCCCAAGCTGCTAGAGAGCTACGGTATTGAAATCCCAAAAATTACAAGTTCAAGCTCTCAACTCAAGCTCTAGACTTGTAAAAGGACCCTTAAGAGGAGTGTCCAATTGGCATTTATCAAGAAGACAACCCAACCCCACTCAAAGCTCCTTAAATGTAACTGGGTTGAACATATCACTCTCCTGAAATGCTTGGGGGGTCACTCCTGTATTTTAGAAAACTACGTGAGAACAAATATAGGTCCACTTTAAAGTTCCACCCTACAGATCATAAAATGTGTACTTCTAACAAAGACCAAGTTATATATTAAACTCCATAAATTAGGGTGTTTACAAATTGATCGTGTTAGAGAAATTTTAAAACTAACATACCATAGGGATTGGTTTGGTGGGGAAGTAAAATGATATATATTAGGGCCCCACACCTTAGGGAGACCTTATTCTATTTGCCTAATGAGAATGATCTCTATTGCATCATCCCAAATAGTGAGGAAATCCTTAAGGAAGGAGGAATGGCCTCTTTGAATCCCTAATGGAGGCTCATTTCTACCCCATCTCTCTCACACATTTTGTGGCTAATAAGGGTGTGTGAGCTCATAGGGGTGTGCAAGTTTTTAGTGTGGCATGGTGACGTGGTTAGGCTATGATTATGCAAATGGCGTGGTGGCATGGTTAGGATGTAAGTGCTTCAGATCTCTCTGTTTCCTTTGAAATGCATTGAAGATTGCTTGTGGAGTGTATGAATTTTCAGGGTTTAGGAACTTGTTGTGTGAGGAGGATGTGTAGCTCCTAGATCTATACTCCTAGATGTAAGGGTCCTAGTTCTAGAATCCTGGATTTGTAGCGCCAGTTACAATTATAGCTCCTGGACTATACTCAACAATTTAGTACATGTGTAGCTTCGTGAGATTCTATGCTCATATTTTTCCCTTGTTTTAATTTAAGTGGTGTGAATTAAGTTGCCATTTCATCTCATCCAGAAGGAAGGAAAGAACTTCTTCACTACCAGAAAGAGAACAATTTGTAGTCGATGAGCATCATGCCTTACCCTCTGTAGCAATTTGCATTTGGTAGCAATTTGCATTTGGTAGCAATAATGTTTTGGAGCTATTTGGTTTGGATATACTTTCTAGTTGAGAGATTAAGTTTACGTGAGAGCCGAGCCATGTCTAGGAGATTTTTGGGCATAATCGGTCAAAATTCTAGTGTTTCCAAGTCCAACCGGTTATTTCTCAAACTCATTGTTACAAGATTGGTAGCTTCAAAACACCAACGCTACCAATGTAGAATACCAAATAGTGTTGATGTTATTTTACAAGATCAGTAATTTTCCTAAAGTTTTGAACTTCAACCGGTTACTTCTCAAATTGAATTGGTTCATCTGTAAGTAGCAGTTGGTATTGCCCTTTCATTGGAGCCGATCACGTGTGTAGTTCATTGAAGACGGTGATCTCTTCAAAGTTCTCTCATATTGTTTGGTTTTAACCACTTGAACTTGAATAATGACACAAATTGGTTCATAAATGGATGTGTGAACTAAACAAACTTTATGATTGTTGTTGGTTGGTTGTGTTTTAATGTTACATGTATCTACGCAATTGTGTTGTAAACACAAATTTTGAAAGCATTTGTATGTGTTATTAAACACAAGCATTTTACTACCATTTCCATGTGTGTATGTTTTGAATAGAGTAGAGTGTATACTAGGAAGCTAAACTGTGTACATGTTGTGTTGATGTGTGAATTATGATCTTATATGTGTAAGTGTTGAATTTTACATGACATCAACAAAAACTATAATTTATAACTACTATATGCCCATGTAAAAGAAGTAAATATACCAAGTTAACCTACCCATAGGGTCCTTAAGAATAGTGAATGTTAGAAAATTACATAATAGTAGGGTCCACAATATTTACCTTCTCCAATATAACGCTCTCCTAAAAAACACCTTGTGTTTGCACATGTTCCCACTAAATACAAGGGAAACTTGCCTCAAGGTGGTCACTTAGTGTATTTCGTGGTATCCATGTGCGTTCAAGGGGGGGTTTTTTTTCTTAAAAAAATAAAATACTTTAGGGTTGGGGGTGGGGGGGGGAGTAAATTATACATGGAATCCTTATTTGAATGCACCCTATTTTAATTAAAAAATGTCATTTTTGGTAAAATGTATTGACTATGTCATTGTTTATGCGGTGTCAGAGACATAAATTTATAGCTTGCTAAGTTTGTTCATAACATTATTCAGATCCATAACAATGTTCTATGGGATTGACAACATTCCACAGAATATTCCCCACATTCAGTCTGAATGTGGGGAATAGTCCGTGGAGTACTGTTAGTCCCACAAAACATTGTGATGGATCTGAATAATGTTATGTTAGAAAAAACGTTTTTTGACATATATTTTTGGTTGTACAAAAACATACATTCTTGAATCCAACCATTGTACACATAACATATATAGTAAATATAGATAACATAATTCAATTCCATCTAGTAGTTGAGGCCACCCGAATTCCATGCACATAACATAACCATATGAGAACCTTCAAACGCCACCCTAAGCAAACTACATGCCTAAAGGGACACCTAAATCAAACATTATTGCAACACTATCGCACTAGAACAAACACGATTAATGATTTTAAATGATGCATTGCAAATAGTAGGGGATGAAACTTGGTAAGATAATGTCAATAAAATGTTGCATTTACTTGCCTAGTGTTTATAAACACTACCACCTGGCATTTGATCAATTCAAACAAGCCCATACAAAACATAATTTATTTATCACAACCTCAAATCCTATATTTATGGTTTAAGGTTATGCCCCGGGGTGTGGACTCTTCGTTGGAAACCAAAATGATGTGTGTGGGTCACCATGAAATTAAACCCCCTATATACGGGAAGTTTGTAGAGAAAAGCAAGTTTATACATACTAACAACATTCTAGAAAATGGACTCATGTATTTATACTAAGCTTTTCAATGTAATGTAATAAATACCCCCACTACATATACAAACTATAAATCTTGAATTCAATAAGCATTTATTACATTTGAAATCCACTTTCGCTTTCCAATAAGAAAGTCATTGAGCATTTTTTTGTCCATAGCATGTAACTCAATGATTGCATCAAGCAAACAAAGACAAGAGAATAATAACTTAGCCACAATCCAAAGAGCAAAACTCAAGGGAGCCCATGAGCGCTTCAAGAGCCTCATGGGTAAAAACCTAGAACCCAAATGCAAACCCTAACAAAAACAGACATGGTAGTCATTAAGGACTATTACCATATGACAACCATGGATGAAAACGTGAATTGGATGGAATTAGCACATCTATGTCAAATTTTCTTAAACCCCAAGGGCCCCCTTTGTACTCCTACCTTTACTTCTAGCCTTTTTAAACGTAAACCCTAGAGAAAAATAATACAACTCCCTTATCTATACTATGTATGCTAATGCCTCAATAATACCCCTTCTTACACTCACGTTAGTTCATACGTGGTATGAAGAGTCCGCCCCGCAGGGTTATGCCTAATGTTCAAGTGACCACCAAAAACAACTACTACCAATATTTACAAGGTGCATGCCTCTCCAGTAACTCATGAATTGTGTGCAATTAAATGCACTTTCATCATATCTCCATCTTGCATATTAGCAAAATACTCCTAGATGCGCTTATTTTTTAGATTCCACAAAGTCATTTAGTTGCACAATGTCTTCATGATCTAGGGTCTACACTTGATCCCTTTATTTGTATGCTAAGTTTTTTGGTATGCTATGTTTTTTTGTTCTAATTCCCACATGAAAATAGGTATTAAGTACCTCCTTATACTTTTTTATATAATTCCATTTTGCATCAGCAAGGGACCCTATGTTAACTCTAAATATTTTTGAACATTTTCCTCTTAGGAATCAGTTGGACCCCATTTTTTAATCCACTATGTTTCCTACCTTTTCTAAGTCCCCACCATGAGAAGCTTGTGAATATAGGTATTAAACTCCCAAAAATTGCAAGTTCAAACTATCAACTTAGACTCTGGTGTAAAGCGCTCCTCTCGAGGGGTCACCTATTGGCCTTTATCAAGGGGACAATCCAAACCCTGTTAAATGTAGCCAAGGTGAACATTTTTCTCTCCTTAAAACCAAGTACATGCTCCCAAATATTTTGCAAGTTCAAGCTCTCAACTCAAGCTCAAAGCTAAGATAAGCATGCCTTAAATGGGCAATTCAAGCTCTCCAACCACTACTCCTAGGATGCAAAATACACAATCATCTCCTAGCATGAGATGATAGTTGATTCCAGATTGTGTCCGTAGCCATTTGCCTTATAATTTTCAGAGATCATGTGATCATCTTATTCATCATCAAAGTGAAGATTTTTGTGGACATTAAAATGGTCATATAGATCCCTCCAATCTTATTCTAACACATAGCTTTTTGATGTATGTTCTTACAATTATGTCACCTAACCACACACCACTCAAATATAGTTGTCTGATTAGAAAAATTAACCATGAAAGGCCCGCTTACATCATAAACTCCCGGAAATTGCAAGTTCAAGCTCTCGACTCGATCTCTATTGTAATGGGGGCCAGTGATTGGGGAGATTTTTGGGCATAATCGGCTGACATCCTAGTGTTTGCAAGTCCAACCGGTTACATGTTGACATCCTTCGGTTTTCCTTTATTAAATTGGGGTATATTCTATAAATTCCTCTAAAATGATCGGTAATTTTCCTGCAGTTGTAATGGGGGCCAGTGATTGGGGAGATTTCTGGTCATAATCGGTTGAGATCCTAGTGTTTGCAAGTCCAACCGGTTACATGTTGACATCCTTCGGTTTTCCTTTATTAAATTGGGGTATATTCTATAAATTCCTCTAAAATGATCGGTAATTTTCCTGCAATCTTGAACTTCAACCGGTTATTTCTCAAACTCAACCGGTTCATCTGTAACTAACTGCCGGTTCTCCCCAGACCTCTTGGCTTTCGTCTGCAGGGAATAACTTAACTCCAGTTTATCTCCACTGGAGCTGATCTCTCCTACTAGCCTAGAGGGAGCAAACCCCCTTAAATGTAGCTAGAGTGTACATACCACTCTCCTGAAATATACCCCACAAGTACATGTCACGAGGTAGTGTATCTCTGTATTTCCTTCGCAGGGAATATCTAAACTCTGCCTTATGTCCACTGGAGCTGCTCTCTCCTACAAGCCTGGAGGGCCAACCCCCTTAAATGTCACTCTAGTAAACATATCACTCTCCTAAAATGTACCCTACAAGTACATGGCACCGGGTAGTGAAATGAAATGAAATTGAATTATTTTCAAAGTCCGGGAAGTCAAAAGGCTTATGGGACTAAAAGTACATCAAGATGGTGTCAAACCAATTAATTCCCTAGAGCGGCAGAGATGCGGTAGCCTCCGTGATAAAGGCTAATATCGACTTGATGATCCAATTGAAAGAAAGACTTGAGCCTTCCTAATACTACATTCTCAAATAGTGATAGAGTTATAAAGGAGACACTTCAACACAAAGTGTGCCTCATTTTCAACTACATTATAAGAGGAAAAGTGGCATAATATGTTATCTCTAGAGATAGGGATAGTCGATTGCTATCCAGTTTCAATGGCCGGTCTATGGTTCAAGGTCATACTTTTAGTCAACTTATAGACCATTGTGTAACATAGACATACACCTCATAATAGTATTGAACATATTGAAGCCAAGATTTTAGTAAGTGCACTTGAATGCCAAGTGTCATGGGGGTGACACTAATGGTGAAGTTGTTGATCATTAATGTAACCTAGCATATGCCTCAACAATGGGTGAGTGACACTATCACACATGTGACACTAATTACCATAAACATTGTAGCATATCTCAACATTTCCTTTATAGAGAATCGCTGCCTTATATATATTCCCCATCAAGAACCCATTGACAATCTATAGGGTACCGGATTTTTGATCGAGTTGGGACTAAATTTTCATCAAGATAGAACCAATAGTGCAATGACACATGTCTTGATTTGAGTACTAAACTGAGGTGGAATGAGTGGTTAAAATGAGCGGTTATGGTAGACTCTAGATATTGGTAATATGTTCTGGTTAGCTTTTGGCTTCAAAAATTCATAGAAATTTCATTCAAGGAATAAAATTACCAAAAAACTTGCATTCCTCCTAATTTCCGTCTTCCTACATGGGGAAAACTTGCACTGCCTTATATAATAGAGGCGCCTATTCCCAATTAGGACCCCATTGGTAATCTATAGGGTACAACAATTTCGATCAGGCTAGGACTAAATTTCGATCGGCCTGGAACCAATTGTGCCATGACACATGTCCTGATTTTGAGTGCTAAGTGAGGAAGAATGAACGGTTAAAGTGAGCAATTATAGCATACTCTAGACACTGATAATATATTCAGACCAACTTTTGACTTCAAAAATACAAAATAATTTCAATTCAAGGAACAAAGTTACCAGAAAAATTACAATCCTTCTTATTTCTATCTTCCTACACAGGAAAAAATTGCACCACGTTATACTTCTCCAAATTTGGTGCAGAATCTCTTAAGTGATCGGTTATGGGCGCATCCACTCTATATGTCCACTGAAGCTATTCTCATCTACAAGCCTAGAGGGTACAAACCCCCTTAAATGCAGCTCCAGTGGACATACCACTCCACTGAAATATACCTCTCACGTACATCTCGCGGGGTAGTGTATGCCTCTGTCTGTGTCTGTCTGTCTGTCTGTCTTGACGGCGGCTGCACTTCTCGCCGCTACTCCGGCGACTGACATGCATCAGATCGATCGGGAGCCCACATTCTTCCCAAACCACCAATCTAACTAAACTTAGTCCGACCTCTCCTCAATTTCTCCCATCCGCGGTGCTCGGAGACGACTAACTTAAGCTCGGTACTCGGGGCTGGAGCTTGATCGGTAACATGCAGAAACGGTATAAGCTGTACCACTTAAGACTGTTGCAGGTATAGCTGCTGCAGGAGGTGCAGGAGTAGGGGTTGGATGGGTGCGATTGTCGGAAGGAGTTTTGACTTGGTTTGGAACCGATCAGAGAGCCCTGAGAGGGGAGGATCATCAGCTGGGCGGTGGGGGTGGATGACTGGTGGTGAGATTTGTGTAAGAGGTGCAGACGGAATGATTTTCACAGCCGCAGCAGTGCCTGTAGCCGACGGAGTCTCGATAGCGTTCGTCGTTGGTGGTGGTCGTAGGGTGGTGGTTGTAAGGTTGTAAGCGAGTGAGAAAGGTAGCTGCCGTAGTTTAGTACTTGTGGTGAGAGGTCTGACCTCGTTCTTTTGTGGTGACACGCGGCGTTCTTTTGTTTCTGTTTTGTGTTTTCGCATCTTGGCTGCGCCGTTGCTTTTGAGCTGGAACGGTTACTGTGGAGGTTTGGAAGTACAATGGACGAAGACTTAATCCACCGAGCTAGGTTTTAAGAGGGAGCTTGCAGGTTGAGATTAGAGATGCTGGTTGTGGCAATTAGCCCAGGGATCGAAACGACAGCTGGGGCTATTTGACGAGAACTGCTGGAATTTTGGTGGTTAAGGTTATGTAGTCATCCCGCAGGTTGCATGGTTCTTGAAGGCTTGATGTTTCGGAGCATTACGAGTCTTGAGTGTAATTCCTGTGGAGCTTCCTGCAAGAATTGAGTGTGCAGCAATATGTAGCTTGAGGATGATTTGAAGGCGAGACTTCATCGCCCAGAATGCGGCCTTCTAGAGTGGCCATGGATGGTGGTGGCAGAGTTTTAGCGTTTGAGTGAGTGGAACATTCTGCGACATTGTATTATAGGAAGGGTTTGAGCTCTCAGTGTGTTGTGATTACCGGCATGGCGCCATGGATGCTACATTGCATGGTAGCGCTCATGGCTGCATTGACCTTCCTGTTCAATGCATCCCTTGTGGAGTCGTTGGCTCCGAAGCAGATCGAAGGTTTGTTAAAATTGCAGAAAATGCTGGAAACCCCCTCGGCGACATCGAGCTGGAGCAACAACACCGACTTCTGCAGCTTGCCTCAAGCGGCAAACCTAAACCTTACATGCGCCGGAGAAACCCTGACGTACCTGCGAATAGTTGGAGACAAAATTGCGGTGTCGGCAAAGGAGAAGCAGAACGGCCAGCATTATCTCTCTGGAGCTCAGCTTGGTGGTAACAAGTCTTTATCCTCAGCATTCTCCATCAACACATTGGTTGACACCATGATCGCCAGCTTCCCTGACTTGCAAGGTGTGGAGCTTGTTGCCGTTGGCATGTGGGGCGCTGTTCCTGCAACCCTTGGACAGATGAAGAGCTTAAAAATCTTAAATGCTAGCTCCAACCTCCTCACAGGCAATGTCCCGAAGGAGTTGACCAATCTTACGGGGATAAAGACATTGGCATTGGACAACAATGCCATCTCCGGGCCATTTCCTTATTTCTTAAGCTCCGTCCCGAGCATGGACACACTCTTCCTCAGTGACAATTTCCTCTCTGGGGCTTTTAATGACTCGATTTCCTATTTCTGGAACCTCAAGGTCTTGTCACTGAGTAATAATCTGCTCACCGGCTCCTTACCGAGCTCCATGACTTCGTTGCAAAACTTGCAGGTGTTATCTCTTGCACACAATCGACTTGCCGGGATGATTCCTAACTTGGAGACTCTTACGAACCTTACATCGCTTAACATTGGTGGCAACAGCTTTGGACCAGGTTTTCCATCCCTCGGAGTGCAGATTGTGACGCTCCAAATCGGCCAGAACTGCTTCACTGGCTCTATTCCTCCCTCGATGAAGAACTTCGAAGCTTTGAAGAATTTGGATGTGTCTGGTAACGCATTCGTAGGGATGATGCCTTTTTTCCTCTTTGCACTACCGAGAATCTCATCGTTAAATCTTGCAAGGAATCGGTTTAGCGGCACTCTGCCCTCGAACTTTACCCTAGGGAAATCCCTTAGCTATGTCGATGTGTCTGGAAACTTTTTGTATGGGAAGGTGCCAGTTGCTTTTCTCTCTCCCGGGAAGAATGTAAACCTGAACTACCAGGGCAACTGCATGAGCTCCAGTAACCAGAAACAAGGGACACAGTATTACTGTACTGTTACTGCTGCCAAGCTTGGGATTATTAGCCTCCACCATAACCATCTGTTGGCGATCATCGCCGCTGCGGTGGGAGGAGGTGTAGGGGTGACAGTGGCATTGTGTGCATTCGTGTTTGTGTTGATCAAAAAATCATGTGGAAGTGACAAAGATAGTATCGACGGACGGGAGGATCACTCTTTTTCAAACAGCCTTGGCATCCCTTCGGAACTGCTCTTCAATGCAAGTATGAGTTTTTAAATTCTTTTCAATCTCATCACCACATTCAACCACAATTTCGCAATGGTTAACCTGTTATCATCTCCCCTGCATCAATCGGAATACGAGTTTAGTAATTGGATGTGAGCCGAAGACTTTGCAATCAGGTCAAACAAATTACAGAATTGAGTACCGATTACCTCTTTTAACGGCCGGTGGTGATCATTTTCATTCTCATAACAGTTTGAATCTCTTTTACCAGGATACATCTCGCAGTCCATGCGATTAGGAGTGCTCCCTCAATCTGTGAACAGAACCTTCACCATCGAAGATCTCAAGACGGCTACGAATAACTTCAGCTCATCTTCATTTGTAGGTGAAGGCAGGCATGGAAAGGTACGTATAACTGTGCTGCTAATCCAGAGCAACCTCGTTGCAGTAAAATTTTCAAGATTCTGAGCTATTTATCCCCTGTGACTCCGATTCTTGTGTGATTTCCTGCAAAGAATGGGATCTGGCGGCTAAAATTCTCTGCACTGAAATACAGGTGTTCAAAGGGCAGCTGGAAGACAAGACATATGTGGCGGTCAAGTGGTTGGCTTTCAAGTCGAAGGAGGACATGAACGAATACAAAACACAGGCAGAGGTGCTCAGCAAGCTGAGGCACCGTCACCTTGTTAGTGTTCTTGGCTACTGCACAGAAGAGATGTCAACCAAAGTTGGCGACGAAGAGCTTAAATCATATTGCTTATTCATTGTGTCTGACTTCGTGGAGCAGGGTGACCTCCGAAGCCACTTGAGGAGTAAGTTTAATTCTTCAAACATACCTCACATTCTCATTAATGTCGGTCAATGCTCCAGTAAAGCTGCTCTGAAGAATCTGTAGAATGCACTGTCGATGCCAGAGGTATCATGTCAATGCAAGATTGATTTATCGAGAGAGGTAATAGTAGTGGAGAGGATGATCTTATCTCTCGGCGTGTGAATGCGTCAATGACGGAAGAATATGGAGGCATTTGTTTGAAATTTTGAACTGAATGTGCGCAGGGCACAAGGGGAGGGACGCTTTAAACTGGTCACAGCGGCTTGCCGCTGTAATCGGCGCTGGCCGTGGGATCCATTATCTACACACCGGAGTATCGCCCCCTATATTTTATAACAACTTGAAGATCACTAACATTCTGCTCGATTCAAATATGGTAGCACAAGTCAGCGACTTCGGTTTGCCGGTGCGGAGGGTTTCCTTTTCCATGGATGTAAGCAACTGGTGTCTTTCCCTTTGAAATATCTTGAACCATATCCGGGGGTTATTAGACATGAAGTGCAGTACTAAATTCAAATCTTCCAGACTTCATATATTCTTTGGAGTGGTGCAGGTTGTTGCAGCAGAATCAAAATCTGGAAGTGGAAAATTTGGAGCTGCTCGACTTGTTCATGATGCGTCCCTGCGAAAGTAACATATGAAATCTCACTGTCCCCTTGTCACAACCATCCCTACACCAATCCTGTAGAGCATGCGCTTGACTTGCTATAAGCTTATCCTCTCTTTTGCTGCAATCTCAGAGTTGGAAGTACATGTCAAAGTACTATCATGTCTTTGCTTACCCCAAAATGAGGACACATATTGGAGAGGAATTGGATAGGTGAATCTCATTCTTAATAAAGAATGAGGTGCCGATTCAAGCAGTTGTTTGGACATGATGCGGAATATGACATGCCGTAATATCTGCAGGCGGGAACAACGAGATAAACAAGATGTATACGATTATGGCGCCGTGCTCTTGGAGATGGTACTCGGGCGGCCTCCTACCATCAGAAACCCCTTCCCTCAGAAGCGCTCCGAGCTGGTAAATACCCTAGCCCGCATCAAATGCATTTCTTGCTCGATACAAAATATCATATTCTGAAAGATGCAGAGTATTCAAACCGAAGATGATTAATGACATAGTGGAGGCCGATATTGCAATTCCCAACCCTAGAGTCAGAGATATAGGTTCACAGCAGGAGGCAATCTTATCACCTCTGATCTCCATGTTGAAATGCCCTCATAATGGATTGTTGAATTTCTTCTATGACCTGAAAGTATACTTCAGTGTCGAAAACACGAAAACTCCGATCCTTTGTTGTGAAACCCCTCGGTGCTTATAAGTTCACAGTTTCTGAATACCTCATCATTTATTCACGTAGGATTTGAGTGGTTACAGGCAATGCAAGACTGCCTTGTGGCACATTGTATGGCAATCATCGTAAATTACCTGTGCAGGAGAGGCTAACGAAGGAGAAAGGGCCGTCCATGGAGCTGATTGACAAATCCATCGTTGGAACCTGTGGGGCCGAATCATTGGCAACGGTGCTCGAAATCGCTGGGAAGTGCATGGTGGATGACCCCATGCGACGACCATCCATGGAGGATGTGCTATGGAACTTGCAGTACGCAGTACAAGTGCACTCGTCCACCGAAGACAGCCAAGATGAGAATGATCGAAGGAGAGAGGAGTTTCAAAAGGCACCTACATCATTAGCAGAGAAAAAACGCAACGGATTTTACGACAACCGGGTGGCTGACGAAGACTGGAAGGCAGAGCCATCCGCTTCTCACGATTTCCTGCGGTGAATATCTCTCTCTCTCTCATCGATCCCTGCTTAGGCAAGTTTCTGACAACAGCTGATGAATCTGATTTACTTGAGAGCTGGCCATGGCAATGTAACACTCATCTTTGCTCCCGAATCGTCAATCTCTCTGTTCAATGTATGCGTGACAGTGCTTCAATTAGTGCAAACCCTATTTAAATACCTCGCAAACACAGGTCAAGTAGTGCTTCCGATTCTCAGTGCCTTTGATCAAGGATTCTATGAGTAGTCGGTCGATCACATTTTGCCAAGCCATCAGAGAGTCCTCCTTCCCTCTGGCTTCCAGGATGCCTAAGTTACATCTTGTTCCGTGGATGTTTCTGATTGTGAATCAGGATTGATTAGTGCAACACTATCTGGTCGATGGAGAGTAATCTTATTACCTCTGATCTACATGTTGATGAACTGCCCTGATAAACGGGTTTGTTGATGTTCTGCTATGATGTATATTTCAGTGTCGTAAACACGAAAACTTCGATCCTTTGTTGTGAAATCCATCGTGAATGCTTCATCGTTCATCAATATAATTCGACGTGGGATTTGAGTGGGTATAAGCAATGTAACACTGCCATGTGGCAATTCCGTGGATGTTTGTGATTTAGGGTTTTGATTAGGTGGGTTTTCATGCCTGTCCATGACCAACTAGATTCTAGATAATAGTGGGTTGGATGTGTTCTCATGAAGATAACAAAAGCAACCAAAAAACCACATTATGTGGAGGGTTATGCACTACTATATAGTTGATGGAGAGTAATCATATTAACCCTTAAATGCTCATGCAACCCGAAATGGGTCGCCACCTAATATTCTGACCCGAAATGGGTCGCCACCTAATATTCTGGTGCGTTTGCAACCCACTAGGTGACAATCTATGTGGATGGAAGGTATCTATTTGTGTACTTTTGACATACCCAAGAAGTTCACCTTTAGTTTGTTTCGGCTGGTCTAAGATAGATAGCATTCTGCATATGAAAAACTGGCTTCCGAATAGTGATAGATAGACTTGGTGCATCTATAAATAATCTTTCATGACAACTATCGTCTTCTTAGCTGTTCTATGCTTTCCCCAAAATTCTTGTGCCAACTAAATATTGTGCAAGATGCATGCACTTCAAGTCTTCCAGTTTCATCAATTTGACTTCTGGAGTCCCAATTGTGGATACAAAGTTTGACAGTCGACATTGATGAGAAGCAGATTGAATCTGGTGAGAACCAGATTGGAAGGGCTAGAGCTACAGTATACTACACTAACTACAATATTTATGTGTTGTGTGGTGTTTTATGTCACTCTGGTAGTTTTCAGGATGACACGTCTTATGAATAAGTGAACAAATACTGTCATGGATGATGGATGAGTTCCTCCATTGGCCAAAACCCTACCTTCTCTTGTCAGCAACTTGTGATGAAATTTTGTCACGGATGATTGAAATTTGGATGAAAAATCACTTGGTAAGTGATAGTAATTGCAACAGTGTAAATCTATAATCCCCCCAAAATTTTACAAGGAATGACAAATAATGTTGAGTTTACATTTAGCATTGGTGACACTATACCGCGGTTTACAATTAGTATTGAGCAAGACAATTAGAATTGGTGACATTGAATGCCATATTTAGTGTAGTTCATTAAATTGTAGTGGGGTTCAGTGAAGGGGGAGAAAATTGAGCCAACTCAGTCGCTATCCTTACTTCTAAATTATCAACCGGTTATTCATTGAAATGTTTTGGGTATCCCTTGTATTTTAACTCAAAATATGGTTCAGTTCATTTCCTAGAGTTTTGATTTTGAACTGATAATTTTGGGAAAATGAACCGGTTGATCTATAACTAGTAGCCCGTTCTCCCCGTTCATTGGTGGGGCAAGTATCTTATTTGCTAGCAATAAATTGGTAGAAATGCAGGACAACAAATCAAATATATAGATCATGTAAATTTTCCAATATAACCAAATATGCGCACACACAGGCTAACACATGTTCAGCCATAATTGATAAATAATAAGATATCAGAAAGCGGAATAATACAATCATAATATCAACTGTAATTAGAAATCATTAGGAATCATAAGTATTTGATATCATCAACAAAAGTATCACAAGGCATTTGGGATCTCCACACCCCTCCTTGTTATTTTGGAGATGCCACTCTAGGATCCCATTGTTACCAAGCCCTTACGAAGATGTTCCCGAGAGGAGCATGGTTACAGTAACATAAATCACTCCATGACACAAATATATAGTCAAAACTACATAATAATAATAATAATATAGTGCAAACACCAGCACCAATTGAATCAAAACTATCACAAAAACTATGTCTGGTTGAACAGAATTTCTAGCACCTTCACACCATCACAGCCATGAAATACGGGGAGTATGGGCCTTTGTCATTTGGAAACCTTGGTCACATCTACTGCAACTATCTGTAACATCAAGAGGGGGCCAACGTCTTTAGAATCTCGGTTAGAACCTAGTTGTCTAGAATCTACAGGCTAACTTGCTAAGATATGTTGCAACCCTCTCTCACTTACCCACAAGACCCGAGAGAAATAAAAATGAACAAATCATTTTAATTGCTTCCAAATGCTTTAAAAGAATTTCATTTGGGCACATAATTTTTGTAGTGATCAGGAAAAGCGATTTTGTTGACGTATCTATCACCCTTAAGTGATGACCATATCATGGTTTGATCATATAATTCAATAATAAACACATGTCATCCTACTATCGGTGTTAGTAGGTACCATGTACTCGTCTCTATCAGTCGGGGGGAACTAAATGACCATTTAATGAGCATGAGAATCTCCACTTTGATAATGAATAAGACATTCATATGAGCTCCGAAAATTATGAGGGAGCGGCTACGGCCTCGATGTGGATTCGCCAACCATCTTGTACTAATCACGTGGTTCATGTCCTGGGAGAAGTGGGCTAGTCGGAGAAAGTAACCATACAAGACCCATGTATCTTAGTTGTTGTAACCTAGGGAAGAGTAACTTCATAACATCATCTAGCTGAGTATGAAAGACAGACAGGCCAGGAGTGAGTTAAATACTATGCGGAACTACACCATGCTTATTCTCTCTTACCAACAAATTCAGCTTGATATAGGGCGAAGCACTGTCATTGAATATTAATAGAATGAAACAACTGATAGCAGCTGAACAAGGTTGTGAACCGGGTCCTCACCAGTGACCGCATTTGATGGACTTGTCATGCTTGTTGTTGGCGCAAGGCAGAGCGTAGTCCTCCGTTTGTGCCTCGAGCTCTCGCCCTCCTTCCGCTGCTGCCAGCATTCTCGTGCTCTTCAAGTCTCCAGTCTCGCCCACCGCCTCCTGATCCTCCAGCAGCTTGCGCGGATGATGCGTTGCGGGTGTTGTGGCCGCACTCTTCGCAGCGGAGGACGAGACCAGGAGGCTGCATATTGCAAGCACGAGGAGGAGGCGGCGAGCCCGATGGAGATCCCGGGGTGGCACCTCCTATGAAATCAGCCAGGGTCACTATGTCAATCCAAAGCTGAGGTTCAAATTATTAGAGCTTCTGATAACAAGAATACATTTTTATTGCAGGAAATGTTTCCTTTTTATACGATATTATAGTACAATTCCCTATAACAAAATCTCAAGAGTTTTTTGGAGACAACGACCCCTGCATGAGAAAATTTTCATATTATAGGTTTTCAAGGTAGCTTTTGGAAGTCCAAAACATATCTAATCTGCACACTTCTGATGTTATAGGATTCCTCTCGATGTCCTCTTTTTACACATGTTGCAAGTTTTCTTTATGTAATCACAAATCAGAAACTCTTAGATGCATTAGAAGGGAATAATAAGCAGTTGTTCTAGAAAGATGAGTGGCCACCCAGGGCTGACACTGGTGAAGTACCATGTTGATGATGATGATGATGATGATCCCTTGCCTCTAGACCTGCTTCGGAATACAGTATCTGTTAGTATCATCAGGGGTCAATGTCTTTAGAACCTGGTTTGGAATTGCTAAATTTATTGTTAACCGTAAGCACTATATTGAAGGTGATGTAGCAACATAAGCATTCTTAAGGCTACAAATTCTTACCTAACATTCTTAATTAGTGTCTATTCTAATTATTATCTAACCGGTGGATATCAAACAATTTTTAGCTGAATCGGATAACTTAAGAGTGACCCCATCCTTGTCATTTCGACATTAGTAGATGCGAGAACGCGTTGTAGTGACCGAAGATAGGCAACAATGGGGTTACGAGTGGCTGATGAGAGCTTGCCACCCGATTATGCTTGGCATTCAGACTAGATATTGCACGCAAGGGGCCCTGCTACGGAATGTAACAAGAAGGCAACATGTCTACGGTATCGGACGTAGCGATGACCATATCACGAAGATAACATGCTACAGTGTATAATCGACGTGTTCGTGTCCAATGAACATGACACGTCAACGAGATTCGAGATGGCCAGCATTACATGCACATACTCAAGGACCTTTTGTCCTTGAAAATTTATTCTTGAAGCTAGAGTAGAAAGAGAGCCAACTTCTTACACATGCTCAAGAATACTATGAAGGAGCTGTATGAATTTTCTCAGAACTGAAATAAAAATATACCTAAGGATTCTGGATGGTGGCCACCACTGGTTCAGAAAAAAGATGCTTCTAAAAACAACGGCACTTGAAAGTGTAAACCTTTTCTAATTCAGAATGGCAGCAATGGAAAACCTCACAACGCCCTCGGCATGCTTTCAAATTGAAGCATGTTGCTGCTCCTGTAGGTGATTTATTAACAACAAATCGTGAGTCTATTAGAAACATAACAATAGTTCTAGTTTACAAACAGCTGTTGCTAAAGGGGATCAGAGTTAGCACCCGGGGGGGCCGTAGATCGAAACTGCAGGTCGTGATGATCCAGGTACTTGCTCTGACGATGATGAGCTTGTGGTAATTGATCGCCCCAGTTCCTTGTATTTAAACTCCTTTGCATAAGCGTCGTCACGCTGCAGCTGAGAATTCCATGACTCCTCATTCAACTCGAATCCAATTCGACGCCTACCGTAGCGTAAATCCTTCGCCTGTGTGCTTGCTTTCACAATGTTTCCGTGCCGGCTGACATCAGCAGACCGGGACTGGCAAGAGCTCTAATCGCGTGCCGCAGGTCACGTGATCCACATCAGCGCTGCTAAAAATCCATGAGTTCGTGAAACTTTCCCTCTCTTCACTGGACATGAACAGTGTCCGGAGAGATTTTTGGGCATAACCGACCAATATCCTTCTGTTTTCCAAGTCCAACCGGTTACATGTTAACATCTTTCGGTTTTCTTAATTCAATTGTGGAATATTCTATAACTTCCTTAAAAATGATCGGAAATTGTACTAGAGTCTTGACTTCAACCTGTTATTTCTCAAACTCAACCAGTTCGTCTGTAACTAGCAGCCGGTTGTCCCCATTCATTGAGCACGAATTCTTTCAATGCTTGTACTGCACTAAGTTTATCATTTTATTCTCTTGGTCCCACTGGGCAAGCACTCTGTTGATTAACTACACTGATTATCCCAATAAGTGTGTGTTACTATTTGAAGTTACGCAGTGAACTAACGTCTTGCTCAGGAGTTCAATTTTTACTAACGAAAGTTCAATTGGTTGTCCAGACATTAAAGAAATTTAAATGACTTTGCTTGGTAAAATATTGCATTCCCATTGAATAGTTGTAGTATTGTGTAACTTTGAATAATAACATGCACTAATTGGGATAATCAATGTACTCATAACCGACCGCTTATCCAAGAGCATAAGGGCTAAGAGAACTTGTCACAACATTTCATCCATGTAGGTGTGATATCATCCATAATTTCAAGATTATGTCCATAACCTGCTTATCATCTGCCTCATCAAGTTGGTTATCTAGTCCACAACCAATTGCTCATCCAAGAGAAGAAGGGTCATCAAAACTTGTCACAAATTTTCATCCATGGAGGTGCGTTACCATCCTTAATCCCCAAATTATGGGTATGAGTTGACCGGTTATGGATTACATGACAAACAAGAGGAGAGTGGATGAGGAGTTGTGATAGCAATGAAACATCCATTGACTCTTGTCCATAATGGGACATAACTAGTTTGATCACAGATGAAAACTATAGGTTGTGGTTGAATTGTCCTCTACATGGATAGAATTGCGTAAGAGAGTTGTTAGAAGTGCCCTCCACTTGGATGAGAGACTAGATATGACCTACACCCAGCTCGAGTAGGTGGTTGACTCACTATTCCCGCCGATCATCATCCACTCTCCTCTTGTTGGTTATCTAGTTCATAGTGGACACACATGCCAAGCCATTTTGCTCAAGTATTTATTCTTTGATGAATATGAGGAGGCATCCTTGATCTTCTTGTTATTCTGAATTGGTTATGACCCCACCATGGCTTGACCACTACATTGGACTAGATAACCAACGAGACGAGAGTAGATGAGGAGCCACGGGAGCTGCAAGTCATCCACGTACTCAAGTTGGTTATCAGTCAATCAATTCATAGACTAAACTTATGAATCATGGCTTATGTCCACTAGGGGCGCAAAACCTGGATCAATGACACCAATACCAAACAAAACGAGACCATTGATGGGACATCTATTAAAAAAGAATGGATGATAGCCCGCCTCCGTGGATGAACATTTGTCATGAAGCATGATAACCCTTTTGCTCTTGGATGAGCAAGCGGTTATGGGACACATGTCGCCTTCTCATCCGCCGCAATTGACACCCAGTGCATATCTTACCGGCACTACACCGCCACTACAGCCTCCTCACATCCATTACCTAGTCCATAATTCCTCTGCAACTGCAACAAACAAACCATAAGAATTCATGGGCTTGGCCTCTTTGGACAACAGACAGCATTATATTTTTAGTCACCCCCGGCCTGTTATGCCATCAAGTCCACTCATGTCTGTTGTGACAGTTGCGCTTATGAGATTTCTAAGCTTTCAGGCACGGTAAGATCAACCTAAACATGAAAATCGTGCTACATGATTGTCCCAATTAGTGCGTGTTACTATTCGGAGTTATGCAGTGCTGTAACTGTTTATTGAGGGTGCAATATTTTACCAAGCAAAGCCATTTATGTTCTATAATGTCCGAACAACCTATTGAACGTTCATTAGTAAAGATTGAACTCCTCAATAAGACGTTATTGCACTGCATAACTCCGAATAGTGACACGCACTAATTGGGATATTCAGTGTACTAAGGCTCACATAATTATGGTTATTTACCGTCAGCGATTGCACTCATGTGTTACTACATCAATCTTCCCAGAATGTTTCCAATCTTGTGACTAGTTCTTCTATGCCCATTGGGCACCTTGCTGTACCTCATGATGTGATTTAGTTTCTCAGCTGCCAGGCTCACATATCATCAAGAAGTTCTAAATCTCAAGTGTGATGACTCCCAGCGATTAGATTTGATGCGATCAAAGATGTCAAAGGCGGGATGCAAAGTATTCACACGAATGAAACAGCAGGTAATCAATTTGTTAGTTCAATAATATGTATGATCGTTTCAGAATATTATGCCTGTTTGATTTGATACCTCCCAGATTTTGCACCTCCATTACACTTCAATACAATTGCCTTGCACCGCGAATATTCGGACACGAGCACCAGCCTGTGTTGGATTCGCTCTCTGATGTTATACTATCAATCCCAGCATAACTTAGGGCCTTGCCGCACTTGCCGGTTACAGAACCGGAATGGATTTATAACCGGCATCTTTGCAAGCCGGAAACTGGGGGCTCCGTGAAGAAGACTTGGAACCGACATCACTTGTAGTGAGCCGCACATACAACGAGAGACCTGTACGCTGTAGCACGGATTTCAACTGGGCATGATCCAATCCACCAAAGTATCATCCGTTCCTCGTCGCCTGTAGATGCACACTCTAGCATGAGTTTTCTTCAGCTTCTTCCTACGGATTCCCCTCCCCTGCTTGCATGGAATTGGTGGCTCTTGTGAGGGCGGGGAGTGGGAGTTGAACGGACAAGGGGGGAGTGAGACTGTAGCTTTGGATAAGAGCTCTTGCCAGCACATTGTATGCTGGAGCAAGTACAAAAACTATGCGCAATCTAGACAAAATTCTCACAACTTGCTTTCACTACCAGAATTTAACATCAATCTGATGTAGAAGGGAACTTTAGATAATGGAAAATCTGAGTTAGACTTGAAGCTCTTTTTAGCTGTAGAATTGTACATTAAAAGCTCAGGATTGTCTTCTGCGATGTGTTTGAGTGATGTTTGTGCTCGGACGTTGGCAAAGTAGATGTCGAGCTAGGGTTTGGCAGACAAAGATTGGTGTTCTTTTTTGGCGGCAGTGTGCAAATCGCAAACCATTGATAGGTTGGTTGTTGTTAAGAGTAGGAGATTTAGGAATGTGTAAACTTGAATCCTGGAAAACTTGCGTCACTAAGTCGGTCCATGAGACTTGTTGCAACCTGCAAACAACCCAAGCGGCATTATTCACGGTGCAACAGCTGGGCATCGACTTTTTCCATGATGCCAATCCAAAAACCTATTACAAGAGGTGGGCACTTAAGTACCAACGCGCCACATTCAAGTTTAAGCCCGAGTGGGTGAGCATCATAGACGACACCCAAGGAGAGTCCTACCAGTGGGCTACCGTGAACTATCTTCTTGATCAGCTTGGAAAACCCCTTGATAAAACAATGGGTGTTGCGGATCTTGGAGGAGGCTCAGTTTAGATGGCGTATGCAATATCTGATGAGGATCAAAAGCTCCTAAACCAGGAAAGGACGTGCAAAACCCAAAGCAACGAACGTCGGAATTGTAGTCACAGATGTGTTCTTGAAGATTGCATTAGGGAAGGAAGAGGTAAAACAGGAGGATTCTTGATCTTCATCGGCAGTGATGTTCACCATTTTCTGTCGATCCCAACCTGCAATCATCCCCGTCTCACCACAAACTCTTAACAGGAGCTCAAATGGCACTTTTGAAGGGTCGCTCAAACCCTCTTGGTTCCCGTTGAGTGCCAAACACTCCTCCAACGGGAGCCCGTACCAGGGAAATCAGGTGCGGCACCTGTTGAGCCCAAACTGGCGGTTACAGAGCAGTTTCAGTCACGGGACCGGCCAATGCGGCACGGCCCTTAGTTCTGAAGGAAATGGAACAGAATTTCTTAGCTAAATCCGGATTGGCTCTTTCATACTTGAATGTCAACAGTCTCCATAAAGTCGAAAATTTGGCATTTATTGAAGAGCAAAAACGTCATAAATTTTTGACAAAACTGAGAATGGCATGTTCATTAAGTTGATGCAACTGATTTGCGATTTTATGTATTCAGAAGAATAAATGCATGATATTGTGTAACCAGCCACCTCATGTAAAAAGTGTATGTCCTCTTTGCAGCACATAAGACCACCAACCATTGTCACTTAGCATCAGGCATGAACGAAGTAATATGCAATGACACATAACTGTCAAGATCTCAATTTAGCATACGTGCAAAAACCACAGCTATCATCATATGAACTTATAACACAGGGACTAACAACAAAGTGACTTGAGGATGCCAGAGCCAGGGAGGAGCACTTCATTATGAATTCATCTGGTTGAGCAGGCTTTAGTTCATTAATACATACTGAAACACAAACCATCCACCCACTGGGACATTCCCGCCAAAGAATTCAATTGCAAAAAATATGTTCGTTTGGACATTAGTCAGCTTCAATGGGCCAAAGGCTAAAGGACCACACAGGCTCTGATTACCAGAGCGTGTTATTTTCTGCCATTTCTGTTGGTACATACATAATCCAAATGATTTGACCCATCCTACCCATCCCAAATTTTTCCAAAAGCTGTCTGAAACTTTCAACCTACAGTTTAGTCCACAAATTTGATCTATCCGGATCCTGGGTTTGGCTAAATCTACCCAACAAAGATAAGAAAAATGCAGCTCACCACCCCGCACTTGCATCCTCTCTTTTCATGGAGACCTATGCGTGGTCCTCCAAACTTTTTTGCTAACCTTAGTATTCTGACCCCAACACACAACAAGCAGATTTCTGCTTTAAAGATAAGGGGTTTTACTATTGCATGTCACTCGCTTAGCCTAGGTGATCACCCCCTCAGGTGATTGGTGGGTGCCATCAATCCCGTTAGGCTACCGACAATAAATGTGACAGAATTCACCTAGCTGTCTATAGCAACCATCTATGCAACATAGACAGCACAGGTTACGCATGAAGGCTCAAACTGCATAGGTCGTAAAAAGAACAGACAGTAAAATTGATGTCTGCAAATCTACTCCATGCTCTTCACTTCTGAGTCCTGTGTTTGCAGATCATAAGTTTGGCGGATGTTACCAGACGCTGCAGAGCATCAGCTACACAATAAGTACCAGAACAGCATCACAGAAAGAGAGAGAAAGAACATATAAAGGGGGAAAAGGTGTACCTTGTAGCCATTCACGAAAATGGGCATGAATAGCTGTCATAAGTTCACGCTTCTTGCCATCCTCTAGAGCAGCAGTCTTCAAACTTTGCCTCAAGTTTTCAGCTGCCTTACACTGTGCAACAAAACAGAATCAGTCACTGCACATATAGCAAAAAAAAATTAGCAGAACAAATACACTCATTGAGATAGGCCAGAAGCTTCTTCTGAATGAAATTCCCATCATTTAGAGGACTCGACTTCCTATTCAAGCTCTTAGAATATGATCGAAGACAGACATTTCCTTGCAAGAACCTGTAGCAATGAAGTAGAGGAAGGAGCAATTCCTCACCCTGTGTTGTTGTGCCAGAAGATATGGCTTAGGCAATAAAAAGGGATTTGCCCGTGTAAGAAGTTGCTGCTCTGAGTCCACTTCACTCCATCTAGGAACCTGTTAACATGAAAAGAACCAGCATGAGTCTGATCTGCTCAGAAGATCCTGCATCTGCTCAGAAGTGCTATTCAACAACAAATTGTACTGCAACAGTGGCAAAAGCGAAGACAGGCACACACTAGGCAGATGCTTATATTCAGCTAATTGGGAGGACATAACGGTGAGAGATTGTTACAATGTCATAGTTGCTAGTGGAACTATAAAACTACTGGAAAACTTGTTTACAAGCTAGATTTATATCAAAAAATATATAATTTATATTCTACCTCACCAAAAACATATCACGAATCTCAAGTAAAGGAATGGGAATGATGACTCATATCATATTATTGCAATTCTCGTAGAGACTGCCATTCTAATGTCTCCTCTTCAAAACTATTCACAACTTTTCACAGTGAGAGAAACTGACTGTCATTTTGCAATACACAAAATGTTTATGAATACAAACCGTGAATGTTAAGAACTTCTCTGGCTGGAGGTGTGCAGCACCGTCAGCTTGGGTGTCTGGAGCACCAACAGGATGAATAAAGGCATCGTGCAAATCCACCATTCCCAATGTAAGGATCCGATCCCATCTATTCACAGTTGCATCTACACCCACTTGTGCTAGGTGAGCTTCCAATTTTGGATAGAAAGTGTTGTATGGTGCCACCTGCTCCAAGAAAACCAAATCATATATTAAAACAGGTTTAGTACACGTACAATTCTCCTAAATTTAACAGATACAACGGTCTTGATTACAAAGCACTCAGGTTTTAAATCAGTGGATATACCTGAAGGTTGTGATTGTCACCAGTAAGCAGTGGCCTCTGATTGACTCCAAGATAAAATACACACTCTCGGCAGTTTGCAATGCAGATGCGAGCAGTTGGAACAATTAGCTGCACCCTCTCACAGTGCTCCACTCGAACCATCTGTATGAGCACAACTTATTGAATGAAAGAAGTAGAGAATTTGAGGAAAGGGCAATCACCATTCTATTGCCATTGATGACACAGACTGTGATGTATACATTACAACATGCCTGTGCCATTAAGTACATAGTGGCCACTCATAGAATTGAAATTAAATTTGTTTCAAAATCCCTGATGATATGGAAAATCTCCAACTCTGTGAACATTAGAACCTGAACATAAATTTAACCATCACATCATAGAACTCTCCAGGTTGGTGAGACACCACCAAATCAAATTTAAAATCTAGAAAAACCAAAAAAAGGACTTAAAAGAACTAGAACAAATGTTACTTTTTCAGAATTTCCTGTCCTAAAAGTACAAGAATTTGAACAACTCTCCAACACTGGATCCAGAAAATACAAACGATTGTAGTGCACCCAGGTCATCAAGCTCTTTCTGCTAGTAACAAAAGTGTGGCCATGAGGCCAGTGGTTTCTAACAAACATAAAAACAAAAGAACACCAACCACAATAGATACATCTTCATTTAAACATCAGCTTCAAGTAGTGAGATCACAAGAAACCCTATGTGACAAGCAAATATGAATCCCCTCATATTCTAACTTTGAAATGTAGACTCTTTGTGTAATGTATATAGTAGTTTACCTTCCCAACAGCTCCCAGGACGATAATAGAGTCCGAACATCCGAACACGGAAACATATTTCAGAGGTGCAAGAACGTATACCACTGAATCGTGGCAATGTGACACCTGGAAACAAGTTTCAGTTTGTTAGATTTAACAAGTCTTGAGCTTCTGTGCAAGTGGGACATATCCTAGAGCTCCTATCGAAACAAAATATAGACATTATTCAAAGCAACCCACAAAGTAGAAGAGTACTACCTTTACAGAACCACCCTTGATGTCATTTTCCCCTTTCAATACGGAACACCGCGTCACCCCATCCACAAATGTCAAACCCTCTGGGCGCCAATCTTTTGACAGGTGCAATATACCGTTTGGGATTATAATTGTCTGGGTTTGGGGCGTCACACCGACTGTGCATGTTGTGGCATCAGCCATTGTCACATCTGCAACCTCTGATGATAAGCTTTCTGCAATGCCATTTTCTAAGGGGGCATTGTCCTTCACCCCTGACTTCTCATCCTTAGCTGATGGGACCTCACGCAGATTTTCTGATGCAGCACATACATGTTGCAAAACCCACTCTAAAACTTGTGCCACAGGGACAGGAGCAGCAGGCATATCAGGGTCCGAGTTCGCAAAGAAGGGGGCTGCCTGACTCAAGGGTAATGACTCCAGTTCAGCATTTTTTGCTTTGAGGAGAAGCCCTAGATGCTCAAACTGTTCTGCTGTGATAACCTGATTATTCAGAATAGCATCTCTTAGCTCAATTCTTAAATGTACACAACAGATACCATGTTTCCTTGCAGCAATGACTACATCCCACACTAAGACAGAGTCAAGTTGAAAGTCCTGTAGTATTATTGATTTTTCAAAAGGAGGAACCTACATATTTTCATATCTTCATATATTCACATTCATGCAGTCCTGGATACTGTCTGTTCTCTAACAACCAAGGCTCCAACAACTAAGATGCACCTAACACTCCAAGAGGATTGCTTATTCTTCAGCCAAGGAGTCCTTATGAGAATAACAGACTGTACCTTGGTACTATTTTCTCCCTCTTCTGATGTCTCTGCCAAGAGACTTAAAAGAGATGGCAAGTGCTTTTGTATGTAAGCCAACTGGTGAACTTCCTCCTCTGCTTGGCCAGGCATTGGTCTTCGGCAGACTCCAATTCTAGTCTGCAAAATTTATAACAAATTTACAAATATTTAACCAATATAGCAGTCTTGACCTAATCTATGCTTTACTAGATAGGGAGGTAAGAACTCCCAGTTACAACACAAACACGCCACCTCTCATGCTCCCAGAACTTCCTGAAGAAAAATCTCCCTGGATACAACACGAAATGCAAGGAATAACTTTTCCAAGGAAGTGAAGCCCCACACAACGCAGGTGTTGACCCTATCAACATAGCTGACTTGGCCAGAAATAAAATATGATGTTCATCTGAATTTTGTAAGGCTCAATTCAGCAGTTTGAGCTTGTGCATCGCCACTGACTGTCACGGAGGGCACTTCAGACAGAATATATGACTTGAAGACACAATGACAACACTCCAAATCATTCACATAGGAGGTATCTCCATGTTATAGCTTGCAAAGGCCTTCAAGAGTATAAACTTCAGGATCATGGGTTTCCTGATTGTATTTAGATAACTTAGACCCTGATGTAAGTCCCAGGTCAGTCCATGACACCAGATTAGCAACACATTTTGAGGAATGCACCTGAAGTTGCTATTTATGACTACTGCATAAAATCACCAATTTCCCATCCAAGATATAAAGAAATAGTTCTCCAGAAGCCTCCAGTTTTGCTTCTTTAAGGTTAACACAGACTAAGGAAAGCGCCAATTTCCCAAAGTTGGTTCTCTCAATAATGTGGCAAAGGAGGTTCTTGCCTGCAATGGATTAGGAGAAGGAAGAAATCCATCAATGGCAGATGTAGAAGGCCACACATCAGCTACTGCAGCAGCATCTCGGTGTGGACGGGATGGAACTCGTTTATATGACTGAATGTACAGAAACAGCAGTAGGTCGTCAACATCCGCACCCACAGAGTCGATTTCAGTCACCGGTGTACTGGCCAGACGATCCACTGCTTCTCCCTCGTCATTCAATACAGAAGCCAACGTATCAAGGACCAAATGTGCAAGTGGTTCTGATAGCTGCAAGGCTGTAGCTATGCCTGCAGTGGCCACTCGCTTTCTGCCACCTTGTAATGGGCTAGTAGAAGAAACATCGGCAGGGTTGGTTAGAGACCAAGCCGAGACAGGTGGAGCTTGCTGCAGTAACTGCTCACGGAGCGTTCGTAGAACAGCCACAACGTTGTTGTGAGTAAGGGCCGCAAGTGGCAGAAGGCCGTACTCAAATGGCTCACGTCGCACATGGAGCCACGGCGGCTCCCGTGTTAATACTTCTGTACTCGTGGGCGATACTGCACCAGCACTCATCTTTCTTATTCTTGCCAAAACCTGTTCCAATTGCCTCCTACACTCCCAAAAAAAGGTGTAATTCACATGAGTAATCGTTCACGAACGAGCTCATACACTCTCAAATTGACACAGCTGTCACTCACAAGTGGCCACACCAAAGGAGAACTGATCTTGCTATATCTGTAGTAAGTATGCCTTCCAAGATACCCATTTCTGTTGCTGAACAACAGAAAATTTCTTGAACCCATAGAAACAGAGTCTATATCAGCGACAAAACCCACACCTTTGTATGCGTCCTCCCAATTCCACTCTAAGATTCTGTAGGCAATGATGACACACTCCAGAACTGTGACATTTACAATTCTACTCATTTCAACTTCGGCATTGAAGGAATCAATGTAATAAATCACCAAATTTGAAAGTTCACTATGCGGTTGCTGCTGTGCAGTAGAAGAGTGGCCAGCCAAGACTTGACACACTCTCCAGTTACATTCCAGACTCTCATGTTGTTTGTACCCTCCTTCCTTAGAAAAAAGCTGTGATGTCCACTCCGGTCCCAGTTGAGGTTCTAGGCGTTAAAAGCCAGTTAGCATAAATCCAATGCAGCCACTTAGGCAAGTTTCAAGCCACAGCCACACCTCATACAGCTTAACACAAGTGGACAGGGACTACAACCAGCATGGAACCACCCAGGTTCCTGCAAATTTCGTACATCAGAAGTCATCAGGTCTTCAGGTGGACCTAGTCCACTCTGCAATTTCCATCATCACAAACGTACATTGTGTCTCTCGCCCCCAACCCACGACCAGGTCAAGTTCCCCCACCCGCCCCCGCCCCCGCCCCCAACCCATTCCCCCCAACCCAGCCCAACCCCACATTACACATACATATATACACATACATCATCGTCAACAACAACAACAACAACAAATGCTCGCGGCAGGTAAGAGTTTCGGTTCTTCCATCACTCACTTACTTGGCTCCAAAGCAGGGATCCTGTCGCCCCAACCAACCAACCAACCTCCACACCACCAAAACCACCGCCCCGCAAACCTAACCCTAAAAGCCGTTACTGAAGCCAATCTCGTCCATGAGATTTTGTCCAGGGTTCGCCATATTCACCACCATCTCCTTGCATCCGCACCTTGTGCACTAACTACTCCGATCAAGCTTTCCATTCCGCCATTATCCAGACGTCCACCTCCCCCGGACCTCCAATGCCGCTACCATTCCAGCTCCTCCGCCCCATCATGACGCCCGCTCGACACCAAAAACCCCGCGCATGAGCTCGATATTTCGGTCCGGCCGAGCCACGACGATTGTGAGAAGCGCATAACGTAAAAAAGGTTGCGAGTGTTGCGTCTGCGAGAATTGGAGATTTCTGGGAGGACCGAGGTGGAAGCGAGTTCCCACGGGGGCGGGCGCACAGCACTGGGGCAGGACACAGCACGCACACTCTAGCCATAGCCTTCTTTAGATGACCACCGCGGGCTGGGTCTCACCCGCAGGACGCCCGGCCCGGCCCACCCACGCCGCAACCGCGCGGCTCGCTAACTTCTCCTGCGGCCTGCCTCGCCCGGAGTGATCCCAACGAAGGAAGGGGGGTAGATGGGTCTTAAATGGTTACTTTTTCCGACTAGCTCACTTCTCCTAGGATATGAAACACACGATTAGTACAAGATGGTTAGCAAGTTTAAAAATTGAGGCCATAGTCACTTTCATGATAACCAGTCGCTCATCCAAGTGGAGGGCACTTCCAAGAACTCTCTTGCGTTTTCTATCTACACAAACAACAATTCATCCATAACATGTTGGTTACATCCATGAGCATTTTGGTTATGATCGATAACCAACTCAAAAAGGTGGATGATTTGCCGTTTCTATGGTTTTTTGTCATCCATTCTTCTCTTATTGGTTACCTAGTCCGTAACCTATGAAGACTTGAAGCGTGCATCATGTGTCATTATATGATATAGGTAGTGCACTTGCTTGTAAAACACTTCATAATGTGTAATTGACTATCTTGTACCTGTAGCATCCTATTTGGTCCAACACTTTGCTAGTATAACATTATTTTTGCAAATCTTAACATTAGACGATTGATACTTAATTTCCACTCTTTTTGAACAAATATCATATTAATATGGAGCACATTTTTTATGTCAATATCAATATTTTAATACTTGCACTCCTTGAATTCTACTAGCACACATAAGATGGGGCTACAATACACTAGGTTTTGGTTGAAATTAAGCTCTAAAGTTTTTAGCCCCATAATATACTAACATTCCAAGGTGAAGCATGGGAATGTTTCAATGGGAGAAAGATGGGGCCAACTCCCCCTTGATCAATGTCGCAAATCCAAATGTAAACCCAAGGCGGGTAAGCAAAGCTTGGCCATAGGAATGCTCCCAGACTTAGATGTAGTATTCTACCTACATCCAAGTCATTATCAATCTACATGTTTGCTAGTTGAGCAATGTGGGTTCGAAGGCATATGGGTTAATTCAACTAAAATAAATAAAATAAAATAAAATGTAGGCCCAGTGTATAGTTTGACACACAAAATAAGTAAGGCATGTTCACATTGATTAGTGGGGGTTGCCATTGTGGATGGATGTTGAGGGCCAACCCCCTGATTGGGCCAGGGGGTAGGGGGATGCATCTACCGCTGCAAACACCATGGTGAGGGTCCAACTAGGCTTACCTCAATGGTTAGAAGTGACAGTTGCGAGGGAAGGCGGCTGCATGGTTGCAAAGTTCGTGAGGGACATCATTGCTACAGGTTGCACATTAGTTTTAGCAACATTTTTCTAGCATAATTGAGGCAACGTTGTATTTACAAGGTTATAATAAAGTGCAACAAACATGATTGATGACGTATGTTTTCTCGTACTTGCTATTTTTATGGTTTATGCTACCCTCTTGCTATATTAATCAAGCACCCAATAACAACTAATGAGTGTATTTCAAGAAGAGATTGTTGAATTCCACATGGAAAGCACGGGGGGTGCACCTACACTTTATTTAAGTATAGATGTGCGAGAACCCCCTACTTAACAAGAGGGTATTTACCTTCCTTCGTTGAATATTTTCCACCCTATAAGTAGATAAATTTCTACTGGATAGTATTTTCTAACACCCTATCATTATATATAAATTTTAGAGTTGAATAATTATAATCACCCTATCTTATTTATAAGTAGTAGAAATTCCGTGTAAACAATCTACACATACATTACGCATACATTACACTATGCATACATTACATTGTGCAGATATTACTCTGCACATTACACACATACAACCATCATACTATAAACTTTAGCATAGTATGTATGGTTCTTAAACCCTCCCAGGAAACCTCAAATAAGCCAACCAAACCTTCCATTGCCGAATGACAGTTTTTTCATCCAAATGCGACCATTTCAACAAATCCATCCACAAGTCCACATACATTTTGCCTATTTCTCATCCAATGTCACTAATGGTAGATTATTTATGTTGAAGCTATAAATAAAAAAAATAAACCTAATTTTGTTTATGCTACTTTACATCTAAAATTTAAAAATAGTACAACTTAAACCACACCGTACATTATATATAATTCTCAAATTCGCATTTAGAGGACGCTATTGTATATCTAAGTAAAATGTAAAAATGATGTGCCTTGAATAAAATCCACCCTACATTTTCTTGCACGTAGTTTTCTACATTTTCGCCAGTGCCCGCCCCCTAGATGGAAAGTCATCTTTTGGCACACTAAATGTTTGAACCAAACAACACTCTCTAATATCTTTGTACCTTTTTGTGTCTTTCCACAAGCAACAAGGTGCATGTAGGCTTTCATGTTTTGGAGGAGGCATGCATGGACTCACAACATGTGCCAAATTCAAGTAAATACACTATTCATTGTAATTAGTGTGGATAATAGATAAAGTGGATCATATCAATTTTCAAATACCTCGGAATCAGAGTGGAGCATGTCTCACCCTCCACGGAAAAACTAAACTGGTTAAAAATAGAAGTTGGGTTGCCTTTGCTAAAAATCGAGTTTTATTGTTTGCTACATTCTTGACACCCTTTTGGACGTGTGACTATGTTTAGCTAGTTTACTATTTCCTTTGCTAGAAATCGAGTTTTATTGTTTTACTGCATTCTTGACGCCCTTTTGGACGCATGGCTATTTTTAACCAATTTAGTTTTTCCGTGGAGGGTGAGATGTATGGTAGTGCCATATTAATAAAATTACAAGTGGCATGATTCATATCACAATGAAGGCACAATCAATGACAAGTGGCATGTTGTGATGCATCACACAAATGAGAATGGTGGTGGCACATGACATATGAACAAGGCATGCACATTGATTGACTTCTTAATATGTCTTATTTTGAATACAAAAATATCTCATGCCAAGTGGTGGTGGCACAACACGCACACACAAGATCCTATACATTGACTGACTCATTACACGCCCTGTTTTGAACATCTAAATGTTTTTTTTTAATGGGTATGCACTAGTATACACCAAGTTTTTGTAAACAAAAACATAGCGGTGGTTTTAGAATCATTGTGGTCCACACTATTTTTAATTGTGGATGGTCAGAAATAGTGCGGTGTACACTACATGGACTAGATAAACAATGAGAGCAGAATGGATGATGAACCAAGAGAGCGGCGAGTCATCCACCTACTTGATTTGGTGTTCGATCATAATGAACCAGCTCATGAACAAAATCTAAGAATCGTGGATGATATCGCGCTTCCATGGATGAAAAACCATGACGAGTTCTTATAACCCTTTTGCTCTTGGACGAGTGAGCGGTTATGAAATTGAAAAACTGGTGTAGAAACAAGAGGAGTCTTTCTGACTCCTTCCAATTTAGCCGGTTCCCTTGCTTCCGCTCCAATCAATGCACGACACGTGGCGGGTCATTAATGTCCAAGCGTACATGCGGGACCTTGCGTATCCCCTCGAGTTTCTCACGGTTTTAAAGTGTTGTGGCAACAGCCTAAGTTGGGCGAGCTGGAGAATGTTAGTTAAGAGTCGAGGCCCCGAGACAATTATCTCTTGAAATATCTCTTTATGGGTCTGTGGCAATATATAAATTTCTGCACCTTTTACACGTGACTAGCATTGACCCACCGGTGCACTAAGTTAGTGCATGCAATTTATTATTCTGCCAGAGACTCTTGAACTCTTTATAGTCTGTCATTCTCCCCCAGAAAGTGATGATCTTGTTACTTGTATCAAATTTAGCAAATGCATCGGATCATCTCGGAGGCGTCGATAATAGGATGATGAGCTAAACCAAGCCTCATAAAATTAGGCGTTTGCATAAATTAAATATATTAGCTTAATTTATGCGCTTCGTGCCCCAGGGGCGCCTAAACTAGGCGTTTTTCAAGAAATGGCTGAAAAGTGCTCGGAATTGGACAACTGCAGTGTGTTTCGTATGGCGTTGTGTGTGGCGTGTATTATTGTGTTGATAATGAGAAGGCTCTAATCAGCGCGGACGACCGTCAGGAGCGCGAACTGTGTGTCGGACTGTGCAGACTCGTCGTCGAGACGCGTCCTGGGCGTTTTTGGTACGTTTTTTTCCTCTTACTTTATGCGCGCCGCTCTAATTATTTTATGCGTCTATTTATAGAACGGATAATTTAATGAGGCATGAGCTAAACTCCCAAATTACGGGGGATAAATATATGGCATGCGGCCTATAACAAAAATTTCCAACTCCACATACCGTAGCTCTCTAGCAGCTTGGGCAAAAAATAATTAAGTTTGAAGGCGCCTAACTTTTTGGGAAAATAATTTCATTGAGTGTCCAAAAAAAAGAAATGACATTCAAAGAGTGTCTAAAATCACAATAATGCAAGTGACATTCACTGGAATCCAACAAAGTAGCATCATTCAACTTCAACAAGTGACATACAAGTAAAAAGACAAACCTTTAGGGTAAGGAATGTTGGTTAAGAGAAGTGTTTAGGTTAATCGCAACCATCATAGATGCAAATAGGAAAACCATCCATGAATTATAGAAATGACTTGGACGAATGTCTAACTTATTCTAAATTACTTTCTGAATCTACCCAAATTTAGCAGTTTTTTTGGGTTGCCTAACTTACTTTCAAACTTTAATTAATTTTTAGGCAAAAAGGTGCCCAAGCTACTAGAGAGCTATGGTATGTGATGGCCATTAGGGCCACTTCACACACAAGCCACGGGCCGTGACCATGTGACTATGAGGCTCCTTAATTCTCATCCAAAGGCCATACCACCGACATGGTCCACTAGAATTTGCATCACGCCTACCTTTTAGAGGTGGGCCTGACACAAATTCCGATAGACCACGAAACATTATTTATAGTCTACCATGTAGACTTCTCATTCATGATAGTTTGTTTGGGCCCTTAGGCCTCACCTACTAGCGTGAAGTGAACTTGGATGGTGTTGGCCTTTTTGACCAATGAGAGATCTCAAAATGCAATGTTCATGGGCCTTCCACGGGGGGGTCACTCTATAGGATTTTTGTTCTCCATGTGCGGCGGAGGGGTATTTGTTTAGGGGCTATTTACCTCCAAGGCATGAATTAAAAGCTCCCTATAATTACTTAATTTTCTAAAATGGCCTATTTTTTTGCACCCTACCATTACTTATAATGTCCATGTCATTGCAATTTTTTGTAGTCTACATTCTTTTTAAATAAAATAATTAATTTAAAAGTGCATGCAATGCCAAAGTGGTGGAAAAAAACATGGCAAGAAAAGGGTATAAAGAGTACCTACGAGAATCTACCTACAAGATGTTGAGATTGCACAATGAGAGAGAGCTTGGAGCGATCAAAGATGGAAGTTGGATTGAAGGCAACGTCACCATGATCTCGCAAAAAGATCGGAAAATAAAGAAAATTGAACAGTTGGGCAAATATGGCAGGGACAACATGCAAATCACAAAAGACTCCAGCATTGAATAAAACATGTGTGCTATGAAGAAGTGGTACTGGAAATGAACATACATGTTGGAGATGACGATGTCGGAGTAGAGAAGTCACCGAAAAATGAGAAGCCACATGAAAAATGAAAAATAAGAGGCCACCAAGAGAAGGGAGAGAAGCCACCGAGAGATGTCGGGAAGAGAGTTAGGGTTAGAAGCCACCAAGAGGTGTCAGGAAGAGAGTTAGGGTTAGGCTTACAATTTCATCCATTTTTGGGTAAATGATAAGTCATTTTCATCCATCCCTCGTGAGGCATGTGTACAAAATTGATTCTACTAAACATACATCCTAGGATCCTTATTTTCAGCCCCTATATTATTTTTACAAAAAAAGGAATGGCCCATATTTTATACCTGTCTATCTTACTTGTAATGGGATTGTCTACTTTTAATGGACCCTTCATTATTTGGAATTCTTTTATAAATTTTATGTCAAACGAATTTAATTCTCCCTATATTATGCCACACGTCGTTTTTAAAATGCACTAAGTGAACCCCCCGTGGGGCCTTCAGTCTTGTGTGTGAAGTGGCCCTTGGATGGGATCATGAATTGTCTCATTCGATTAGCCCATTGTGAATCATGAAGGTTGTCGTTTCAAGTGTCAAAATTGGAGTTGAGATGCAACAAAACTAAGGAGTAAAAAGTGAAGGATTTTCTTCTTTCTCTTCAAGCAATCACATAGGTGCGAATCCCAATTGTGTTAAGTATTGAACCTAGAATGATGTCTTTGTTTCAAGGGGATAGTCTAATCTCATTGTAATACGTGTCTTTTTGGTGTCCATTTCTTAACTACAAACCCTGCCATATAAGTACCATTCAGAACTAGGAGTGTGCATAAGACTACACCGTCTATGGTATTTAGTATCACTTGATATTCATAGTTATGCCATCTTATAACTTTTTCTTAGAATGTAAACTTTGACCAAGTAAAGACGTCAATGTTTTATAATGTCTAAAAAACCTATTTAAGTTTGTCGGTAAATAATGATATCCATACCAAAATTTACCATAACCAATCACTCATCCACATAGGGGGCACTTTCAACAACTCTCTTGTGCTTTCTATCCACGCATGTGATATTTCATTCATATCCTATAGTTGACATCCATGAGCATATTGGTGTTGTCCCATAACATGGTACATGCACAGTTGGGGTACCTCTTCAAGAACCATGAACTTCTTTTTTTGCAATTGATGTAAGGAATGCAAAATTGCCTTCCAAGAATAAAACGATAACATGCAAAGCTAGTATAGAAGCAACTTTTTAACTCAAAGTATTGTCAACAACCACACATTTTAATTTTCATAATTATAATATTGAGGAACATGGTGCTTTGAGATAAATGATTTGTACATGTTTTATCCATGTTTAGGATTACATTAGGTTTGAACCACTCCCTTACATCCTAATTTGACATGAATTTCTTTTGAAATCACCAAATATATTCAAAATAAAGGTCCTTTTGCATGTTGCCATATTGGTCATAATAATATGCATTTATTTTCAGTCCAAAATTTATAAGAACATGGATTTTTACATATATTATGAGCTCCATGTTTTGACTAATAAATTGATTGAACTATGTTGCATCTTATGATGTATGCTCACACACTAAAGGCATTCCTTTGCTTTCATTTAAGAAAAATATGGCTTATGTGACAGGTTCTGAAAGCAATAGAAAGGACACTTAAAATAAATCAACATCATTATATCCCATTGGTTTTGGTTAGCACACTATATAAGATATACAAAGTACTATCATTCTCTTAAGCTTACAAGAAGGTGTACTTTTGAGCTACTTCAAAACCTGATAGTTTTTTTGGGTGGGAAACATTCCTTTTGGATGCCCCAACCATGCATGTGCCCAACATGCAAGGATTGATGCAAGATATCTCGCAACTCATCATCCACTTTCCTCTCACCCGTTACGTCATTCATAAATTATGGTGTAGTGTTCAGTTAAGGTCCACATACCTTATATATGACTTCACTTGCAACGGTCTCTGCAGAGCTGCCACATAAGCGCCTGGAAAGTTGCAAATATCATCACTTTACATGGGACGGTGTGTCGGATAACTATACATATTATCCGCGTCTTTTTAGGTGTAACTTGAGCGGATTCAAGAATCACGAATGTCAAGTAGGTACTCGAAAGCAGTGTCAGGAAGCACTAGAGCGTGAACAAATGAACGGGGAGAATTGACCGCTAGTTACAGATGAACCGGTTGAACTTCAAGACTTCAGCAAAATAACCTATCAATTTAGAGGAATCTGTGAAATATACCTCCAATTATTTAAGCAGAAACCGGAAGATCACAACATGTAACCGATTGGACTTGGAAACATGGGGATTTTGACCGATTATGCCCAAAAATCTCCCCGGACACTGCGCGCGAATTTGCAGAACTTTGTGGGTTTAATTACTTACCAGACAAAGAGGGAGTCAATGTGGTGGCGAGTGAGCATGAAGCAGGAGTGGATAATAATGGTCGGTGTCCGTGTACGGTTTTGACTGCATTCTGACAAATTCAGAGGAGTAGTTATAGTTATAACCCAGTTAGACTATTCAGGACCGACTCGGAACCCCCCTTGCGAAACTCGATGCAATTTCAGTTTGTGCAGCATTGAACCCTAAAAACATTCGTCATGATTGTACTTCATCTCATATAAACTGCTTGGCCAGAGTGACCCTTGGACAGCGGTTTTCTCTTTTTGAACAGTACTCATAAAGACCTAGTTCCCTAACTGTATCCTCATGTCTCTCTCTCTCAATCTCTCTCTCTCTCTCCCCTTGTTGACGGGATCGTTGATGTGAACATTTGTGCAAATACAACAACAACAAAAAATACTTCAACATTAAGACCTGGTACTTTTTCCTGTTCTTTACAATATGTCTGTTATTTAGCAGAATTCACTCATTTGAGGTAACCGTGCATTTATAGCCCACGTAATGCATGTTGTACAATGTTTTATGCCATGATGCCTGCCTTAGATGATCTTGCCTGAAAATCCCAGAATGCACTCCCCTCAAGGCATTTCCCTACGTAAATATAACAAATACCAAACTACTTTTAACTTAAACTCGAATGGAGCCGGCATGTATTCTAGCAGACAAATGTCTCCACCAGTTCTGCTCCAATGTGATATCACAACTACCAGGCTAGTGCGGTTTATTATTAGTTTAGCAACGGACCTCAATCACTCACATCCATGGAAGTCACTCAATCAACCAAAAGCATATTATTCTATATTCTATATTATAAATTTCGACATTTTGAGTATTGTGTTGCAAGTGCAAGCTAAGCTTCCAACTCCATCGAGCAACCGCGCTCCACTGCTGTTTCTTGCTATAGAAATTAGGGTTTAGAATTGTCAGAGGTAGACACTCCAGATTTTCCATATAATAGCCAGAAGCACCGAAGTGCTTCGTAATTTGCTACATTAGTATGTGGGGACCAGGTGGTGTGAAGTTCCATCCAACATTCTAGACTTTTATCAGATTTTTTCTGGACAACCAAATTGCAGCTTCTATTCAAACATCTGTTGACCATGTATTTTGTCACTTATGTAACATGCCGTGGAATCCTGTGAAGAGAAAACACTTGCACCACCACATGTATCAAGTACTCATGTCTAATGAAAACAAATGACTTCCATCAAATTGACCAAATGAGCATCTACCTTCCAAATTTGTGCCTCAGTGTGAGTTGAATAGCCAGATGGCGTGTCACTAGAATATGCACTTATTCCCATATGTTTTAAATGAAAGTGTTTAAAACAGATTAAGCTTCAGGCATTACAAGGATACAACACAAAGAGGAGTTGAATTGTATAAATTCAGGTATGGAGTCTGCTTCACAACTTGAGAGTATGAGAATTTAGTACATAACTCAAATTTGAGTGGATTTGGGACAGCACAAAACTGTGTCGATTTGTGTCGATTTGTGCCGAAACTGGAATCCCCCAAATCCGACACACAAGACTTTGTATGTGGCAGCGTCCATCTATTCTTATGTTTGCAGAGAACAGATGACAACAAGGATATGAATGAAACAACACTACACAAGAGAGGCAAAGAGGAGAAAAAATATGTCAAAATTCTTCTGCAGATAGTACCTACTGTCTTCAGTAATTTAATTCATGAAGGGGAGTCTTCCTCCCTAATTTACAATTCTTTTCAACCTGATCCTACACGTGTGACACCCCCAGCACCAACCTCTTTTAGCCAGAAACTGAAGATTTTGTTCTATTCGTGTGCAGCTAACCTTGCAAGAATCCCACTTAATAAAAAAAAGTGTGGGGCAACTCAAGTGAATGGTCGATGAAAAAGAGACAAAAAAGAAAACCCGCGGGAGGGCTATCAAACCTGACAAGAACCAAATCGCTGGTTGAATTTGGAACCACTGCAGTCCAGCATCGTCATGAGGGTGCAGCTTTGGGCTTGATCCCCGAGGCGGCGGTGGCGTGGTTCAATTCTTTTGCGCAAATTGGAACCGAAAAAAGCAGGGTACTCCACTACCTCATGGAGTGACCTACCCATAACATTTACTAAGAAGTCGATTTTTGGTTGCAAAGAATTTTGAATGCTCTTTATCAAGACTGGTGGGTGCCGGGAAACTATGGTAGTCACTTGCTGGCAGGTGAAGCCAATGCTGTGCAAGTGCTCCACTACAGGCTTGAAACATTTGTCAACCTTCCGGCCCATCAAACTAGGATGTAATGTGACAACCTTGCGTAATTCATCGTCCTGGATTCCAATGCTTTGCAGAAACTCGACATGAGGACGCAGGCGGTTTTCAATGTTGTAACCCAACACGCTGGGGTAGGCTACCAAGAGACGTTTGATGTCTTCCTTTGTCAGGCCAATGCTTTGCAGGAAGTGCACTGCTGGCCATATCTTGTGCTCAATGCTATAGCTTAGGAGACGTGGGCATTGCAAGAGAACCTGAACAGAGCAACAGACCAATTTAATAAGAAAGAATTATGTGAGGAGGAATATGCAGTTTCCAATTTCCATCAATCTACAGAAGAATTGAAAATGAAAACTATCAGCCGTGATACATCGGTGTGCATGTCGAACTAGAGGTGATCACATGATCCTTGGAATCGACTTGCTCATCATCTGTTCAAAACGTCTTCCAAATCCAAAGACACCAAGCTATTTGAGCTAAGACTGCAACCATAAGGATTGACATATACTCATTGACGACATTTCAACTGCAACCGGACAGAAAAGTGGGTTGACAGGCCGACGACCTAAACTACTCTTGATACGAATTTCAAGTCCAGAAAAGATCTTGACCATCTCTGTTTGATATGCGTGACCAAACCACTTCATACATACTGAACAGTTGAAGGTGTTTCAAAGTGTTCAAGTAGTGGCTGGCCTTCAGTGAAAAAATTGCTTCGTGCACAAAACCCAATACATAATGCAGCAGGGGTTTAAGAAGGGCTTTTAGCAATATAATTTCAAAGATACCAAGCTGTAAGATGAGTTAGCGAATGAGCTGATAATGCAACACAAGGATTGCCAAATACTCATTGACAACATTTCGGCACCGATCAGACATAAAAAGTGGGATGACAATCCGACGATCTAAACTACTCTTGATACGAGTTTCAAAGCCAGAAAAGATCTTGACCACCTTTGTCTTATGTGTGTGACCAAAACCAATTCATACATACTAAACAGCTGAAGGTGATTCAATGTGTTCAAGTAGTAAATAGCTTTGGTGAAGAAATAGTTTCATGCACAATCACCACTACCTAATGCAACAGAGATTTAAGAAGGGCTTTTAGCGGTTAGTGAGTTCATGTAGGGAACTGAAGGGCACACCTTCGCAAGACTCTCTGACTTGACGCCCAGAGCCTCCAGAAGAGCTAAGAGAGGGCAAAGCTTCTCCTCGACACTGTGCAGAAGCACATGTGGGAAACTATTCACCATTGCAATCAAATCCTTCCGCCGAGCTCCAACACCCTCGAGGCACAAGATCATCGGCTCTAGTCTGCCAGAAAGGCTCACAGTCAGGAGCTTTGGGCAGCGAGCAACTGCTGTAGGAAGCTTTCGCTTGGTTAAACCCACTCTTTCTTCCAGAAAATTCCAATTCTCTTGTAATCTGCCCTCTGCACTTGCGACCTCCAAATTTGGGCATCTGCAGAGACAGACACAGGCTAGCGTCAATAACCCTTCCTTGCCAGGAAGAGCATAAACCCTTTACATTGAATATTGCTCCAGGGATCTCTGTGGAAAAAAAAGATGCATGGTCATGTTGAAATCGACAGATCACGAGAGTTCTCTGTAAATGGATAGCAATCATCCCACAATGTGGGAGTATATCTTCTTTCTTTATCGCTGACATAGGGTTACCTAGATTGCAGAAAAAGACGTCAACCTATGTGAACATTAAGGGCCACTCGTAAGTTGTACGCACTCTCTTCGACTTATTTGCTATTAGTACCTCCCACAAAAAGCATCATCAACACCACGGATGGAAAACCCAACAAAGGGACCTAAAGTATATGCCTCACTTCATTATACTTTTGATATACCAGCAAATTGGAGACATAGGAGGTAAAGGACGGCATAAGCTGGTGCATGATGCAATGGTCACATCGATGGAACGTATGACCTAAATTCTTCCTTAGAATTTTGTAAAATAGATCATAGTGCATTGTTGCGGGCAAGATTAGAAAGACATACAAGCGATGCTAACACAAGCACAGCAGTTTATCAAGAGAGGAATACTACAATTTAGTACAAAAGCGGGAAAGATTGAATATTCGCGATTTTCGGTTTGTAGCTCGAGCTTGGCTCCCTTGAGTGTTAAACCGTAAACTTCGAAACTGCAATTGCAATCTACCTCGGTCACAGGTTCACATAATCAGGAAGTTACAACTATAAAGTCAGAACACGTGGAATTGCAAGCCAAGGCAGCCGAAAGTAGAGGCTTGTTTCATTACTTTCTGTCGCAATGGACCAAGTCCAGGTTAACGAAAAACAAACAGAAGTTCGCAACACATATATGGTGTGCTAAGCGTCGAACTTTCCCCGACAAAATGGTAAACACCAATTCCAGATGCTGCTGCACAGAGGCTAAAGCTATAAATTCAGAAAACTTGGAATGGCAAGCCAAAGCAACTGAAAGTAGATGCTTCTTTAATTAGTTTCTGTCGCAATGGAGTAACTCCTCGTGATTGAAAACCCACCAGAAGATCGCAACACATGTATGGTGTGTTTAGTGTCGAATTTTCCTCCAACAAAATGGCAAACAGAAATTGCAGTGGCTTAGAGGAGATACGACTAACAAACACAGTCACCTCTGTTAATCCTACACGAGACATCGACAGCAGTTGCTACACAGAAGTTAAAGCTAGAAAGTCTGAACACGTGGAATGGCAAGCCAATGCAACTGAGAATAGAGGCTTGTTTCATTACTCTCTGTCGCAATGGAGTATTTCCTCGTGATCGAAACAGAAGATCGCAACACCATGTATGGTGTGCTTACTGTCGAATTTCCTAGATAACAATGGTGAACAGCAATTGCAGATGCTGATGCTGGAGGAGATAAGATTAACAAACACAGATAAGATCACACGAAGAAAAAGCAGAAGATCGCAACACATGTATGGTGTGCTTAGTGTCGAATATCCCTCGACGACAATGGTGAACAGCAATTGCAAGCGGCTTAGAGGAGATAGGACTAACAAATACAGTCGCCTCTGTTAATCCTACATGAAATATCGAGCAAAGAGGCTACAAACAGGGATTGTAGCTCAAAAAGCACAGCGAATTCTGCACAAAGGTTGAGAAATGCGGCATACTTGACAAGCATGCGCTCCACAATGTCAGGCTCCATCTTCTTCCCCGTCAGAAAAGTTACCACCCTCTCCCTCTCCATTGCTACCACTGCTTGATGATAATCCGTGAAAATGAAACCGCCTAGAAATCTCTTATTCTTCTATCTAATCTGAATGCGCTCTTCGCGAACACATTCGCCTAACCCCAGAAGAGTGCCATGAAGCGTACGCATAAAACCTGCACACACAAGCTCCGGACTCCGAAATTGAGCGCACATTTGGACCAATTGTCTGAATATTTAAAGGAGCCGGTGTCTTCCCGAATGCGGATCTGCGATTAACAAAATTGCGCATGGATGCTGGAATAGTTGGCCATCGCCGCTACCGAGCTGCTGTTGTGCGACGCCCTCGGTTGGTCGGAGGAAGAGGATGAGATAGGATGGATGAGCTGTGTCATCCAAGTATATTCATCTGCTCCAACCTTCTCAATTCCTGAACCAACTTACTACACTAAACATCTGATTTAGTGTGGCCCACACTAAGGATTCATCCTCATTAATTGCCTTCCAATTACTTGTTGGCAACTGGAGAAGGTGTGACATGACACTTGGTGCTACATGTTCAGTCATATAAATCGTTCTAATTAACATGGCACATTAAGCAAATGTTTAATGTAGTTTGTAGCATGCTCTATGATTTTTAAAAGTATAAAACATTATCTTATGGTAAGTATCTCCAACTCCAAGGACAATCATGGCCAGTGGATCGGACCGAGAATTGTGTAATTTGATTAGCAATTGCGAATCACAAAGATGGTTATGTCATTTCAAGCTTTTGAATCATACTAAGATGTGAAGCTAAGGATCAGAGGCAATGGATCGTCTACTTGACATGGTTAAGAAGAAGCCAAGGTTTTGGGTGAAAGCTAAAGACTCTTTGGTTGAGCGCATTTTGAATGTCAATCATGTTTTTTTCCTTCTTCTATTTCGTATTTCATTACGATTTGGGTGGTTTTCAAGATTGTTCTTACTACACTCTAAACTCCGTTGTATCACACCTGTGGCAACCAAAGTGCACGTGATATTACAGAGTTTTGTAGTGTTAACATGGATGCATGATACTAGTGAATTAGTGTAGCATGTGACACTATGGAATAACACAAAGTGCAACATATTAAATGGTGTGGTGTGATCCACTTCACTTGGCCTTCCCGGACGATGTGGCATATGCATGCACCAACATTCAACAAGTGGCATAAGAAGAAGAAGAAGAATGAGAATAAGAAGGTGACACTCCGCATATTGACACATGGCGCAATGCAAGGGTGTGAGTTGACTTCTTTGGTGGTTTGCATTAATGACAAAAATTCGTGATATAAGGGAGAGAAAGGTGACAATAAGGAGTGGGATTTGAACTACGAACATCCGTTCCCTAGGGTTTCGGGATATTAGAGAGTGAGTGACATTATGGGGTTGATATTACGGAGTTTAGGGTGTACAAAGAAGAATACTCTCCTATGTAACTATATTTGGTCATGTGATCTTGAGCCCACCACTAGGACTATAGTGAGTTTGGAACGATTGCATTGTGCAAAAGCAACATGGAGGTCTCAATATTACTAGTCACAATAGTGTGTTCATTGTGTCTTCTTTGTAAATGGGTGGTCTTTGCTCTCCTTCTTGGGTGTTATAATCTACAACTTCTTTTAAGACCGAGTCATGTGCAACCTTCTCCCCATCTTAATATGGAAAACCGATTTGGAATTTTACACCCACAATCCGTATTCCGGGCGGTTGCAAGCTTCGGAAGCATGTTGCCGCTTATCGAAAACTTGTGTTGCCACATCTAAGTTAGAGACATCGGCATTCCATTGATCAAATTCTTTGGAGGAGTCTTTGGTGGGAGAATCAATCTAGTTGGGATCGATTTAGGGCTTCTATTGCTCGGGTTGGTGCCTTCACTAACATAGGCTTTGCATGATCACGGATGTTTGAGATTGAAGGACTCATGCTTTTGTGTGGTGTGGTTTGTTGCTAACACAAGTTTGAATTCCATTTAAATGAACCATACGCGTGGGAGCAAGATTATGGACTCTCTTGAACTTTCACGGGTGCCTTAAGTAAGATTCATTAGAAGAAAACTTGTGCATTACAACCGTCTATTGCAACTTGGCCATTGCAATTCATAGTGAAAAAATGCATAAATAAATTGTTTCAGTTGTCAACCAGAGGGTTTCGGTTGCTAATTGACCGAAAACCACAATCAAAATAATTTCATTTGACAACCAAAATGATTTATGTATGCATTTTGTCACCACTGGTTGCAATGGCCAAGTCATAACTGATGGTTGTAATGGACAAATTTTCTTCTAGTGATTGGTGAGGTTCATTTGACCTTAGAAGCCTTTGTGGCGGCTAGGAAGCTCCCGGTCAGCGCTATCTGAGATGCTTTGGTGGAAGGACAAAGCAAAATTGTATCCCTCATCGAGACAACAAGACACGTAGTTGAAAAACATCAAAACTTACATTGTCTATAATTTGAAGAAACGATAAGTCACGACAGTATTTAGTTGCCTATCAACCGTTCCATTCTAATGATATTCAATTACAGTCGTTCACCCGAATCTCACTTGTTTTTTAAGCCGAATCTACTTACTAGCAACCTCCGTAAGGTAATAGTCAGCACCTTACATGACAAATTCATGGTCCCACCCAACCTAGTCACTTAGCTGAATAATGTTACGTGGGCATGAAGCTAACTCACAATTATAAGCAAAGCACCACTCGGGAGTGAGGATGCTCTTAGGAAGCACCACACCACACCTCTACAATAATCAATGTTTGCATGTCAATGATTATTTGTTTCACATGTGTAAATACAAGCGTATTGTAGAGGGCTCTCTATTCCAATACAAAATAGTTATCCTCCCCCCCAAAATTTTGCCACGCATCATGGTCAAATATGTTAAGACCCACTTGTATCCCATGTGGAAACTACATTATGGCACATAAAAAGATGAAATAGAGAGCCCTCTACGGACCCTCTCATTCATCCAGTGGAAATGCCATGAAATGGATGTAAATTGGAAGTTACTTCATTTAGGCAATTTGACATCTACATCAGCTTCAAAAACCCCACACTCGGTCTAATGAACAATATTTTTAACAAGTCAATCACAAACCTACAAGGAGTTTTTTTTTTAAATGAATAGATGAGGTATGTTAGTATGCAACAATTTCCTTTTGTCCAAGGACACAATGCATTTATTCACTCCTCACACTACATGAAGAGGGGGACTTATCAACAACAATGGACCTCCTAAGCTCTTAAATCAACACAACCCTTTGATATAAAACTGTGCATAAATTTAAGCTCCTTTTCAATGTCCAAATTTGGAGACTCGAGTAGTTGTTCCACTCCCTTCCACGTCTAATTAACACCCGATAATGGATTTGTAGAGGCCTACTAATTTGGTAATCAATTTCATCGGCTCTCAAAGATCTTTTAAGATAGTTATACCCCCAAAGGTAAAATGTATGTAACTATTTTGCATTTGTCACCGCTTACATTGCATATGTATTTATCACCACTTACAACACCAATGTGCGAGCTCCTTCAAGAATTTGCAATTTATTGCATACTATCGTAGAGTAGGTATTTTTTGTACGTTACCGATCAATCTTTATCTTACCTCTAGCATCTTTGTAAGTTACTTGGAGATGAGTTTACAAAATTACTCCGTGACTCTCACATTCTCTTTTCTTCAATCGCAAGCCACCGCATGTCTAGAAGTCATGAAGTTGTCCTTCATTGTTCCAACACCACCGTGAATCATGATTGTAAATTAATGCCAAGCTATTCGTCGCTTGTGGAAGCTAATAAGGAGTCACTATAATAGGGGTTGTCACACCTCTTTCTTCCCATTCTCAATCTTTAGAGAATGGGGACGTGGCACGCTCTCCTTGAAAGGCGGAGGGCCCATTCTCTGAAGATTTGAGAATTCCATTCTTCTCATCCACAGGTGAAGAATGGAGAATGGAGAAAACTTCTTGTGCGAAGGTTTTACCGCAAAGCATCTATTTTTCACATGGGGTCGCTTCTTTCACCGCTGGAGGTGCTTCTTGCACCGCTTCTTACCACATGTTGACTCACGGGTAATTCCCATTCTCCATTCTCCACGGGCCACAATAGGGGTGTCACACCTTTCTCCATGGAGAAGCTATCCTATTGGCTCCTCTTTTTCCTCATTCTCCATTCTCCGAGGAGGTGTGACAACCCCTAATACTACCATAATGTGGCATGTTTTACAACATGCACATATGACAAAAAGTGGGTTTGAGTTGAAACATTCAACTCCAATGGCCTCCAGTCACATTGATTGTCCGATGTTTCAACTCGTGTTCAACATTGTAGTCCAAAGTATTGTAATCTAGGATGTGTAGGTCAAACTTGTTAGTAGGCATGGCCTTTTTGTTGGGTGGGGTCCATTGCACTCATGAAACAATGCTTTAATAAGGGTTGAACCACTTCCAGATTTCACAAAGTACCTTTCATGGAGAGAATCTACAGCATGAACCTAGTGAGCACTACACCAAATATGATATTCAATGTCACTTACTATTTGGAATTATGCAATGCCATGTCGATTTATTGCATGTCTCGTGTTTTACCAACAAAACACCTTATTTCTACTACATTACATACGAGGTATACAGTAAATAGATAGAGCATTGTGTAACTCCAAATAGTAAGTGACACTAAATACAATATTTAGTGTAGTTACCAAAGAGGTTGAAATCCGGTATTGTAGGCTATGTGCTCAATTGGTAAAATGTGTTTCATTAGGTAAGTAATTGCATATCGAGAAGATTGTCATTTCAATCAGAGTTCAAATGCAAAAGCTACAACATGTTTAAGTAAGGATTCATTTGTTTTTAAGTGATCACATCGACCCTCTCAATTGGCTTAATTATTGAACTTAATTAGTGAATGGTTTCTATGTTTCATGAGCACATAGTCCAATCTCATCATAACAATGTCTTATTGATGTTAAGTTAAAACCCCTCATCCCTCCACACACGAGCTATACTAGTTATGTTTATGTTAATGTGGAGTGCCCAAAGTATGTTTCTAAACTCCATACTTTCACATTGGCTAATTATGTCAAAATCAGGACGGTATAAAACTAATTTCATTCATAAAGTGCATTTTTTCACTCGGTTTGAAAAGCGCACTTGAAGAATGAGTTACTTTTACATAGGCCCATCCTCCTTGACACAATTGACTAAAATGGAAGTTTACAACTCAAATATTTAGCATAGTGATCATGAATGTGACGAATGGGTATGCTATTTTCTCCTTGACATAGGATAACATACCTCGTATCATTTGAAACCTACCTAAGTCTTGAAAATGACATAAAATTAGATTTGGTGATGACTCATAGAAATTGTGCATACATGACTTAGAGTTTGGGAAGTTAATACAAGCCTTAACTACAAAGGTTAACTACATTGATATGTGCGATTAGGTTGCCCCATGTTAATATATAAACATTCCACATTATTTGAATAATTACTACAATAATTAGAAAATATAGTAACTACTAATGTACTGTAGTTTCTATACGGATCAATAAACAAAGTGGGAAATTATTGTAATATATGATTTTCACTCAAGGTCATTTGCAAATGAGGAAAGACACAACCTTTCCGCAAAGGCAATCTAATTGCATATACCACTGTACAAAGCTTAGGGCCACTTCACACAAGAGCCAAGAGCCGTGAGCATGAAATTGTGAGAGCCCAAAAGAAGTGTCCAAAGGCCATCCCAAAACACTTCCCAAATCATGTAGTGTGGTCACGGGCCCTCGAGTGTAGTGTGAAGTCATATGTGACCGGGCCCTCAACCAAATGCTATATCAATTCACGGGGGAGGTCCCTCACACATGATAAAAATACAATAAAAATCAATGGTTGTGAGATTTCATAGTGCCATGGTCTCCCGCTTTTGTGTTAGGCCTACCTCCAAGAGGTTGTTGTTGAAAATAGTTCAAGTGACTATGAAACATGATCCATTTGATGCCACGTAGGAATCCATGTAGACTTTACATCCATCTTGCATTCACATACTTGGTTGGTCCCTCAAGCGTACTAGAACCAAACTTAGACGGGTGTTGCCTTTTCCACCAATGAGAGTGCTTAAAGTGCAATGGTCACGGGCCCTTAGCCTTGTCCATGAAGTGGCCCTTATCTAAGGAAGTCCAAGCACCTAAACTCGCACCTATGTACATAAGATAATTTGATGACTTTGGTCAAATTGGCATGGAGTGGGGCTTTGGTAAGGTGCCCGTGTGACAACAAGGACGTCCCACGTTTGAATCTTGGGTGGTGCAATCAAGCTTGTTACAACATGTCTTGTATAATTCATTGTGGACACTTCATCCACATTGGACAACCTGGATGTCTAGAGTAGAGGGTGCGCTACCTTCAATGAGCTTTTGAAAATCCCCTCCATGTGTGGGCATGGCAAAAACATCTATAAAAAGCAATATATTGAAAGTTTGTTGGGCCTAGATGTAGACCACTTGACAAGAATCATTTCGGTGTCATGACCCCCCCCTTTCCTACTTGTGAAGAGACCATGATGACTGCACATCTAGCACTAAACTTGAAAACTCGAACCACGTTCGACTTGGGTCAAAGTGACCCACGCTTAGTCACAACGTAGTCATTTTGCAGTCATATTGAGACTCATTTTCTAGTAGTGCTACCATTACTAGAAACAAGGTACTTTCACAACAACACCATATGACAACTTTCATTTTGAGTTGAAATATTTTGACAGCTATTGTTTCGAGTCGAAACGTTTCAACTGCATTTGGGGAGGTGACTACATTTCAAATTTTGTCTCACGGTTTTTTTTATGCTACATTTTCATCTTAGCTCTACACTAATTATCCCAATTAGTGTGTGTTGCTATTTAAAGTTACACAATGCCATAACTATTTAATGAGAATGTAATATTTTACCAAACAACTTATTGAACTCTTGAGTAAAACATTCTTGCACTGTGTAACTCCGAATAGTAACACACACTAATTGGGATAATTTGTGTAGCATCGGGTATTTAACATCCATAAATTTTCAATGGGTGAAATGTTTCATCAAGCAAGCAATTGCAAGTCACAAAAATTGTCATATCAAGTTCACAATAGGAGTTGAGATAGGAAAATTACAAGAAGTGGTGGTGTGTGTGTGTATATATATATATATATATAAATATATGAAAGCGATCATTTGGGTCTTCTCAAGTACGTTCATTATTGATTCTAGAATGGCCTCTATTTTGAGCACATACTCCGTTCTTATGGATTTGATGCCAACGTTCCATTCCACTTTACATTCAAGCTTTGGGGCTCAAGAAAGTTTGAATGAATGGAAAACTACATGGACTCTACATCACATAAAGTAGATAATGTGTCAAAAGTTACTGCACCAAACATTAAGTGTCATATGGTATTTTATGTCACTATGGCATGTTTATTAATGACACTTCTTATAAATACGTTTTATAAATGTTGTCATCCCAATTTACTTTTAGTTCATCCACTTTTAGTATATTCTGCATCCTAACATTTTTATAATGAATTACCATCATGGATGATTGAAATTTTGATGAAAAACCACTTAGTAAGTGACAATAATTGCAATGGTGTAAATCTATATTGTCTAATTTTGTTGACAAGGAATGACAAATAATGTTAGGTTTACATTTCGTGTTGGTAATACTACAGGGGTGGTTTGCGATTAGTATTGAGCTAGACAAAATAAAATTGGTGGCACTAAATACAATATTTAGTTGTGACAAACCCACCTAAAAGAGATGGTTCTAACACAAAATCAAAAGGCCATGAGTCATGGCCCATGACACTTCAAAATCTTACAACCCTTGATTTGGAGGAAGAGTAAGGTTGATGTGTCTTGTTCATTAGGTTGATCTTAATGAATCTTTGTGCAAACACCAAATGTTACAAACACTAAATGTTACATGACATTCTCTCTAGTTTTTGTTTTTGTTGTTGTTGTTGTTGTTGTTGTGGAACACATGATGCGCTGGACCACTTGGCTAGTTTTTCCGTCAAGTAGAGAGACGATTTCACAGTCAAGAATCAAACCGCCAGCCACTCCGTTCGATTTGGGAACCTTTCCACTATCATCCGGTAGTTTAGGGTCATCTCCATCCTCTCTAGGTTCCACCTAGTTATTGCAACACCAATAATGTGGATGATAATGAATAATGTGGCCAATGTAGATCAGTTGTTTAGTTGTTTAACGAAGTGGTGGAGGGCTCGGTCCTTTGATGCGGCAAAGTTTGAGTGCAGGTGCTATCCAATAAGGTCGAGTTGCCAATTAAAATACCTTGCACTTTTATAATCATGCCATGATTTGGTAGCTACATTTTTTTTATTATACGATTCATTCTTAATTAATGATCCCTCTACGAGAGTCGGTATAGTTTTGGGAGACGGACGTGACATGTGTCATGGGTTTCGCACAACACGAACAAGTGACCAAGATGATTGCACATCAGAAACTAAACTTGAGAATTGAAACCTTGTTCAACTTGGTTCAAAGTGACCCACGCTAAGTCTTAACATAGTCATTTTGCAATCATATTGAGACACATTTTGTAGTAGCTAGTAGTAGTCTACTTGTCCACCTACAAAAGACCGCATGTTCAAACAATGGACTTCTCTTCTTACGTTCCAAAGTATTATGAAATGGATGTTGGGTTAGACATTATGTTTTGAAGGGAACGGGTGCAAACATTTAATGTGGAGATGGCCAAATCCATCAAAAGTCTTTGGTTATTTATCTTAATCGGACACCTATACTTAAGTGGGTTGTGTTTAGGTTTGATCTAAAAATGGACGTCCAACAAGACATGTGTTTAAAATATATTGAAGTATGTGCTAAGAAATTATCACTAATTTTAGATTCAATAATCAACACGACTCAAGGGACCTAGGTATATATTTAAAGAAGAAGCACACATGCACTTTTGAAAATCATAGCTAAATGAAAGGCAATCATATTTTCAATCAAATTTTTGCTCATGATTTATCATAGGTTTGCTAATGCAAGACATAATTTGTTGCATAAACTTGAATGATAAAAGTTGGAGAACATTAAAAACCAACCAAATAACACCCACGTCTATATACATTGGACAATGTGATGGTGGTGAGGCCGTTTACCTGCCATTCCCCACCGTTCTAGAACGGCAAGGGACCACGGTAAAGTAACATGTTGTTGTGCATGATTGCAAAAGCCCGGTATGGCACGGATCCATACTAGTACCTTACATAAAAAGAAGCCCTCATTATACGCACATTACCTCCCTCACTCCCACCCCACCCCCACCCCACCCCCACCCCCACCCCTTACACTTGGAAATTGCTACTAGGGTGACATTTGACAAATGAAAATCCTTGAACCCTTTGCGGATCAAGGTAGGATAGGTCCACCTCCTTGGAACCCATCTCGGATAGGATGTGAAGTACTATAGACGACTTCTAGAGACATAATAACACTCTCCCCACATAAGTGTGGCCGGAGAGAAGAGGTCCGACAATCACACTAGGTCGTTACTAACAAATACGGGTATCATCCTTGTTTCTTTAAGTTTGGTTTTCTAACACCTACCGAGGGGGTAATAATAACGCTTGCCTCCTATCACGGGGAGGTCACTCCCACTTTAATTAACGCATACACGTGCGCTTAGGACCTATTTATCGGGGGGCTATTTGCCTTGCATAAAAGATTATAAGGTATGGTATTTTTCAAAATAAAGGTAAATTCTTGTATTTTAATACACCCTATCATTAATTATAATTTTGGGGAATCATTTAAAATACCCTATTTTACTTATATTGCATTTTTTTTCCTTCCCGGCAAGTGGGTAGAGACCATTAACTCCACATTGGAACCGTTGGTTCAGTAACGTTCAAGCAAGCTAGCATGTGAAGTCATCCATCCAAGCATTTTCAACCAAAAATTACCTCTTTTCATCCACTAGCACAAACCCTACCCTAGACCCGCTACCCCTAGTAATTGTTTCCACGCTATTTTACATGTACCGACTAGATAAAAGAGGCCATTATATGTGATGGTATTTCACTATTTAAAAACCCCCTATATTATATGTATGTTTTTTGCAAAATTTACCTACAATGAATATATTAGACCCTATTTTTTTATCGCACGTTGTTTCTACGATTTTTGCCAGTGACCTCCCCGTGCCTCCTATAGGTTGGTTGGATTTGGGCGAACCAACCCATAGACTCGTTCCTTGTTGGATGCCTAAACCCTTGCCTCCAAGGAACCAGTGTACAAGTTGTTTCGCCCCAGCCGGTTGGTTGCCTATTCATCCCAATCTAAGTATACCAAATTGATTCATGGTTGTTGACCGTGCTTTAACCCTAATATAGGGGTTGATTTCTCTCGAAACCACAATCATGTAATAGTAATCGACATTTTCACCCTCCTCCTCCCCAAGTTTGTCCTCCCCTAGGTAGGTGTCGTGGACATCTACCCTATTTCTTTCCCTTTTTCAACCACATAGATAACAAATGGTGTCTAAGAGATTAAACTCTTTATGAATATCGTAATTTGTACGGCATGTTAGGTGCCAACCTAGAAATAAATACCTCTATGTAAAACATGTAGCATGGAAACAAATATTTACGTACTTGTTCAAAGTTGCAATTATATAGGTTTATGCATATTAATTGTACAATATTTGGACATGATGCACATGTACATTGATAGAGTATGGATTGTGTGAAGAGAAGTTGGTCTTGTCAAGTGTAACTTTACATGTGCTTAGATGTTGAATATTGTTTGATGCATGTATTTGACAACTCTCGTGAATACTTGTTCATTCACAAGAGCCAAAGAAAACAATATAAACAAACTTCTTCTCCAATTAAAACAAAATTTAATCCCTAAATGCCCAAGAAGCCAAAAAGTGGTTGCAAGCGATTTTTAAAGATATACATCTCAAGGCAAATTTTTCACTTTTCTTGTTTTTTTTCTTACACCGTGAGATAATAAAATTTTGCACCATCTAGAGCAAACATATCAAAATTTTATATCAACGACTCTTTGAAGTGGTTGGAACCCATAAATTTACTTTGGTACAAAATCAACTATTTTGGAAAAATAACATTGTTAGGGGCATTAATATTTGTGGTTTTGCCCATCAAATCATGCGGCTCAAACTTCTAGTCAATCGTATCAAAGATCAAGTGATTTTGATACAAGTTAGAAATCATATTATTATCTGAAGGGAAATGCTTGTAAAATGATTTGGTGCAGACCGAGGATAAATATCCATATTCCAACCGCACAGATGTGATTTAAATTAACTGCCTAAAACTTTCTCTTGTATGCCAACACAAAATAAAGTTTATGTTTCATACTTTATAGTACATCTTTGATTCAACTAAAAACCCCGTGCTTTTAGGGGTTGTATAGTATGCCCAATCTCCCTCGCCACATGTAGACTGAATTGAAATACTTCTAAAACTCTTCACCTCGGTATTTCTATTATCCGTAAACTAAAATCATTGACTAAGTACAAGTCAAATGAGTATATGACTTCCTTTAATTTGTCATATGTGGCATGTAATCGAGGGATATGAGACAAATGATGGAGTATACATAGCGGCTTTCACGGGTGCATTCTCATCTATGCCTTTCTAGTCTCATAACTTTACCCTTAAAGTACGCGGGGCCTCCTTCTATATGACAAAATACACATTTTGTATGGGCCTCGTCAAGTTCATCAAAATGAAAATATGTAGCTTGAATACGTATCTTTATGCATGGAGAGGTTCAATTTGGGTGAAGGTCCCGGCTCGTCCAAACAAAATCATTGAAGGTTTGAAATCTTTGGTGGTTGCCGATAGAATATCATTAGGATACTTTTTGTCTCATTTGAAGGTCCGTATACAAGGTTAATGTGGGCACTTCCAACTTCACAATCGTTTACCACCGTTGGATTCGACCGTGAATTGTTTCATCTAGGTAGTATTTACAAATCATGAAGATTGCCATTCCAAGTGCGAGGAAATCATAATTGAGATATAAAAGTTATAAGAGGTCAAAGTGAAGATTATTTTTCTCCTTAATCAGTCACATAGGTCATCTCAATTGTGTTCATAATTCAACCTATAATTGTGCCTATAATTTGCTTATGTTGTTTAAAGTCGTTGGAACATGTGTCGTTGGGTCTGCATTCACAACTACAAGCAACCCATACACCACTCAAATATAGGGGTATAATTTAGGGGGTGACTGAATTAGCCATGTCTACCTTGGTTTGAATAATTTGCTTGTAAACTTTGAACTCATCAAAAGACGGGGCCGTTCAAGGTATGTGGATGTTAAGTAACTCGTTTTCGTGTTCTCCAACTTCTACGAATCGTATTTTCGCAACGGAACTTGTATAGCATTAGTGAATGTATGATAAAATATCAACAAAAATTGAGATGAAAATTGGATTTCCTTTGATTCAGTTATGATTATCGAAACGATGTGTTTGTTGATTCTTTAAATGAATACCTACAATGATATGTGCGATTGGGTTGCCTTTGCAAATAGGCATTTACCCATGCACATTACCTTGGCTCAAACCATATCACAAAAACTTACAACTTGATTTATTCATTCATAACGTAACCGCGGTAATATGTATGTATGTATGTACATTTTGTTGATGTGATAATAAATACTCAAAATAATGCGGAATGTCAATAGTTAGTGCAAGGCAACCTAATTGCACATATCATTGTAAATTTCCTCCATTGTGTCAACTATTAATTCTAAAAAGTCTGATAAATTTTCTACCTGGAGTCAAATCTCTTTTAACCACATGTTTTGTTGGGTTCCATTCTTAGATCTAACCTAATAAGACCCATGTCCCTTTATGTGAGGTTTATTGTGTCCTTTCTAGCTTAACCCTTTATTGCCCCCAAGGACCCCAGGGGCTATTTGCGAAAATGAGGTCCCATCTTTCTTCCTAGGGCAACAACTCTTTGCAAAAAAAAATTACATGGACCTCGGGGATGCCAACTGCAATCCAATTGTGGTGTATGATTGAAGATCCACACCTAGATGAAAAAGATGGAATTTTTGCAAGGCCAAGGACCTTCCAAGCCCTTCGCTTGAGCTCTCGAAGCCTTCGCAGGCTCTTCTGCCCGTCTTTGCCTATCGAGGGTGCCCGTTAGCCAAGGTTTAGGTCCCCGTTGGTGCCCATTTTAGTGGGTCATGGCGACAATTGCAATGGCCACCTCGATCACACCTCCACTTGGAGCAGAGGAATTGCATGCACACTTGTGGCGTGTTGTTGCTTCAATTGTAGATTAAGTTACAACTAGTCAAGGAGGCAACCTACTTTAGGTTCGAGACATGATAGAGCATTGCAACCATTGAAGCTTCTTCTTGCAGCATCTAGGTTGCCATGATTCCACATTCTAGAAATACCCACTGCGAGAACGCTCCGGGCCGCTTGGAGGATCTTTGCAGCTCGGAGCCTGGGTTGGATTGATCGCAAAGAAAAAAACTGCAAGGAAAGATTCTCAACTGAGGTCAAATTACTACCTCTGACACTCCGACTTTGTCGATGGCGAAACGCAGGAGGGTTGTGGTTAGTGCAACAACTCCGACCTCGCCATCCCCGCAGCAGCTACCTTTCACCATGGCATCAAACTCCTCACCGTCACCGCCCTCACCTGCAACCACAACCACCGCAGTCAATAAGAGGAAACCCGGTTGTAGATGACGTACCCGCCCTGCACCATCCAGGTCGCGCTCCGCCTCCTCATCCCTGCCTCATTCCCCCACCTCCACATGCACACCACGTGAACACATCCATCCCCGTTCCCGTTCACCGAGGTGCTTTCTTGCACGGCTGCAATGTGCAGCCGCCAACGTCCACCCAAATCCCCAGCGTCTCGGAGGTTTAACAACATTGTCTGAAGGTTTGCGTACATTTCAATTTGGGATCCCCCTCGCACAATCTCTTTCTTGCCTAATTGTTGCATTCCTCCTTCTCAACTGAGCTCGCTGCAAGCTGTTGCTTCAATGTTGCCTCCTATGTTGCAAATTAACTTGAATTTTTTGGGATCCTCGAATTTTGTGAGCTCCGAATAGGGTTCCACTAGTGTTTTGCACCTTCTTGTAGCTCAAGCTCCCGCTACTCAACTCCCTTCTACTCATACCTTTGAGCATGCTCCTTCTCCTTTGCTTAGGCAATGTAGTATTCATGAAGGAGTCATGTGAGATTCATCAATTGTAGGTGTTGGCACAAAAAGTAAGAAAAAAAAATTCCAATAATCTGCCCATTCAAAGTTCATTGGCTAGGGTTACAAGAGCTGCAAGTAGGCTCCAATTGGAACTCTCACCGAATCTAATATGAATGGCCACGTTGGAAATGTTTGTATTGATTTTCCAACATTGCCTATAAGCCAAAGCTCTGAATGTGTGCACGTTTCTTGTCTTTTTGTCTTAACTGCGTTGCCTCGAGAATCTGAAGTGCCACAACCCTCTTCTAATGTTCATTCATCATTTGTTGGGCCCAATGTTGATTCTTCACTTGTTGCTCCTAACCATGTGCATACCGTTCGATCTTTGTTGCGGCAGTGAAGAATGCGAGGTCGTTTTGATGTTGGTTTTGCCACTACCATGCGTGTTGAATCTCATGTTGTCCATGACCTTGTCGAAATGCCTAACGAGAATACAGATAATGTTTATGACACCCCTCATAAAATTCACATGACAAATGTATCTACAAGTCCTAATCATGACAAACCTCATCAAATGTATGTGCCGACAACATCACCGGCAATAGTGTAGGGTTAGATGTTCAATACCATGACAAATATGACATGGGCATACAGGGTAGATTGTCAAAATAAATACAAGAGATCTCCCTGAATTAGAGTATGTGAATTCATCTATGTGCAAGTTGGTCCATGTGTATGGTGTTGTGGTGTCCAAGTTCTGGAATGCAGAGGATGAAGTGCACATGTTGATCATTCAATTATTTGGTGGGGGGGGGGTAGGCATTCTATTGCAGAAGTTGAGGTTGAATGGGTAAATGATGGAGACCCTAACATTTTTGACCACATAAATGAACAAATGTATGAATTGAATGAACACATAAATATGAGTACATCTTCATCTTCAGACTACTGTAGTTCTGCGGATATGTCATATGTGCCAAGTACAGATGATTATGAAGATATCTTCTAGTTGGAGTTGTCTGACTCCAACACAAAGATCTTCCAGAGGGAGGTGTCTAACTCCAACGCAAAGATTTTCCATCGGGAGCTATCTAACTCCTGTGCACAATATGTCTATGGGTTGTCTAGCTCATTTTTTCCTCTAGAGTTGTCTGACTCCAGTGACCATCTGCTCACATGCTAAATACATCAAAGCATGATTAGTCATCATTTTTTTCCCAATCCATCAATCAATAAATCTCTTAATTAAAATACCAGTAGGGTATATCACACTACTGACTCTCTTGATTGAGGGTTTACATTTCTTGCCCTAATAATTTTGTGATCCACTTTGGCATTTGAGTGAGGGAAATTTGACATCGACAACATGTTCGAAAGATTTTGAAGTTGTAGATGATTTCGATGGTAGGGAGGGCCGATGCCACACGAAAGCTAACTTTTTATGGGAATTATGACCAAATTTTTTCAATGAGTTGGTGACAATCAATGACAATATTCTTATGCTAATGAAACACCCCACCCTGCACTAAGGGGGTTCTTGAGCAAAGTAGAGCCAATGGGCTCAAATTCATATCGGATTGCCCGACGTTGGTTTTTCTTCTTCTAATAATTAAACATATATATATATATATATAATTAAATTAATATTATATAATTTTTGTTTTGGAGGGGGAGGCACTGTGGGCTAGCAACCTGAGATTGGCTTTAGGCAGATGGGGCTAGAGCTCGTGCCAAACCGGGTGGGCCCCAACCAGTTGAGCCATGACCCCCATGATGGGGGACTTTCAAAAGGAGAGGGGTGATGGACTGGGGCTTGCGATCTGAATTTTTTTCAAAATTTTATGATTCCGATTGAAAAATGATGCCCACCCTGCCCGATTTCAAAAAAATAAAATGCCCTTGCATTCTTGAAGGCTGCTTCTCCATAAATCCTATATTGAGCGCACTTCACCTCCAAGGTCCAAAATCCAATATATATATGCACTTTCCCTTAATGAATAAGCAATTGATTGGGATTTTCATTCCCGAAGTGAAACTGTCAATTAAGCATGTACTGAACTTGAAAGTCAAAAATATTACAAAATCCTCATTAGCATTGAAGTTATAATATATGCCACTTGCCATTTGAAAGGGTCTGTTATCATTCTAAAATGAAACTTATACGAGTGTGATATTTTTACTTTGTTTATTTTATAATATTTTAATAATGCCTTATCCTTTTACAAGTATTCATACACATTCAAACTAATTAATCATGGTTTTATGTATTTAAGTGTAATTAACTGTAACTGAACATAATTGAGTATTCACACACATTCAAAATAATGAAGTGTGATTGAATGTAATTAAGTGTATTGAGCATAATTTAGCCTCCTTGTTTGCTCACCAAAGCAAAGGAAAGTGGACAAAATGCTCATCAAACTTAGATTTAAATTATGCTATAGACATTCCTCTCTGTCTAAGCTTGTACATTTCTAAATGCATTTGTGATTGGAAACTGATTGGAAGGAATTTATTGAGAAACAACTCCTTGAAATATTTCCACCTTCTAATAGGATGTGACCCGTGACCTTCCCGATCTCTTGTAATTGTATCATACTAGACACGGGCTTTGTCAATCAGAAAAAACAATCGTCGCTCTTATTTTATCCCTCTTGAATATTTCTTCAAAAAATATCCTCGACAATGCCTCTTTAGGTTTGAAACTACACCCTCCAAAACTAGGTTTGATGGCGAATTTCCTCGCATCACTCAGGACATCAATGCGCCTTCTATTGCTCTTTGGTCTACAAGACTTAGAAGAAAGAGCAGATCAGCTAGAGTTGCTATGAGATGAAGAACTAGGCCTCTCGCTAGATGATGAAGGCGACGGGGAATTTCTTCTTGATTTGCATTGCTCTCGGGGAGATCACTCCATTGTAGAGTTGAACAACCACGTGCGATCATTTTAGATGTAAAAAATGTAAAAAATGTAAAAATCATCACCAAAATGGGTCACAATTTTATCAATTTTTTTTCGTGAGTAGATATAAATGGTACATGTTACATAGTAAAAAATGGTGACTAAATTTGATGATTTGTTTTTTTAATAAAACATACCGTTTCTAACTAGAATGACGCAGAATTGAACTAAAAAAATTGCTACAATTAATGAATATGACTAAAAATTTCAAAAAAATATACAAAAGATACCATCAATGGTTGTGTATATGTAGAAAAAATATCGTAAAATTTAAAATTATTTATGACATGTAATATAGGGGTAGCAAACTTTGTTCGCACGTGGTGTTCAACTCTACAATGGAGTGATCTCCCCGAGGCATTGCTAAGATCTTCTTTGGAATTTAGTGTCAAGCTCAACATGAGGTTTGAACTCACAATCAACCTATTGGTGCATTCATGTCATTGATTAATTAGGAACAACAATTAATTTTGGCACAATTAATGGTGGCCATGCCTTGGTCTAGGTTCCTCTTGTTCCAATAGCATGATGAACAATGACACAGTGTCCACAACTAAACCAACAGTTTTAGCCTTCATGGCAATTGTGTAGGTAAACAAGAATTTTATATGAAAGCCTTGAGTATGGCATGACGAATTAAAGTAAACTCATATTTATGACTAGCTAAATGTAAGTGGATATCAAAAGAATGTTAGAGATTTGCCAATTACCATGAGTGTTATAATGCATCATGTAGGTGTTAAGATTGCAAATACAAACTTTGTATATTATAGGATATGAGTTCTTTGCACAAGGCTAGCCCAATTAATGGTATGAACCTAATGGATACACATGTATGTTGTGCACTTGTCATTTGGCAACACACCACATTTGGCAGAGTGCATAGTCATGAGGAGCTCATGATAGCCAAAGGAGAGGGATGGTGGAAGTTGGAGCTCACCACAAAACTGAGAGGCAGTGGAAGGCTCAAAGAGAGCATTGAAAATAAATAGCTCAGTGCCCGAGAGGAACTTTTATGAGTACACAAAGGTGTGTGGAAGGCACAAACAATGAAGGTTTACATGCATACATAGAAAAAATAGCGAATATTTCAACAAATGAGGAGGAGCAATGACCCAATGTGTGCACTTTGATTTGCTCAAACGTGTTTGTGACGTAATTAGAGATGGAGTAGGGAGGGGTTGGGAGCAGGATTCATAAGGAACTTGAAGCATTTGAAGTTTGAGATGTGTGTGGATGTTAGTGGAAATGTACATTTAGAATTTATACAAAACCTACAAGATGGCATGCCGTATCATTGTCAAATGGTTTAGGCTTGAGACACCATTACCAATGTCGTTTCATGTCGTTAGGTACATGTGGCTTTTATTTGGTTGTTGACAACATTTTCATCCTTTGTAGGCTCAAACTATTAGCGTAGAGTAAATTTTGTAGGTACCATACAATATTGGGCAATTGAAAGTATGTTGACATAAGCTATGGATAAACGGGCTACATGTAGGAAGAAAATGCTAGTGCACAACTGTATTTCCAATGTGAAGTGTGTCCCCATTTTAAGTTAGGCTTGACAAATTTCCATTTGCATGTGTGTGAAAACTTATTGTTGGCACTTTCAGACTGACATGAAGTGGACCGTCTAAAGAATTTAAATAGAAAAAGGATGTTTTTTAAAAACACACGTAGAGCATCTGTACCACATAATTTCAAATCATTTTAAATTTGCATAATTAATACCCTATTAGAAGGACTCAACACTAATAAATAGTATTTGATAAGAGCACACCAATAGGAGAAAGGTAGCATGAGCCAATGAGTTGTCACTAGTTAGGTTTGTCACGCACCTCTCCATGGGGAGTGCCCGAAACACCATGGGGACAAGGGGGACCCTAGAGTGACACTCGGGACTGGTGGCGCCATGGTGAGAGGGCCCAAGTGATTCTAGTGTGGGTGAGGGCCCCATGCGTTGGGAACGCCTCCCACCCATGGAGACTAGGAGTCATGAGGGTAAGGCCATGAGCCATGAGTAGCTTGTGGCGTCTGGATTCTAGAATGCTCAAGAACACCCCCATCGGAGGTGTGAGCTAGGAGATATGGCAATTTGAGTGGGGGAAGTTCCAAAGTGCCAAAATCTCGTCTTCTTGAACGCCGTAGAGATTGGGAATATGGCTAAATCTTGAGTGATGAATCCAGAATGTTTAGCGCCAAAGGAAACCCTTGAGTGCATGGAGTGCCAAAGATAAAGAGAAACAGAGTTTAGGGTTTGCCAACATCGAGGAAGCTTTCGCTAGTATTTTCAAGCATCTTGCTGGATGAGCACTTCCATGTAAAGTGGGTTGGGGGGGGGGAGCATATGAGAGAGTAGATTTGCCTTGTTGCCCAATATGCAAGTCGGAATGCGGCCATCCTCACACTTACCCATTTCGAATGTACTAGATTGATTGAGATGTATATCTTGATATTCTAGGAAAATGAAAATAAATCCAAAAATATATAAAAAGATTGGATACGGTGTTGGAAATAAGAATATACCACCACAAAACATTAGCCTACAACACGATAATCTCATGTTCACATCAACAACTCTACAAAAATCAAGTCTTTCCCACTCAAATGAAAGTCGATTTCCAGGTTCTGGAATGAGGAGGAGGTCAAGTCCCCTCCCTCAAACTTCCATTACCTATTGCCTACAATTGTACCAAAAGCTAGAGTTTGTTCTCCGGGGGAAATTAGCTCACACTCCCATGTAGAGGGGACCTTCAAATTTGTATCGCCGAATGGTTTTCACCAATTTCAGCGGCACTGTTGCCTTGCTCTGGAGCCCCTGCAGCTTCACCAGTAAGGTAGGTCCAAGCGTCCATTATCCAGACAGAGCGTAGATTCGGTTCCTTCGAGAGCCTTGTTTGACAAAATGCGCGGAGACCAATCTCGACAACAGGGTTGTGCTCTCACACAGCAGCAGGCGAAGGTTCCCCAACTTAACTCGATGCCACTCGGACATCACCCTCATCGGCCCCACGACAAACAGACTTCCCATCCTGCAATTGCATATAAACGACTCCTCGGATTGTCTGATCACCAGAAAGGGACATATATACAATTCCACTACCTTACTTACTTCAGTCCCATTTGAATCCTCTGGGCATCGATCGCTTGCGGATGTGGTTGTTTGTCGGTAATCTGTTGTGATCTGTAGCCATGGGGTTGACGGTTGTGGGTGTGGCCATATCCTCTTCCACTTCCCGAGTGTTGGCCACTCTGTTCGAGAAGCACGTGGAGGACTTCAAGATTAAGCCCGTGGACCATGCATCTGGGGAACACAAGAAGCCTGAGTACCTGAAGCTGCAGGTGTTTTTTTCTCGGCTTGTTAACATTATTTGTCTCCATCTCTTTGAGGATTTTTTTTGAAGAGTTCGATCGGAGAGTTCCAACCTCTCGTGTTGCGCCGTTGTCCAATATCCAGGATGATATTAGATGGTACACTATTTATTGAAACTGGTACATCTACCATAATCATAGCTATTAGGATGGACGTGATGAACTTCAGGGCCTCTATGCAACTAATTTCGAGCAGCTTCATTAGATCTTGGGCCATCGTTATTCTTCGGTCTGCTTGTTGATTGTCGCCCAAGCAGGAGTTACTTCTGTACTTCATCGGCCGGTCTAACGAACTCCCTCTGTCTTGTGTGTTGTAGCCTTTCGGAGTGGTCCCAGTGCTGCAGGATGGTGATTTCAACATCTTTGGTGAGAAACTCTGACCCCGGTCTAATGTAATATTTCGTGCAAAATCTCGAGGATACGTGTCAATTTCATTTGAAACGAAAATAATATGTCAGTTTGATAAATCTGTCCCGCTGCGTCATCAAGAATCTTGCATGGATGTTTCGTGCAATTCTTATAAGCTAGTTCGTTGCTGGAATGAGTTCATGGTGCCTTCCTTCCTTCCTTACTTAATTTCCCGTATAAATTTGTTACACGCAGAGTCTCGTGCCATCGCCAGGTATATATCGGAGAAGTTCGAGCATCAGGGCACCCCATTGTTCGGCAAGACTCTCAAGGACAGGGCTCTCGTGAACCAATGGTTGGAGGTGGAGTCCCAGATCTACAGCCCCACAATATACAGGATCGTCTCGGAGGTGACGTTTGCCAAGTATAAGGGACTGACCACCGACGAGAAAGTTGTGGAAGAGCAATTGGCCAAGCTTGGGAAGGTGGTGGACGTGTACGAGGAGCATTTATCGAAGAACAAGTACTTGGCAGGGGATTTCTTCAGCATGGCCGATCTGTCACACTTGCCACTTACAGATTATCTGGTAAATGAGGCCAACAGAGGCGAAGGCGTGACCTCTAGGAAGCATGTGAATGCGTGGTGGGAGGACATCTCTTCCCGTCCAGCCTGGAAGAAGGTGGTTGAGCTCCAACCCAAGAAGTGATGCAGAGCTTTTTCTCATAAGAGCTAGTCTACCAAATGCACCATAGCCGAGGTTTTGGTTTATGTCCATGCCCTGGCGCCAATTTCTGTGCAACAGTTTATGTGAATATATGTCACAAACTTCACGAGTATCGTTAGTTCGCTGCCTAAGGGCCGGTTTACACTATGGACCAGGAAGTCGGACCAGGGCGTTGTAAGAGCGTTGATTGGCTGTTGAACTCGTCCCGGGACCACTTCAGTTTACTCTAAGGAAAAAAATGGCAGAGGGACCATGGAGGTCGAGGTCCCCAAATTACAATTTTCAAGGCCTAATAAATGCACTGACATGTCCAACGGGTTTTGCGGTGAGAGAGGCAAGAGAGGTGGTCTAGTAGGAAAAGACAAGGTCCCATGGCAGAGAAATGATGTTGTAATATTTTTTTAACAAAATTTCTTTTGGGGGCTTTATATACAACTCCCTCCCACTAGGTAAGGTTCACAAGGCACACTTTTCAACATCTATATGATGTTATGAACCTTGAGAAGCAAGTCCGCCCTCTATGTGCCTAAATCATATCACAGCCCGTGAGACATATCGTTTCTTCCATGCCCTACCCTTCAAACTTGCTCCCATATATTTCATCAAACAATGTGGGACATCTAGAACTCAAGAATTTGAGTACACATGGTGAAGCGGGTTGCAAATAATGCTCAATGTACAATACAAGGTACATGTCACATGTAAATTACATTGAACATGTACAAATTAAATCACTCATTTCTTTTTGTAAAAAGTGTTGTGAGAAGATTTGCAAGGCACATCTTCGACACATTTAACAAGAAGTGAAGACAGATAAAGTCCAAGAGAAGACAAGAGAATGAGCAAATTTGATTTTTTTTCAAAAATGCCTTTTTTGGGCATATATTAAAAAAATCAGCACATTCACTTTTTGGTGCATGGTCATTCTTCTTGGTCCACATTCGGTTTACACCTAGTGAGGGGCCCAAGGCTTTCAAAATTGATTTTTTAAGAAGTCGGTCCATGGAAGTTGGACCATGAACTTGGACCATTGGAAATGGCCCTCTTCCATGGTCCGACTTCATCGTCCATAGTGTAAACCGGCCCTTAAAGGATGGAATGTCAAACCCCTAGAACTATTAACCACTAGTATAAGATTGAAGGAGCTACTCACGCCCAAACCACTAATTGCCGATTGCCTAGTATGCAAAAAAACTTTAGTGGGAGGAGTTGTATATAAAGCCCCCCAAAAAAGTTCATTAAAAATATATTATAATGGTATTTCTCTACCATGGGACCTTGGCTTTTCCTACCAAACCACCTCTCTCACCGCAAAACCCGTTGGATCATGTCAGTGCATTTATTATGCCTTGAAAATTATAATTTGGGGACCTCGACCTCCATGGTCCCTCTGCCATTTTTTCCTTAGTGTAAATCGAAGTGGTCCTGGGACGAGTTTAGCAGCCAATCAATGCTCTTACAACGCCCTGGTCCGACTTCCTAGTCCATAGTGTAAACCGGCCCTAAGACAATACTTTGCAAAATAAACCTTGCCGGTATGGGCTCAAATGTTGGGCATTGGCCAATGCCAAATCTAAGTTTGTACAAAAGTTAGAGGTTTATTGTGGAAAAGAAGAGTCATTGAGTGCAAAGCGCTAGTTGGCTACAAAGTTTAATGCGTCTTCTAGAAGGGTTGGAAGATAAATGCCATATTGTAACATGTGACAATTTTTTTACCTCACCCAAATTGTTTTGGGATTTGATGTTGAAAGGGATAGGTGCAACATGTACTACCAAGACCAATAGAAAGGGATGGGCACAAGCATTGACTTTGGCTAAAGAGGGTCCGGAGAGGGGAGACATACATTGGAGAATGCACGCATCTAATTTACTAGCAGCAGTAACTTGGTATGACAATAAGCCAGTTAGTTTGTTGAGCACGACGTTCACACCTATTGACATGAATGATGTTGGGTTTGTGAAAAGGTGGCATAAGACTGCGGAGAAGTCCATTCCTTCTTCCCCAATTCTAGTTTATTACCAAACTCACATGAGAGGTGTGGATGTGGCGGATCAACTTCGAGGCTACCACACGGTTCAAAACAAAGACCACAAGTGGTGGCATTGTCTATTTATGCACAATCTTGACATCATCATTGGTAAACTCATGGGTCATGTATATAAGTAATATGCAAGAGAAGGGTGAAAACAAATATTTATCTCATGGGGAATTCAATCATGCAATAGCCAAAGAAACTAACATTGTTTGCTAAACGGCCTACAGCTACATGCACAACAGAGAGTGGAGTTAGAAATGCACACATGCTTCATTATAGCATGATGTGGAGCGGGCATAAAGAAAGGAAAAGAAGAAAGTGTGGATCATACAGTAAAAAAAAACAATATTATTGCCCTACATGTGACAACCAAGCACTTTGCCTAGGTCAATGTTTTGTGACATGGCATGCAAAATAGTCACAAATTATATTTAAATGTTTACTACATAGGGGTGGGGGGTAGGTAAGAACTAGTGCTTGTAGGGGGGGGGGTTGAAGAGGGTCAACTCCTCTCACTAGCAATTTTTTGATATATATCTATTTGTACATGAAATAAAAGAAATTATGCACAATATCATATATATACGGGATGTAATATGTAAAGCAATTCAGAGATAATTGCACATGGGGTGTTATTTAGTAGGTATTGTAGGTAGAAAGATGAATTATTGGCGGGGCGGGTAGGAAATTATTGGTGTTGCCCGAAAGAATCCGGGTAGATAAACGAGCAAACCTGAAATTGTTTTCACAATGCCCAAGGGGATGGGAGTTTTCCACATGAGGAAGACTAGGAAACAATCAATGGACTTTGACCAACCATGACTTCATCATAAATAATCCAAACCAATCTTTTAAAAATGGGAGAGTACTTTATTTTGAATGGGGAATATGCGTATAGACTTTTTTGAGGTTCCATAGTCAACCCATCATCCATTTATAGAAAAAAAAGTATTTTCAAAGTATGGGTTATTGAACTTTGACACCGTTGGATTTTGTGAGGTTTCCATGGATTTTATATTTTCTTGGACCATAAAATGTGTGTTGAACTTATGTAACACAAGCAAAAACCTGATAAAAAAAATGTTTATTTAAAAGATTTGAACTCTGTGTAACAACGGAGGTGGTTTGAAATTTAAGGATCCCGTGTAATGGACCCGGGGCAAGAAAGGTTTAAGCTTTACTAATTGGTTACAAAAGTTGATTGGTAGGATCGGTCACATGTTGCACACGTGTTTGTCATCTTCCTCACACTTGTGGTTGAGCTCTTTTGCAACATTTGCATGGGAGATATTGAGGTATTTTCTAATATGTGCCATAGAATACTACCAATACCAATTATTTGTTGATGATTACCACAAAGAGAGGTTCAAGTTGTGAAGGATCATCAAAGGATCACCTCTAGACAGGTTTTAAGAATACTTTTGGTCCCCATGCGATGAATTTAGAAACGAATTTGTAGAATTGTATCAAAATCACATATCTCGTAAATTTGATGGGAAATTTGATGATGATTGACTAAAATTATGTTGTTCCATATAAATTGATTGACCATTATGTGTAACGTACCTCTATATTCAACACATCAAATTGTTCCCAATTCCACAATTTTCAAACTAGAGGTTCACCTTCCAACTCGGAGACACATACAAAATACTATACATGTGTTATCTTTTGCCCGAGCCTTATACCTTTTTAACCATAGAATCTATGAGATACTTTTAGAAGACTTGAGTCTTACTATATAGTAGACTGAAGTTTCCTTATCTATATACATAGACCATTTCGCCATATGATCCTTTGTCTTCTATATACATGTATTATTTATTTTATTTTTCATCCATCGTCTTGTTTTCATTCATGCTCCTTAGCCGTGGACATCCATCCCTACAATTTCCATCATCTTCAATATTCCATTTCCCAATTAGTCCATCACACTCCACCTCTCTTCAATTAAGTCATTGTCCTCGGGTTCATTTCTCTGAACTCGTTTTTCTAACTCCCATGATGCCTCATCCTCATGATAGTGTTTCCACTTAATAAGAAATCTCTCGAATGACCTATTCATAAGATGTTGTAAATTCACCTTCAAAGTTCTTTTAGGTCTAGCCAACATCTCACCCTCATGAGCTACCTGATGTAAATATGGGAGTACATGATTGGGATCGTACATGTATCTTTACAACAAACTTACATGAAAACATTATGAAGTTTCTAGCCCTTAGGCATGTCCAATGCATACGCTACTTGACCAATTTTCTTGAGAATTTGAAATGGACTACAAAATCAAGGAGATCATTTCATGACTGTCCAAGTTTAAACACCGAGCATTTAGGTGTCACTTTCAAAAAACCTCATATCCGACCTCAAATTCTCTCAAACTCCTCTTGAGGTCAACATAAAACTTGGATCTCTCTTGTGCTCCTCGCATACATTGCTTAGCACATTTCAAGACATCAAGCATTTCTTGAATCATTTGATTCAAACTCTCAATTTTGGAGTTGTGAGTTGCTAGAGATATAGGGCATCCCTATACAGAGCATAGAATGGACTTATCCATATGCTACTACGATCCCGTTGGTTATAAGAAAATTGTATCAAATACAACCACCTATCCCAAGATTGTTGTCTTTTACCAACGTACATTTTAAGCATGTCCTCAAGACTCCTATTAGTTATCTCAATTTCTCCATCCGTTTCTAGATGATAAGTACAACTCATACTAATTTAGTATCACACAATTTGAACAAAGATTTCCAAAATTCACTCATGATTTTTCTATCTTTGTCACATATTATCTCTCACAATAGCCCATAATTCACAAATATCTCTTTAACAAACAATTCAACCACCCCCAAAGTTGTCACAATAGGTATGAATCGAGACACCTTAGTCAACCTATCAACAACCACAAAATGGTATCAAAGCCTTTTTGGGTCTTAGGAAGATCCACAATGAAATCCATGGAAATAGACTCTCACTTCCCATTTGGAATTGCCAATGGATGCAGTAACCCTGGATGTTTCATTTGTTCCACTTTGTTCACTTGACACAACAAACATCTCATAACATGTTTCCTCGCATCCTTTTACAACCCATGCCAAAAGGAATATTTCTTCATGGCTCAATATGTTTTCTGAAACCATTGATGACATGAATATCGTGACGATCATGGATGATGTTTTCTTATGATCCCCTACGTTTGGAATACAAATCCTAGTTATAACATAAATTACCGCATTTAGAACATAAACAATACAATTTATCAAATTTCTCTTGGGTCTTAGATTCCTTTGACAAACTTTTAAAAGAAATAGAGAATAATACATCATCCCTTTAAAATGGTTGTATGATATCAAACGTAGTATCTTTCACTACATATACCGCATTCACAAACAGACTACGTGATAGAGGATCCACCACACGTATTATTTTTCCTTGACACATCGGATCTCAAAACTGAATTCTTGCATCAATTCCATCCAACGGCTTTGCTTTCGATTTAGATTAGCTTGATTGATTAAAGATTGATGGTTGGTCTCAACCTTAAACTCACTACCTAATAGATAGTGATGCCAAACTTGCAATGCATGAATTATAGCTAGCAATTCCTTCTCATGAATTGGACAATTCAACTATGCATTGTTCAATTTTCTAGATTCATACACAATTGCCATGCCTTCTTGTATCATTTAGCACCTATAGGCATATCATTTGGCATCTATGCACAAGACCAACCCGCCTTTCAAGGGATCCATAATCCTCAAGGTTGGGGCTTCTGTCAGTATTTTCTTCAAAGCTTGCATGAGAATCACTGGTCCAAATGATATTTTCAAATGTTTTCTTCAACAAATCCGTCGTGGGGGCTACAATCTTGGCAAAATCCCTTACATGTAAGTAGCCACCCCATAAATGTATGACCTCAATCATATCCTTTGGCATGGGCCACCTACCCACAATCTCAATCTTTTTAGGATCGACCGAGACACCTACATCAGACTACACATGTCCAAGGTATTCAATTTGGGTACGACAAAATTGGCATTTGTTTCTCTTAATATACAATTTATGTCTTCTCGAAACATCAAACACCTTCTCAAGATGTTCCATATGTTCCTCCTCATTTTTGGAAAACATCAATATGTCGTCCATGAATACAAGGGTGAAGACTCCTATATATTATTTAATATATTATACACGAGGTTCATAAATGCGTCTCTTGTGTTGGTAAGTCCAAAAAAATGACCAAATATTCAGAATGACCAAAACAATTACAAAAGGCCGGATTCTCAATGTAATCCTCTTTTATTCTAATTTGATTGTATCTAATCCTCAAATCAATTTTTGAAAATTTCTTAGCCTCATTCAATTGATAAACTAATTCATCGACTATAGGCAGTGGAAACTTATTCTTGATGTTAGACTTATTTAGACCCCTATAATCCACACAAAGTCTCAAACTACTGTCTTTCTTCTTTTGAAATAACACCAGAGCACCCCACGGAGATTTTCTAGGTCTAATATGCCCCTTATTTTAAAAAAGATGAACTAATATTTCCAATTCAACATCCTCCTTAGAGGAATATCTATAAGGTGCCTTAGTTATCTATTCACACCAAACAATAGTTTGATAGCATGATCTACATTTCTTTCAGGGGGCATTCCTAGCAAGTTTTCAAGAAAAATATTTTGATGATTTGTGAGAAGGTCCTCAATAATTGTTGGTTCTTTGCAACTCTATTCATATTCATCTGAAATTTTATGAATTAAAATTGTACAAACTTATTTTTTTAGAAAAAATTATTGCAAAAATTAAAGGAACCTTAGGTTGACCTCTCTTACCTTTAATCTTGAATGGTTTGTTGTTGGAAAGCCTACTGTGAACCTCTCCATGCTTGCAAGCTATCCATGCATCAACAACATTGAGCCACGACATTCCCAATATGACGTCATATTGACTCCATGTCCAAACTTCAAAGTCTGCAATGGTATGCGTGCTTTGCAATACCACATGGACTTCCAACAATCAACATTCAATTGGGCTCAACTCACCATTTGGTAAGAAAACCTTGCAAGGTTCTATCTTGGTGGTTGGCAATCCTAACTTTGATGCAAATTTTGACATCATCAAGTTATGGGTTGACCTTGAATTAATCAACATAGAAGATGATTGATTGCCAATGGTACCTTGAACTTGGAGCATTGTAGGTTCACTTGCTACCTGTTCCTCACAAATTGCAGCAAGCACATGAACCACCTCTTTGCCCTTGGGTGAAATTGGTGTTCATGCTTCTACAACCAACGTTGTTGATTGTTTAGGACATTTGCTAGCTGGTTGCAAATAATCTTTAGCAAGATGCCCTGACTCATGGCAATTGTAACACAAACCTTTATTTCGATGTTCTACTTGGTCTTTATAGCTGAGTCTCCCAATCGGTTAGGCGTTATTTTGTCCTTATCCTAAAACACATAGGCATCATAGAGATGCCATTTAGGGTTAGTCATAAGTGGAGACCTTATTCCTAGAAACTAATGTTCGCATTCCATGTTAACCTCCAACTCAATCTTCATCCCTTGCCCGTCTCATAACATTGGAGAAACCATGTCGCAGTGCAAACAAATTGGCATATAGTAGAGGCACCTATTTCTGATGGGGTCTTGATCGAGAATCTACAGGGTACCAAAATTTTGATCATGTTGGGATTGAATTTCAATTATACTGGAACCAATGATGCCATGACACATGTCCTGGTTTTGAGTGCTAAAGTGAGAAGGAATGAGCAGTTGCAACAAACTCTAGACATCGGTAATATATTCGGGCCAACTTTTGACTTCAAGAATTCACACTAGTTTCAATTTAAGGAATAAAATTACCAACAAATTTGCAAGTCCTCCTAATTTCTATCTTCCTATAACCTCTCTCGGCCAATAACATCTTTTGGTCCTTCCAACCTTCCAAGTTACCCGGTTCATCTACTTTGGGGTGTGTAATGATGTGAAAATCTTCCAAAAACTAACAATTACATCTAACATTGCTCTAAGGATCAAGACGAGAACTTGATGGCCCTTGAGGCAGCCAGAAATTCAATTCTAAATACCGGCTCAACACTACAACTTTATGCATACCCATATAACCACTTAAGAACATCGAATTTCCACTCTTTGAAAATTTGTTACAATTTGATAGTTTGTCGCCTTGCTCTTGGTTTTACGACATTGGATCCATACAATATATGCCAATTGACATGAATATTTTTCCTAAAATTTATTGCACATCGTAACATGAAAAAACCTCATGGAAATTACCGTAGTAGGCTCAATCACCTTAGATGCGAGTTTTTAAGGCTATGAGCTATCCACGAGGTAAAGTGGCAAAATTACAACTTCTAGGAAAATAATAATTTAAATGCTATACTTAAAGTTTAGGATGATATTCTTCATGTAGTGTATGCAATGTAGTGAAAGCCCTTAGGAAAAAATATCATCGGCATGTTGCCGGTCCGGCACACTTGTGCCGAATTACATCCAAGTTTGATGACTTTGGAGATGTTATGGACGATTTCATCCACTGTAAGCATCACAATCTAGTGGGCGAGTGGCCTATACAGAAACTCACCCCAATTTCATTTTGCCAACAAAGAATTGGTGTTTCGATGATATTTAGGTAAAATTGGACTAAGTCCAAGTTTGCAATTATAACATCTCGATTTATATTGTAGGATCATCCGATACATTTGTACCCTAGTATTCACCACTGGAATATGCAGAGTGCTTATGATACTATTATAACAGTTGTTTGTATCATATTTTCATGATTTATTAGTTAATTATATAATTTAGCATCAAAAAATAGATATTTGAGGATTTTCATCATATTTGAATATCGTGTCATTCAAGTAGTCACTACGTATTCACATATATGCCATAAAATGTTAGGTACATTAAAGATGTATCGACGGATCCGCCCATACAATCGAAGCAACCAAAAATCTCGTGTTTTTGGAAATATGTCTAGATGCAATTAAATACGAGTTTTGAGAATCATTACATTTCTTGCAACCCAAAACGCCATTTCTGAAGGGAAAAGAAGAAGTTGAATTAACGTTAGAATTTCCATTGAAAGTGCTCACAAGAGATGACTTAAGAATGAGTCTAGCTCTTCAATTTGTGCCCTTTTCTTTTCTATTCTTTTAAAAAATTTAAATGAGTCTAACTCTATTTCACTTTACGGTGTGTGCAAATCGACCGTGGTGTCGGATCCAAACCTGATGATTGGAGAAAGTTGTGACCATCGAAAATTCACTTTCTAGTACACTTGCACAACAATTGCATGTTGACCGATTCAAACATCAATGATTTTGGATTCATATTCACATAGAACACGTTAAAGAATACAATGGGTTCTTGTATTATAGGTACATATTGATTCAAAGAGCTTCGACCACCTTAACATCATTAAGTACCCGTGTTGATTTTAAATCACACTTTAAAAAAAATGTATTTGGATTCAAATAAGGCATATTTTGGTGCATTGAAACCCTTTGCAATTGTTGCAAAAAACACATAAAAACAACGGATATAACAATAATAGATACAATCAATGATTCAAGTGATGGATTTACCACAATCTAAATGAAGGTCGTTTTGGGGAAGAGTGAATATGAGGGCCGATTGGAGGCCGTTGGCCTTTGACCATGGAAGCAATCAACGGGAAGAATTTGGAAATAATAGGTCAATACCCTACGGGCCACTTCACACACGAGACCGAGAGCCCGTGACCATTACACTTCAAGCACTCTCATTGGTGGAAAAGGCGGAGCCGGTCCAAGTTTGCTTCACACTACGCTTGAGGGACCAACGGAGTATGTGAATGCAAGATGGATGTAAAGTCTACATGGATTCCTACGTGGCATCACATGGATCATGCTTCATGGTCACTTGGACTATTTTCAAAAACCACTTCTTGGAGGCAAGGCCTAACACAAAACCGGGAGACCATGGCACTCTGAACGCTCACAACCGTCGATTTATTTTATTTTACCATGTGTGAGGACCTGCATGGATAGACATTCATTGAAAGAGCATTTGGTTGAGGGCCCAGTCACATATGACTTCACACTATGCTTGAGGGTCCATGACCACACTAGATGATTTTGGAGGTGTCTTGGGACGGCCTTTGGACACTTTCTTTTGGGCTTTCACAATTTCATGATCACAGCTCTTGGCTCGTGTGTGAAGTGGCCATAAGTTTTCCAAAGCTACACTGCTTGTCCCAATTAGTGTGTGTTTCTATTTGGAGTGACGGAGTGCAATAATGTCTTGCTCAAGAGTTCAATTTTTTACTAATGTAAGTTCAATAGGTTGTTTGGTCATTGTAGAACATAAATGACTTTGCATGGTAAAATGTTGAATTCTCACTAAATAGTTATAGCAATGAATAACTTTGAATAGTAGCACACACTAATTGGGATGACTATGCTAAACATAATATTTAGTGGCATATGGTATTTTATGTCACTATGGTAACTTTTCGGGTGACATTTCTTATGAGTAAGTGAACAAATATTGTCATGGATGGTGGATGAGTTCATCCATTGGCGAAAACCCTACCTTCTCTTGTCAACAACTTGTGATGAAATATTATCATGGATGATTGAAAATTGGATGAAAATTCACTTGGTAAGTGATGGTAGTTTCAACACTGTAAATCTATAATCCCCCTAAAATTTTACAAGGAATGACAAATAATGTTGGGTTAACATTTAGTGTTGGTGACACTACGCCATGGTTTACAATTAGTATGGAGCGACACAATTAGAATTGGTGACACTAAATATCATAATTAGTGTGGTGTAGTTGGTCTTTTGGAACATGACACTTAAAGGCCATTGAGACATGCCAATATATTGCATTGTCGTAATGGTTGCAATTCATTTAATATCTAGAATACAAGCTATGGTTTTTTTGGCTTCTTTTTTGGCTTTTTTATTTAAAGAAATCATCTCAAGTGGTTCGCTTGTAACTACCGTTCTACCTAGGAGGCTTCAATGGAAATGATGTTATTTCATAAACTACCAAAAAACGTGTAAATTATATATTTTTAAATATAAAGTTGAACTAGAAAAGTGGATGATCTTGTTTTTTGAGCTTGTCATGATTCATTCATACAGTAATGTCCCATGCCACCAGGTAATTGTACCAATGACAATATTGAGCCTATAATGGTTCACAAATAATCCAATCTTCTTTAAAATATGGTATTGTTTGGTGTCCCTTCTTAGATCCACACCTATAGGTGTCCGTTTAAGACGAGTAACCGAATTAGGAATGCTTATCTTAGTGTAGCAAATGGCTTTGGAGGCCCTTAGCTGATATGGATGGAGATGCTATTGTAGTACTCAAAGTAATGTTCTCATTGATAAGTTGCCTTTGGTAGCAAAGGAAGGAGGAAGCCATGCAATTGTCAACCATGTGCCTCCCAAGCTATAAGTATGCTAGTGTACATGTTTACATTATAATGTTATGATTATGGACACATCAACGGCTGAAAATATGCGTGAACAATCCTAACTCTACAAAGACATCATCCGTATAATCAGATCTACCATAAAAAGTGTTGATCATCTTTGATAAGTTGTTGAATTGGATTGAATTACTTTTTCTTAATGATTTTGAGAAGTTTTCGCTACGGCCTTTAGGGGTTAAGATGAGTAACCGAATTAGGTATGCTCACCTAAGTCTACTACAAGTAGAAATAGAGGGCCTTCTAGGTATGGATGGCGATGCTCATGCCATGAGGTAGCGCTGCCACTAACAAATTGCATTCAGTAGCAAAGGAATGCATAGTTGGCAACATGCATCCCAACCTACAATATTCATTGTTGCTTGACCATACCATTGCACACATTTACATTATAATCTTCCGATCTTGGACACACGAACAACTTAAATGTTTTATGAACAATCCAACTTTGCAAAATACAATCGGTACTATCATATCTACCATAAGAGGTGTCATGTTTTTATCAGTTAATAAGAAGTTGAAATGGAACGAAATGATATAGACAATTTTGGGAAATATCGCTTCGACCTTTAGGAATTAAGATGAGTAACCATATTAGATTGCTTGCTTTAATATTTGGCCACACCAATTGCTATCTTACCACTTTACTTAAGCATTATGCTACATTAACTTACCACTTGGTGTGACCAAACCCTTAGCACATGTTTACAAATCATCAATACACACCCATGAAAACCCTTACTGCCAATCTACAAGGAAATCCTAAGAAAAGAGGCTCCCACGCATTCTCAATGTCACCAATTTTGAGGGGGTCTCTCTCCCCTCTCAAGCCTTCTGCCCCTTCAAATTTTCAACTTTTAAAGGGGTGAGCTCCAACTCCTTTATAAGGGAATCAACTATTGATATCCCATAATCAGATCGACCAAATAGAATCTTAGCTTCAACTATTTCCATGTAAAGCCATGTGTATTGTAAAACACAAGATTTCATCATGAGACCCACAAATTTATGGAGCTCATATAGAATGGACATATGGGACATATAACGTGACTACTCCCCTCTAAAGTAATTTAGCACCCCTTTGTGTTTGTATTTGTGTTTGGTGTACAATGCAGGTTTATGTTGTTAGTGTGAGAAGAGGAAATGTATGTAAGGTAGATGTGCATGATTTGGTTGCTTATCTTAATCGGACAACGATATTGGTGTGGTATCTGGTTAGGTGTGGCTCCAAGAACAAATATTGTTAAGACATATGTTCAAAAGAGAATGGACTACGTGCTCAAAATACGTTAACCATTCTAGGCTCGGTAGTTACCATGATTGGGGGGGGGGAGACCTATATGACCATTTAACGAACACAAGAACCTTCACTTGGATAATGGATAAGATATTCATATGAGCTTCAAAAATTACGTCATAGGAGAAATGGGTTGATTAAATAAAATAACCATTCAAGACTCTCTCTCTCTCTCTCTCTCATGGATTTATGTGCTTGTGTCGTAAAGTAACGCTCCCATTGACAAGTTGCCATTTACATAGGTCCTCCCAATTGTGTTCACTGTTGATTTTTGTGATCCTTTGACACCACAAGCCCTTTTTCTTGAACTACGTCTTTGGATTTAAAAATAATAATTCCACAGACAATAGTGAACACAATCAGGATGACCCATGTATTTCGTAAAGGAATCTACAATCGTGCACTTACGATAACCATAACCAAATTAAGGGAATCATTTTGGTTTTTGTTGATGCTTCATAATGGATTTGTTGGTGCTACATGAATTTGAAGACTTAAATTTGATCAACATAAGACATAAAACAAGAAAAAACAAACCAACAATTGATCACAATTGGACGGACCTATTTATCCACTTAAGAAATCAACAGACATGCACTTCCTTCCGACAACCATAACTGAAGCAGGGGAGGACCGGTTTTTGCATACGGTTCATCATGGATTTGGTAATGCAACACAAGTTTCGTCGTGTAAATCGGTATCGGTAGAAGTTGGAGAACATGAAAAAGGAACCAAACAACACGCCCATACCTTCAATCCTTCCATTACACTATTGATACAACTGCCACACCGGGGGGACCAACGTCCTAGCTAGCTAGTCCGCTCGGTTCGGAGCCCCCCGTAGCATGTGGTAGCCACTCAGGGAGCATGGGACAAAGTCCCAAAAGTGCACCGGCTAGCTGGCAGCAAGGCATCCCCCTTGTGCCCAACCAGCTAGAGCACATGCCCGGTGGCTCCGGTCGGGCATGTTTTTTACGACATAATACAAAATTATTGAAACTAATTTGAATATCTTACATGTAACGGGAACATTTGGACAAGCGGGCAGGCAACCAAGTCCTAGCCACTGCCCCATCCAAGTAGTCGTTGGAGCAGTGGTTGGTGCCTTGCCACACCGAGCCGGCCCAACCAAATGCCTCCCTGACCGGGGCCACCAGTTGGCTGCCCCAGCCAACCCCGGTGGGGCAGGGCTATGGAAACAACATCATATTTCGCGTCAAAATGGAGGCACAGATACAATGTTGAAACAGGATGCTGTTTTCAAAGAATGTGAGGGTATTAATATATTTTAAGTCGCAGTCCAATCTGTTGGAGACACGTGTCCTGGCCGAACCACATAGCAATCGAATCTATGTGTCCGATCCAGAAAAGTAACCGAATAACAGCCACCCCCGCCTCGCCTACCTCCTCCACCGTGTGTAGAAGACGACAACGACACACTGACGAGAGCCTGCAGCGAAAGACTCATTCAGGAGACACCCGACTGGGATACAACCTGCCTCCGTTGAAGCCGGAATCACGCAGCCCCGCACTCTTCCCTCCCCCTGCCCCCGTCCTTGCCTGCCTGCCTGCGTGCAAGCAAGGAAGGAAGGTAGAAGCTATGGAGATCCCGCACTCCAGCTCCCTCCGCTACCCCCCTCCTCCTCCTCGTCGCTCGCCTCCCTGGCCCTCGCCAATCTCCACTCCCTCGAAGTCGTTGCATCGCCGTCACATTCCGACATCGCCCCTGCGCCTACTGCTGCTTACGTCGGCCGCCGTCGCCGTCTGGCTGCTCCTGGTGGGCGACACTGCCACTCCCCCATCACTCCAAACGCTCTACCACTTGCGCCTGCGCTTTCTACGGCTGCCGTCTCTCGTTTCTCGCAATCGTCTTCTACAATATCGGGTTTTTCGCGGGAGTGCCGATCAAGTGCGTGTGTTTGAAGAGGGGGTGGGGGTGGAGTGGTGTGGTGTGGGTGCGAGAGTGAGGAGGTTTGGATTTCCGGAGGTTTCGGGGAGGGGTTTGGTGGGTTGGGGAATGCTGTGGAGAGGGTTTGGGGGGGTTGGGTGTTGTGTTGTGTGTGAGTGGGAGGGATCGAGCGATCAAACGAAAGTGTGGGTTGTTTCTCCTCCGGGGCTTGCGGCAGCGAGGGGAGTCGTGCACTTAGACTGCGGGAATCCGGCGTCCAATGCGCGGGAAGAGTATTCTGGGTGGTTAACAATCGGGGATTTTCAGTCGTATGGAGTGAATTGGTGGCACGTCGGAGCTGGAATCTCAGTTGTGGCGATGGAGTGCACTACTCGGCGTTAGGAGCTCCGGGGGAAGCTTGTGGAGCTGCGTGGAGGGCGAGATCTGCAGGATCGGGCATGTGGAAGAAGGGAAAGGAGGTTCTGGGGCGAGAGGGAAGTGAGTGTGGGATGGCAGTTTGAGAGGAGAGGGCAAAGGTTTGAGCTAGGAGTTTGTGAGGTGGGCACAGGGGAGGGTATGAACCGGAGCGGGGAGGGCCTCGCTCCTCTTCAAAGAAATCTGTTGCTGGAGCAGAATGGCAGCCAAGCTCAGTGGAGGCGGAGTAGAGGGAGAGGGAGGAGGAGGGCGACAAGTACTACTGCTATTGCTGCTGCTCCCACAACTGCCTTGTGGTGGGTGTTTGGTGCGGTCGTGCTGTGGGTGTTGTGTGCTGCAAGCTTAGGTATGATGTGCGAGGTTGCATGCTCGGTTAATGAGTTGCTCTTGTTTTCATGCATGTGAAACAGTGGTTTTGACACTGCGCTTGACCTAACTTGCAAAATAGGATGGTTCGAATACCATCCTCTTTTGGACAGGGCGATTGCGCCAGGTTTCCTGGAATAGCAGAGATGTTCAATTGGAGCTGAATTTTTGATGTTTGCACGGTTGACAGGACATCGTTGGGTTCTTGCTGGGTGTTGAATTTGCAAGAATGTGATCGCTTTTTGTGGTCCTGTGAGTGTTGCACCGGACCCCAGAGCCCTAGGATATCATCACTAGGGTACATTCTGGGGCACTGATCTGCGCTTCCCTAGAAAATCGAGGATTTTGGATTCAGTTCCTCAGAATGTTCGATTGAGTGCCCCTTTAGATTTGAGGATTTTGGTTTCAGCAGAACTATGCAAACCAAAATTGTCAGAGTTCAGGATTCTGATGAGCTGGTTATTCAGTGAGTATCTCCTTCATCTGAAACTGCGTGCATCCTAACCTGCAAAATGGGATAGTTTGAATACCTCCTCTTGTGTATAGGGCGATGGCAGGGATGGTCAATTGGAGCTAAATTATGTGCGTTTCCATGTACTGTTGATCATGGACTGTGCACGATTTGCAGTACCTTTTTGAGATTTTACTTAAGAGCATTTGATTGCTTTCGTCCTCCTTGAGTGTTGCACTGGACCCCATAACCCTAGGATATCATCATAATCCGTCTACGTTCTGTTTTACCAAGTGCTGTTGGGGTACTGGTGACCCAAGCCTCTGCACTTCCCTTTGCAGTGCAAAGAATTTGGGGGTTTTGGATTCAGCAGACTATGCAAACTAAAATTGTCAGAGTTCAGGTTTCTGATGAGCTGGTTATTCTGTGAGTAGCTTCTGGTTGTGGGTTGAATGCTGAAGATGTAGGTATGTATTGGAGGTTCTGAGGAGGAGAAATGATTGTGTTATGCAGGTTGTCATGCTGGCCATTCCATGAGGTTGCTATCTGATGATTCTGAAACTACGCCGAATGTCACTTTGGCAACCGACAACGTTTGTCTGAAGGGTGTTGTTCAAAAGGAAAACTATAATTACTATAACCTGGATATCTCAAGCTGTTTTGACGACCCCGGATACAGCTATGTGAGTTTGGAGGCAAGGATTACGAAGATGTGCGATAGCAGTCAGCAATGGTCTTTGTTGGTCAATACCAAAGGGGATTTGCCTGAGATTGAGGATACCAATGATCCTGATGAGGAGACCTACATGGATCTTACAGGTGAGGCGAGTCAAACATTACCTGTGCATGCTTCTCAAGTGACAATGTCAGTGCAGGGTTTTACACCTTGGCTCAGCAAATGCACAGAAAACCAATGACACAGCCATTTATTCCCATCGTTGAAGACCATGTATGCTACTTTGACACTAGGATGTGATGTTACTTTCTAGAAGTGAGGAACTATTCAAGTCTCAAGTTTGTGGGGATCTGATTGAGTCAGTGATGCTTGGAAGTGGACAATGAAAGGTGAGGATCTGCCTATAAATGTCCGACAATATAAACTTGCTGAAATTTTTCTCTTTTTTCAGACTCGGATCAGCCGCGATATTATACACATCTGGACTTGCCACTAGAGGGGAATACCTCAATTCCCTGGTTCGCTGGTGTTTACAGCTCTTGTGGGCCTGTGCAGTATACCCTGAAAGCTTGGTGCTCAAGTATGTCTTCAAATCTTTTTGAACCTTCTATTCTTTCATGTTGTTCACAGTTGTAAGGCCTGACTTGACTCTTGCGTACTTCTCAAGTACTGCCAGTATGGACTTTGGAGATCGAGTGACCATTCCTCTGTTCTGAAGATTGAAGTCAAGAAAGACTGTAATTTTGATTGGTGCTGATACAGTTTTATGTATGTTGGTGCAGTATCTAAAGGGTGCAACCTTAGCTGTAGTGATCCTGATAGCGGGCCCTGTGTAAGCCTGGAGACATGCCGTTGTGTCAAGGAAGCAGATGAGGAAACTTGTGGAATAGGTCAGTGTGTTACTCATCCTGTCAATTTGATCATGCTTTTGGGTGTTTGTCATCAGATGAGTGTGAATTCTGCTTTTTGGAATGTCTAAACCCCTGATTACCTCTCCACAGTTGCTGGCCAATCTGTAAATATTTTATGCTTGGGTTCTCTCATGCAGATGTGGACCAGTTGCCAGATGAGGAAGATGTTATAACAAGAAATGGACTTACACTCTTTCATGACGATGAAACGTTGGGCTATGGTAGATGGAAATACTTCCAGTTCCAGGTCTGGTTTGTCTGTTACTCTTCAGATCGAGAACCCTCTCACTTGATTGACAATCATGAAGGTGTTGTTGCATTTCCAGTTTCTGATAAACCATGGGACCTGCATTTCTGCACCAGAAGGAACCCAAAGCGTTTGAGTCTTAATGAAATCCTACAGACCAAGAGTCCAATTGGTAAGTTTTCAAATTTAAGCTCTTGCTGACGGTATTGCTGTGGCGGTTGGATGCAGGTAGTAGACAATGACAGCCGCATAATGGTGGAGATGGCCAGGGTTTATGGTGATGTCATTTTATTTCTGAAACCCCAAGGGGTAAATGGCACAGTGGACCTTCCGACGGAGACTGATGCCAACACATATTCAGATATCATTGATTGGCAAAACCGACTCAGCAATCATCATGTATATGCCACGGGTCCTGGAATCTATTATATTGGAGTATTCAACACTGACCATTGTGTGGAAGAAGAGACAACTTTCAACCTAACTATAACCATTGCCACTCCAAAGCATCCCATGAATTTATGCCCCATGAATTGTTCGTATCCACGGGGTGTGTGTGTCAGAGACAACCATTGTGAATGTCAGCCTGGTTATGGAGGGAACTTCTGTGGAGCATGTGAGTCTCAAAACATGCATTGAAAGTTCCTGTTAGTGCTAGACATAATCTCCATTCTTAGCGGGTCACTTTTTGATTGGGATTGTTGTCCTTTTACAATATTGTACTCTTTGACTATAGCACTGAAGGTGTAGATCACAATTGTAGATCTATCTCCTGATGAAGTTATTCTGGTCTAATGGTTGAGACTTTGCTGATTTGGTGACTATTGTGTCAATTTACAGCTCTATGGCCAGCAGCACCCAAAAAGTCTTATAGTGGTCAACTGAAACCTGGACAATGGGCGTACGTCAATTTGGTCCGCAGTCAACTGACTGACCCTGGAGATGTCTCCATTAAGTTCTCCGCCAGGAGTGGCCACTCTATACTTATGGCTCAGCAAAGTGGATACCCAACACTCACAGATTTTTATGTGAAGTTCTCAGATGAGAATCTGAACGCCACAAGTTCCAACACATACCACATCAATGGATCTCTCTTGGAGAATGGAAATGTGATTCTTGGAGTTTTCAATGTCGATTACCAGCACCAAGGAATATCGGACTTTGAGATTGTAATTCTAGGTGAGAAATATACACTGGAAGTTGCCAAGCTGTGCTGATACTTTCTCAATCACCTCTCTATGAGTATTATAAGGTTTTCCTTTCAGATGATCTTAAACCCATATGTTACTTTCTGGTTAGTTGAGATCTCTATGATGTTAGTGATGGGTCTGGTGTAAATATCAATGCTGATAATACTTCAATGTGAAATCTTTTCAATTTGCTCTTAATTTTTGAGGCAGGACCCCTATGTGGTATTTCACAGTGTTCAATCATTTCTTAAATATTGGCTCCTTGTTGTGCTGTGATAGGTGCACTGAAAGGATTGAGCATATGGATTATTCTTGCACTAGCTCTTGGTAGCTCGGTAGTTGTTCTATTGGCAATGGGGACATTCAGATATGTTATGCAGTCGAGGGGAGAACAAGATGGATCAGACCCTGAGAATTTGGACTTTGAGGCAACACCCCAAGGCACGGTAAGTTCAATTTATCTTGTAGCTAATACCTTGTCCCTATATCATATCAAAACATGCACAAAGGCTTAACAGAGAGAACAGTGTGCAGGATGAGCATTTTGAGGGAGAGGCATGCGTTTTACAAGAAAATTGCTGGTCAATTCTGTTGGAATGGAAGTTGAATTGGTGATTCTCTCATTAAGACGCATGGATTTGTACTATTTTCTCATCATCTAATCCTTCATCTCACTTGCTGCTCTTATTTTCTATGCCAGGAAATGGTGGCAATGCGTCCTCCAAATAGAGCTTTGGTGAGCTCGCTACCATTGCTGACATATCAAGAGGGATTGCTCCCAAGAGAGGAAGCTGGGTATGCACTATTTTCATTTTCAGTTTATTATTGGCCATTTGTGGTGTTTCTGCTTGAAGCTACACTAAAATCCTAAAAGTAGAATAGACTAACCCCATTCTTTCATGAGTAGAATTGCAAAAGCCATGGACATGTTGTGCTCTAAAGAAGAGATCACTTTGATGCTGCCACCAGTATGATTTATGGTGATGCTTCACCTTCGAGTTGTTCTTATTCTATAGAAACATGCGTTGTGAGAATTAGAGGGACCTACACATTTGGTTGAAAATGTTTGGTACACCTGGATACCCCCACTATGATCTGGTGGACCATAGTGGTAGGGTGCTTTGGAAATTAAGTACTAGGTCATCCATCCGAGCAATGTTCCAGCCTTAGAAACATGTCATGTATGTAACCTGGTAGTTCTCATGGGATCCAGGTCATGGGCTTGGGTTTAAGCCACCCTGTTTGGCTTACTTCTCAACATGTCCAATTATAGAAGGGAGTTTGTTCAATATTGTCTCTCCTATTTTGCTCCATTACTTATGTTTGTGAAGGTCTTCAGATGTTTTTCCTATATGTTTCTTAAGAGGAATCACTAGTCTCAAGCCTAGTCTGACTGTTTGCAGTAGTTAGGAGTGGCAATTGTTTGTAGCAGTTCTATGTTGTTGCAGGTGCAGACTTGAGTGTGCAAAGCTAATTTTTTTGGGCTTTCTATGTTGTTGCAGGTGCTCGATATGCCTAAACAACTATAGTATTTCGGAGCTTCTATGTAGATTACCTGATTGCAAGCATATCTTTCATGTCAAATGTATTGATGGATGGTTTCAAACAGACACTAGCTGCCCACTCTGCCGAGGTACTTTGCAGGCTAACCTCTTGATGAGTCAAAACAGAGCAGCACAAGGTCCTGATACACTTTCACCTGATTTGCAGCCCTCAACCTCTAATTTAGATAATACTTCCCAGTTTTCAGGATTGCATGTAGATCAACAAGCTTCCTCTAGTGGTAGTTCAGGTGTAAACTTCAGAGCTGAAAAGCCAGCTTCAATTAGTACAAATGATTATCAACCTCTGCTTCTCAAAGGTGGATCATCTAGCTCAGAAAGTTCGTCTAGATCAGATAACGATTTGGCGCAAGCCCACAGGCAACCGTTGTGACATCTTTGTTGTTTTTCCATTGCCTCAGAAACACCTGAGGATGATGTTGTACCTCTTTGACCATATCTGAACCAATCATATGATTGATGTGCCACCAAGCTTTGTTTGCCCACCTACACATTTTTGTGTCATTTTTTCACTATGAATCTTGACATGGAAGCAAATGTTTTGATACGAAGCAGATATGATGTTGGGAGCAGAATCTGATTTCCTGTGTTTTCTTGTCATTGCTTCATGTAAGGTTCACGTAGGTGATATTTTTAATAAGAAGGATACACCCAAAACCACTGCAGAATTTAAAACCAATAATGTGTGTACAAGTCATATATTTGTGAGCTTTAAATGTATGACAGTGGTACAGAGAGTTGGTTTTAAGCCTTCCATGGCTTTGGGCATGCCTACCTTATATCTTCCTAGAAAGTATATCAAGAAGAATTTGCGAGTGGCAGAACAGGCTTGTTTCCTAGTCTTCCTGGAGCTCACTTGCACTGACATTTGTGGACTGCTGAGTGAAATCCTAATTGCAACTGTTCCTTACTGATTTGTTCTACAGCAAGGTTTTCACTTGCAAGGTACCACATGGTAGACCTCATTTGCCACATTCATATGAATTTACGGCCTCATGATACTGAGGCTGAGGATCTTTACATTCCTGATGCAAAATAATCTTATCACCTGTCTTACAATTTAATGTACATATAATGTAAGGGACTCTTAACTTGCTTCGGAAATTCTGCAGAAGTTTTCAAAAGTTATGAAATCAGAAGGAGATTAAATGCAATTGAGTTCAATTTTTTTGGACATTGTTTGATATTTTATATGATATATTGAAACTCGAAGTTTCTTTGTGATCTAAACTGGTTAAATAGCACCCCCAACCCCTCCCAAAGTGGACAATGTTGAGTACAAACTTATTGTCTCAATCAAGGGTTGCATTTTCTTTTAAAAAAACTCATTTTCAGGCATGTAGTTGCTCACTTTGGAGCAGAGAAATTGGCGATGGCATTGAATTGGGCTCTTCTACATATAAATTAGTTGCAGCCTATTGAATAATCAATTGTTTCCTTTGCATTTATGTCAACACATGATGGTGGGGCTTGCATATGTTATTAGATGAGCATCACCAGTATTTAGTGGAGCCACTATTACTGACCCCTGTACGGAATGAATCCTCCAAGTCTCGCAACACCAACACCAACACCCATCAACACCAACAAATGAAAGGACTAGTCTCACGTGTACTTGTAATATTGTAGAGGGATCTCTATTCCCTTCAAATTTTGCCATGTGTTGTGCTCACATTTGCTAAGACCCACTAGTATGCCACATGGGAACTACATTCCGGCATAGATAAAGATGAAATAGAGAGCCCTCTATGTCTAAAATCTAGAGAGCAACTCTATAATTGCCTACATAGAGACATAGGCCCTCACATTAAGGTAGCCAATCCATTCCCAAAAAGTTAATCAATTTAGCAAATTTGCGGTTTAGGTATGATCAAAGAAAAAATCCCCACCTAGAGAAATAGAAATAAGAAGAAATTCATGTTTTTCCAATTTTTTTTCGTAATAATAAAATTAGTATGAATTTTTTAAGTGGATATTCTCTTTGACATGTACTCGTGATATAGGCTACCCTCTTTCTAATCACCAATCGGTTACAATATCGTACCGAGAACACTTGATTCCCAAAATTGATAATTGTGGCACGCTTGCAATCTAAACCTACCTGTCAACTTAGCCACTCACATTTGGTTGAGTTGGATTTCGACCATGACATGTCAACAATGAATAGAGATTGATATTGTGATGCATGGAAATAGTTTGGCCTAACTTCAAAAATGGGTTGGCGGTCAGGAATGGGTCGGCTACCTTATATGCACCAAAGGAGATAAGAAAAGGTAAGAGAGGCAAGGGAAAGCAACCATTGCCGGATGGGGTAGCATGTGGGTCCCACCACCTTGATTTGTACGCATGAACGATCAACTTTGCCATGGTAGACTGGGTTTTCCCCAACCCCATTGTGGAGCTTGATTTGGACTTGGTTCAATGTTGATTTTATCTAGCATGTTGAAACATAATGTAACTAATGGCATGTGTGTATCCAAGCATGACCATCTTCTGTTACATCAAGCATGTAACATGTGACACAACCATATGTTGCTACATCAAGCATGTAACTTGTGAATATTAATATTATGATATCAATTACATACATGTGTGTTCCCACCATAAAGTTGTATGAGTTTGAAAACATATTTGAGACATCTTAACCAAATCTAGGTGCCAAGAACTGCCTTCTGAACCCTACCAATTGGCAATAACCATTTTGGCATGATATTCAATTCCTATCACATATATTTAAATCACAATGGTATTAGGTATGCTTGTTATGGAGTGGCAAATCAATCATTTCAAGTTTTATGTGCTTCTCTATGTGAAACAAGCACGTAACACAATTTCGGTATATGGTTAACCAGGAGAATTTTGTCATTGCGAGGTGAATTGGGCGATTATGCTGGTCATTGGCATAGAATGTGTTGAAGAATCTAGTGTGTAGACAAGACTAAGCTTGTCCACCATATTGTGTGTTTAGAACGTGGGTTTGTGATCTTCAACTCAAGATTTTTGGCCTTATTGAAAGATCATCATCTTTGGGTTTAGGGTGGCATTGTATTGATGGCTAGTATTTGTGCATATTTTGTTTTGCAAATCATGGGTTGATTTGTTTATGGCTACCTTTCTTTTCTATCCACTCTTTCATAAAATTCTATTGTGTTATAGGTTCCCATATTTTGTCACCAATTGACTAGACTTGGTAATGAAGGTAACTCTGAGGTCAAAATCTTGGTTTGTCAATGAGTTTTGGTAATTTGTGGATCATGTAACAAGAGGTACATTCCTCGATTGCAAATATTGCGAAGAGAATTCACCATACTTGCATGCAATATAGGCAATCGCCTGAATTACCTAAATTAACTTGATTTAGGCGCATCAGGAATGGTTAGTTTAGGCGGGGGCCAAATGAAGGCTTTATTAAGCATAAAATGATTGGTTAGCATTTATCAATGTTGGAACTACTCTATGAACAAGAATTGTTTTGCCTGCATGACTCCTTCTAATCCAAAGTCCGATAAACGCTTGCGGAACAAATCCTTCTCCCAATGCAGGATCAAAAAGTTGGACTCTACAGTACTGGTTCCAGGAAAAAGCGTTGCAACGACACCACAATACTCCATCAGATTTGGGAATCGAGCACCAAGTAAAGACCAGCCATCCTTGAAACTTGAACTGCTGGAAAGCAAATCAATGCCGTCCTTCAACACTGGCTCACATCTGTAAGCATGGATCAGGGCTTTGTGCTCATTCGCGATGAGATCAATATGAGCTAATGAGTAACGGAAAACATGTTGCCGAATCTTTTGGATGAAGTCAGTTGCGGAAAGCTCGACGAGCTCATGCGGTAGCACTAGGGGAATAGAACCGGGATCGGCCATCACATTGTTGTTACGATCCCGATAGGCATAAATTTCATGAATTCGATCGCAGGTAGTGACATAAACGAGGGCGATGTCGTGCTGAAGGTCTTTCTGGTCGCTTTCATCGGCTTTGTTAAGTAAGGTGTCAGCCCAGGAAGCCAGACCAATGAGAAATTCTCGGATACTGGACAGAGCAACTCGTTAATTTAGGCACCACAGCCGGTGGACATTTAGGTAATTTAGGCAGCGCAGACTCTGATCGCCTATTATACGCATGCCTGAATATAGGTGAATCTAAGGTTCTCAACAATGTCACTCAGAGGAATGATAGTTCAAATCTCCCTCATGTGCATCCAAGGTTCACATATACATCTCACAATTTCATACTTTGAAACTTTTGTAAATCTAAACATAGTTTCGGAAACCAAAGTATGCATTATGTTATGAGATGGGATGGTGTTTGCATGGTGTTACATGCTTCTATGACATGTGTTTCATGTTTATGTTACATGTATGTTGGTTACATGACTGTACATATGTTGTGTAATGTGATGTAAATGTTGTGTGTAGTTAGTTTTTTGCTATCACTTAAAAACAACAACCCAGGGAACTAGGTCACAGGGAAGACTGAGCTAGTGTCTATAAGGGTTAATGTCACATTGGATTAAGGATTACAATAACAATCTATGGCTTTTACTCCTTGTTTCCTTCATTACTTTGCTTACTCTCCACTCTTATGGTTCCTTTGTGATATCTCCGTAGTGAGTGATTTCCGTCCTATCTTAGGGAATTTTCTATCACTCTATGTCTTTGACCTATTTCCGTCGTGAAGCTCAAAAGCTTGGCAAGTGGTCATTGGCAATTTGTCAGGACCGAAGTCCGGGTAATGTCTTTTGAATGCCACATCGTCTTTAAATGTCATAAATTATGCTTTGCAACAATCTCAAATTAATTCCATTTAGTTTAACTTACAATCATTCGGCCATTCTTCCAAGAACTGTAATCACCATATCCATCTTCAACTTATCTGGCAACTTGTCAGCACAAACATCCACAAGATCATCTATAATCAATGCATCAACAATTTAGGCGATATTCCTTAATTAAGGCCTAAATACATTTCAAGTTCAAAAAGATTTGCCTCTGGTAATGTCTTACACTAATCAGGCAACTTCTCCTGCTTGAGATGGTAATGTCTTTTGCAGCTTATCGCCTGCTACTATGTATGTCTTTTATCTGCAGTCATGTCATCAGCCTTACGCCAGGTAATGTCTCATAACTATCTACGGCTATGCTCTCTTAGAATGACCTCTCTGCCTTCCCTCTCAGTTACCACACCTGGAAAGCCTATAGCCTACGTTGTCCTTCTCCTCTAGACTCTACCTCGTACATCACTATCTCTCTCTCTCTACGACGCTCCTTCTTCTCTAGGGCTACTCGTCTCTCTTGGACGCTTCCCTCCACTACTCTCCTTCTCGTGTCGCAGATAGGCGATAGCCTTACGACCCAGGCGATAGCCCTTCTTTGTTGCTTCGTCTTTCTCTTACTCTAACAGGCGATGGCCTTCCTCTTACTATTTGCCCTTGCTGATCGGCAATCATCTCCTCATGTCCAGTGGCCTTTACTCACTTAACTCCAGGCTATTGCCCTCCAAGACACCTCTCTCAGGGCTATTGCCTTCTCCTTTATACGCCTTCGATCACTCGCCTACACTTACCTTTCTCAGGCTAAGTGTTTTGCTCTAAGATTATTGCCTAGAAGTTTATGCTCATAACTTCTATCTCTCAAACTTCACTCAACTCTCACGTCTTCTCTCAGGCAACTTGGCCTCGCCAATCACTGGCCTCTCGCTTAGACTCGCTCTCGGTCGCTCATTCTACTGGCCTCGTGCCAAAGATTACTTGCCTTTATGAAATTTATGCTCTCTCAGCCTTATGTTGATTACTTGCCTTCCTGACATTCAACTCTTTCTCTTTTACTCGGCTATTGCCCTTCTTCCTCGGCAATCAGCCTTTGCTCTGACTTATACGCTAATGGCCATAATCTGACTGCGACCATTGCTAGCTCCAAGACTTTACTTCTTGACTCTCTGCCCTTATGGCAGATGATGTGTCTATTTCAACGCTCACAACTATTGCCAGAAATCACATAAGCCATTACTTACTCAAACACAACAAACAACAATCAAGATTCCATTCTAGAAATATCACGACAATTGTTCTTCACTGTTTACTTCTTCCAGTCAAAATTCCAAATTAACAGAGAGTCCGACTCACTCGGCTCTCAATTCCACTTCTATGTCTGCCAGCCTCTTGCTTGGCGCTGTCTATTGCTAATCACTCAGCCTCAATCACTGAGAGCTTGAGCTTTCTCTAAGCCTATTGCTAAAATTGAGACTACGTCTGATTCTATCTTTGAAAATAGCCTGGTGGGGCAATAGCCTGCCTTCCTCTTATCAGCCGAGGAAGAAGAAGGTGGTTGCAACCGCCTTGAAACGGCTATAGCCCTCTGTTCACACTGTGAGCTAACTTCTTACTGCCTATTGCCGCTTTTTCTTACTAAGTTAAAGTTTTTGAGCTTGACAGCTAGGCGATGGCCCAAAAAATGAGTTTACATTGTGTTACATGACATAATTATATAACATGTGTGACAAGTACATGTTCTATGTTACATGCCGTGGTCCAAATGTTGGGTAACATTATGTTTACATACATTTGTGTAACATTGGTACATGGGTTACTTAATGGAAGCATATAGACATATAGCAAGTGCGTTATTCAAAATATGAAGGTCAAACTAGCCGAATCGACATTCAATACATCGGTAGCACAAAAACCGGAACATACAGTCCACTTGGGGACAATATGATTAAAAACATTATGGTGAATGTGTCATGTTGATTCTTTAAATCCATGAAATATGAGAAGCATTCAAATACTATGGAGCCTCGCAACGACATAATTCTCCTTGAGGTTAACCATGTACCAAAATCGTGTTACATGGTTGTTTCATAAAGAGAAGCACGTAAACTTGAAATGATGGTACCGGAAGGTGGTCATGTTTGGATACATTCTATGTCAACATGTTAGATAAAATTGAAATTGATCCAAGTCCAAATTAAGCTCCACAACGGGACTAGGGAAAACCCAGTCTACCCTCCCATAGTTTAGTGTTTATGTGTAGGAATCAAGGTGGTGGGATCCAGATGCAACCATGGTTGTTTTTCCTGCCTCTCCTACCTTCACTTACCTCCTTTGGTACATATAATGTGAGGGTAATAGTGGTGGGCTTTGGTCAAAACAAAAAATAGCCACCAAAACGAATAATAATTTTAACAAGAAAATCTTCACCACCAGATTGAACAAATAATATCAAGGACTTTGGCTTTGTGGCAGTAGGTAGCAATGATCTTGAGAGTCATCAAGTCTTATTTTAATATTGTAAAGGCTCCATAACATTATTTAGTTGCATGATTGTGTTCAATTCTATATTTAGCATCCAACATGGGCGATCACAGTGGGCCCACGGGCCTTGGGTCATTAATAAGAAAAAATGACATTGGTGTGTGTATGTTCGTACACTGATGTGAACCTAGTGTGGGCATGCATGGTATTAGTGACGTGGAAATGCTACGTACCATGTTTGTGTAGCGGAAAGAAACTATATTACCTTCATGGGGAGAAACTTAGAAAATAAGAAAGAAATTGACGCTGTACAAATAATGAATAATAAGAATATTGTTAATAGTGTTAGTATTTTCAATGATAGTGTTGCTATGAATAGTACTTTCAAGGAATAATATTGGTATGAATAGTATTTCCTACGGATATTATTGGGACAAATAGTGATTCCTACACATAGTGCCTAGAGTATAACTCCACCCAAATTTCTAAGTTGAACTTGAATACATGAATAATAAAGAATATTCCCATTTTGTTTAAAGGTTCCCCATAATATAATTGACATATTCCAAGGTCATGAAACTGACCTGCATGGTTGAATAATGTTATGTCCAACTCTACGCGAAACTTCCATATGCCACATGTGCACCAAATAAAGGCATCTTCTAGTGAGGATGTCATTGATGACATTGGCACGTAGCTCCAATTTGTAAGGTAAATCACTTATTTTGTAATTTGCTTTTTAAGTTGTTGACTCGTGTTGCATTAGCAAATCTACAATGAACGTAACATTGCTTAGTCTCATGCTCCCTCACCTTTTATGAATAAAAGAGTTGTTATGTCCCAAGGGGACCTTGTTGTAGCATTAAAACTTAGGCTGTCATTATTTGAGAATCGTAACATGTTTCTTCTCTTGCCTAGGGTGAGAGAGCACGAGACTTAGCAATGTTACGAAGCATTGGAACATATCGGATCTTCCTTGATTTTAGTTATGGTTATTGGAAAATTTGTTGATTTTTTAACCCAATATATAGGTCCTCCCAACTGTGTTCACTACTGAGTGTCCATTAGTCGACAAATTTTGAAGATGCAGTCCAATCCCTTCTAAACATGCGTCATTATGGTGTTGATTTTTCGATCCTCACCGAACCACACACCAATCAAATATAGGTGTCTGATCTCAAACATCTCAAAAGTAACCGAATGATTAGGAAGACCTAATAAGCATTCATACAAGGCATCAACACACGTGCACTTCCAATGACCATAACTAAACCGCAGAAAGTCCGATTCTCGATCCGATTATTGCCGATGTTTCAACACGGATTCGCAAATGCAACACGAGTTCCGTCGCACAAATCTGATCAGTAGGAGTTGGAGTTTAAGAACATGGAAACTTCACGAAACGACACCGGCAACACCGTAACGTAAAGTGCTCCTTCGACCATCATGGCCTCTGTGGCGTCTGCACTGGTGAGCAGCCAGCAACCAGGCTCTCTCCTTGGAAACCCGGCATCCGCATCCGAAGAATTCAGTCAGTATAAGTACTTGCTGCTGATGATGGCCCATGTTGCAGCAGTGCTGCTCTCATGTGCCACTGCCGCAGCCTCCTGCACCTCCCCAACTTAACTTAACTTGCAGACTTTGCTTGGAAGTCCACCTGCCGCTCTGTGAGAGAGGGAGAGAGAGAGGGGGGGGGGGAATTATCGTATACAAGCCTAGTACCTCTCATTCATCCATCATGAAAGCCCTAAAATGAAATAGTGTGCAGCCCGGGTGTTACATTTTATAGTTGATTTGACACCGGAATTAGTTTTAAAGACCCCGAATCAATGTACGTGAGGTCATTTGAGATGAATCAACAACAAAACTTACAAGGGATTCAATTATGTTATGTTGGATGGATGAGAGGAATGTTCGTACATGATGATTCCCTCTCTCCATATGGACCACCTCTGACATGAGCAGTAGCACTTGTCCCACAGCCCTGCACAGTAAACCTATTCCTAAACCTGATCATCTCGAACTCGTTGTGTGTTTCAAATCCTACAAGAGTGGGCGCAAAAAGAAAAATATCCGAATACTACACTTCTAGCTTAAGCAAGTTTGAAATGGACGTTCTTATCTTAGCACCCACTTCTTGTATGATATGAACTCCACAATAAGTGTAACATCATGCTTACATGAAAGCCATCAGACCATGGCTCTTGAGAATCCTTGCATTCCCATTGGTTGAAAGTGCCACCCCCCCCCCCCGGCACTTTAGGTTTACATGAGGGCAGTTTTGGACTACAATTTGTAACATTTTCAATTATGTTGATTCTTATTGCATGTAAAGTGGCTAGTAAATCTGAGCACATAATCCGATGTATTTTCAACACTTGTCTAATTGGTATATGTTCTCGTATCACACCCAACCATTCACCACCCAAATATAGGTGTTTGTTTAAGATGAGGCCACCAAATTAGGCACGTCTACCCTTAAGGTGCTTTTGTGGACTCCATGGCCAAGTTAGGCCATTGGACCGGAAATTATCTCATTCCGTTGGTTAGCACTTGCGAATAATGAATATTATACTTATTGATCAAGAAAGTGGGTCAAACTCCAGATCAGTACGGTGGCCCCATGGTGGCCAGTTCTTGGTTTCAGAGAGAAACAGAGTGTCTATCCAGAGTTTACTACACTAAATATGATATGTAGTGTCAACAATTCTAATTGTCTTGCTCAATACTAATTGTAAACCACGGTGTAGTGTCACCAACACTAAATGTTAACCCAACATTATTTGTCATTCCTTGTAAAATTTTAGGGGGATTATAGATTTACAGTGTTGAAATCACCGTCACTTACCAAGTGGTTTTTCATCCAAAAATTCAATCATCCATGACAATATTTCATCACAAGTTGCTGACAAGAGAAGGTAGGGTGTTGGCCAATGGATGAACTCATCCATCATCCATGACAGTATTTGTTCACTTATTCATAAGAAGCGTCATCCAAAAAGCTACCATAGTGACATGAAATACCATATGACACTAAATGTCATATATAGCGTTGTTCTGGCGGCATCCAAGTTTACCTCACAAATGAACTGGGAGAATCGACTGCTAGTTACAGATGAACCGGTTGAGTTTGAGAAATAACTGGATCAAATTCAAGGCTTCAGGAAATATGCCGACCCATTTAGAAGAATATAAAGAATATTCCCCTGGTTTTATAAAGGAAAACTAAAAGATGTCAACATGAGAGTTGTGGTGGAGAAACTGGAGGGTTGGTAATTTTCAGCCTAACAACCAGTTTTGGTCATCGAAATTCTCCCAAAATTTCTTAGCTTCAAAGAACATGGTTCAGAGACTTTCATCCAGTTTTTGAAATAGCCTCTGAGATGGGATTTTAGAAGAAGAAAAACACCAGATGATTACAAAGGTTTCTTGAAGACACGCCACACTGCAAAACTTTGTGAATGACCCTATTGTTTATTAAAGTTCTGGAATATGAGTTGAGACGCAGAAGTAATAAGAAGTCAAAATGAAAACCTTATTTCTCTTGAAATGATCACACATGCCCTCGCAAGTGTGTTAACAATTCAATTTACATGGGGGTTAGCATATTATGAACACTTAATCCAATCTCCAAGTGACACTTGTCTTTTTGGTGTCCATTTTAAACTATAAGGCTGCCCGTATATCACTCAAATATCGTGACCACATAAATAAGGCCTAAATATCTATGGTACGACTCTCAGTTTTCCCACCACTTTCATCCAAAACTTCCTTCAATGCCACAGTACTGCACTACGGTTTTCACGGTTTCAGCGGAGCTTCATTCAATTGCACAATTACTGAGATAGGTCTCGGAATTGTAGAATTTGTGAATTCGACCCAGGAACACCGTTTGCAAGTACCGAGCCTTATGCATTCACTCTTCTTAATTGCACACCTAGATTTGAATGGTATATGGCAAAATATATAATGCATTCTTAAAAGCATGGTAAGGACACACTCTTGAGTCCTATTCTAGCTTCAAGAATAAATTTTCAAGAGTCAAGGTCTTTGATGACTTTGCATGAATGGCGAGCATAGGTAGTGGCAATCTCTCATTAGTCAACACCAGCTTGATACCCATCTTTGGACACAAAGCCTGTGTCCATCTATTACGATTCATTTGAAGAGGTGTGTCCCAAATGGAATCATTCTTACGTTATCCATATATGTACTCACTTGAGAATTACTTTGTTTGCAACGAAACATAGATAGGCTACTTAAGAATGTTATGAAAGGAGGCTTCTAGTTAAGAAAGCCATGAGATTGGACTGCATGCTCAGAATATAAACAGCGTTTCATGTTCAATAATGAACACAATGAGGAGGGTATTGTTTAAACGAAAAGAGAATTTTTTGCTTTCATCTCTTATAACTTTTACATCACAACTCGGGTTCTGAAAATATCAACTGACAATCTACATGTTTTAAGAACCCTAAACCCTAGACTCCAGTTCTGACAATCTACATGGTTGCGCTTATGCTGACCAGATGAGACAATTTCCAATCCAACCCAACAGTCAGATTCCTGCACAGAGTTGGAAGTGTCCACAACTGAGCTACATACCTCAGGTAAGTCGAGTCGAGTCGAATCGAGTCGAATTGGGTCACGATGTTTTCCTTCCAGGTTTCACCATTTTCTGTGGAAAGAGCTGCTTCGTTGCCGTTTCACAAATGCACAATTACAACTCCTGGCTTAACAGATTGTTTTGTGGTTCTAGGGAATGTGAAGAGTACAAAACTGAGCCCACCATTTTGTGTGATCCTTACAATGCATGGGGAGAACCGACAGCTAGTTACAGATGAACCGGTCGAGTTTGAGAAATAACCAGTTCAAGACTTCAGGAAAATTACGGATTGATTTAGAGGAATTTACAGAATGTTCCTCCACTTAATAAAGAAAAACCGGAAGTTGATATTGGAAACACTAGGATCTCGACCAGTTATGCCCAGAAATCACCCCGGATGCAGGATCCTTACGGCTGGCATTAATGACGATGGGCCTATTTGTTGATAAAGTTCATACCTGTACATTCTCATAACTTCAAATTGCAACAACTTACAGTCACTTTTCCTTTTCTTTTTCTTTTTCTTTTGCTGGAACCTTCAATGCCACTGTTGTAGGTACGTAAGTTTTTGCAGTTCCTTTTCATGACCTCTTCACAGATGCACAATCACACGGCTGGGGCGAAACAACCCGTACACTGGTTCCTTGGAGGCAAGGGTTTAGGCATCCAACAAGGAACAAGTGTATGGGTTGGTTTGCCCAAATCACAATCACACCCACTGGTTGAAAGTGTTGGAAACCTACTCCATAACCAGACGGTCATCGAAATGGAGAACAATTCCAGCACTTTCTCATGCCATTTTCTCCCCGCGCAAAGAGCAATTCATCCATGACCTCCGGATTTTGTTTAGGCACATATTGGTTTTGCCGATTATGCTGATGTGTTTATTCTTGATTGGAAACAAGAAGACACATTATCAATTGTATTTGATGACCTTGCCATGGCCTCACCACTACATCCAATAATGAACACGTGTAGTCTTGTCATTGGGCCCTCATTTGGTGTAGAAGGCAACCAATACTTATCTTGTTGTTGTTGTTGGTTAGTTAGGCACCTACTAGGACACCCAGGAGGGCTCCTTGCATCCATTACCCTAGTTTGTAAACGGCTTGAATAGCAGATGTCTCATTTTGGTCACATTTTGTCATCCACTCTCTTCTTTGTGTGGAATTAGAATCTCGGAAAATTTGGCATTTGTATGAACTAATGATGATGGAAAGCATGCCTTACAATGTCCCACCATACACAACAAAGACATAGGGCAACAACATTCACTTTCTTCAATTGGTGTGCCAGACATGCCTCCCTTAATACGTTTTTAATTTTAATTTTTAATTTTTACTTTTATTATGTATGATGGGGTCCACAAAAGTTGTTGTCAACACATGTGCTTATCGCAAACACAAATGGGGGGGGATTTGCCAGGGAAGAACAATGTTGCCATAGTTTATGAATGTCTCAAAGGATGCATGTAGAGCCATTCGTTGGAGTCAACAACAATATGGGTTGGTGTCATGATACATTATGTATGCCACAAGCCTCAAGAATGTCCAGATCAACTTGCACAATTTCTTTGATGGGGCGACATCAAAGCTTCATTGAGCAAGTTTTGCGAAGCCTACAACTCCCCCAAAGCCCCATAAAAGCTCTAGACAAGTTAGGCACGACTGTGGGTGATGTGTATTGGAATTAACATTGAACAATGAATGAAGGAATTTGTTGTGAATTGAAGATGCATTGGCCAATGGTTACAAACTTGACAATTGTTACACTCAAGATTATTGTTACCAAAGACTATGGTTACACTTTAGAATTAGGAAATGGAAACTTACTGTCAATGGTCATAAGAGCAGTCAACATGAAATATTGAATTTAAGATCTTAAGAGGAATAATTGAGAGAAAGAAGAGTGAAAGACATGTCAATTGTGTTTCCAAAATGAATTAGCTACCATTTTGTCTAATTAATAAACTATAATGTAACAAATGCATGTATGAGACACTAGTTGAGCCTTCCTTGAGAGTTCGTACCCTAAGTTTTGGTTGTTTTAAGTAATACAAAAACCAAACTACAAGAGACATGGATGCTTTCAAGACCACATGCTGGAAAAACATGTGTTCATTGCCCACATCTCTTTGACATCTTCCTTGGCCACACTACCCATTTAGTTTAGGCATCTCCAATTCCATGTGCAATTGACATTCGTAATGGTTGTCAAGAAGTTACAAGGGCAATCCTTGAAGCACATGGGCTTCCATATATTGGTGTCAATTTACAATCACAATATTTTTGTGTTGCTTTTTCTTGCGCTCCAACATCAAATGAACATCATATAATTTGTTTCCCATAATGTTCTTGAATTTCAAACAAATAATATCACCATAAATAAGTGATTAATATATGTTTTTTACATGAATTATTCTTATTTTGATTTGTTTTCCCTAACCTTTTGTGTTTTTCAAGATTGCTTTGTTGTTAATCCATACACAGGACCTCACAAGTCAAATTGGTATGTTTGCAAATAATAGGAATACATACATACATACATACATAAACTACTCATGTGCTTAAGTTTGGTAGGATCAAGAATTTTTCTTGAAGCAATTTTGGAATGAATCAAATTCAATATAAAAAGCATGCAAAGACAAGTATGTATTTTTAAGTAACATAACTTGGGACATGCATTTGTTTAGATATGATTCAATGTCAAATTTGCAAGTGCAAATATTGAGCGAGCAAATGTTGCATGCTCCAAAACATAACAATTTTAATATATTTTTAATCCAACCAATCATTTTGCAGTTCCTCGCATGATATAACTATAGATTTACGATCCACCATAATTCACCTAATTCAACACAATGGACAACCACGTTAATAAAACTGTTGAATTTCATTCCCAAATTGTTTACATTTATGTTGCATGTGGTGGCTACCAACGGAAGTTTTTCAACATATAGGAATGTAATTACTATAGTAGGGTGGTCATTGATTAGAGGATGGTAGTAATTGTCAAGGACCAAATATAGGTGTCAAAAGTGGATCATTGACGGAATTGGGCGATTCTATTTTGGTATAACCTGGTGGAACTTGTAGGTTTCATTAGGGTTATTCCCCAACCCTAGTGAAATTTATTACGGATATTCATTTGTGTATTAGAGTTTACTTTAAAAGGTTGGGTTAGAGGGCGAAACACAAAAAATCTCAAGTTTCAATGCATTTATATTTTTATATATATCTTGCATCTCCCGTGTTTTGACCTATAAATAAACACATTATCAAAGAGTTTCTTCTTCTTGCCTCGGCTTCTCGAGAGTTTAGTATGAGTTTCACATGGTAGGGAATTTTTGGGAGCTGCAAGGGAGCCTCACATTTTTTTGGGGGGGGGGAGACCACTCGGCGACCACCAGCTGTTGGATGTAGCTTCCCCTACATGCAAAATCTAAAGTTGGCAAAACTTAGGGTTGGGATGTTAACATTGGGCGAAACCCTATTGTCCGCATCTACCCAGGTGTTAAAACTTTGGCGATGGGCAACAAATGTGTGAATGCAAGATGGCATTGTGTGGATGTTGGGTGCTCAATATCAATGTTTTAAATAACATTGTTTTCATTGGAACTTGCAATTTCTAGTTTGGTGCAATTAAGTTTTCCATCCAATTAATTTGGATTGATCCAAAATATTTGTTGGAACCAAAGAGCTATGGCTAACAAACCAAAGACAAGATACACCTCCAAACAATGGATGGTTGCTCCCGACCTATCAAGGATAACTATATGGTAGTAGACTTAGCAACACCGAATTTTGTTTAAATATTTTTGATGCTACAACCCCCTTAACAAACAAGTATAATATTTGGGTTAAGAAACTTCATAGTTTCAATATGACTTAGGTTGCGGCTGGTTGAGTTCTAAAATTAGTTATGTCTCCATGAAAATCCATTAATGCCAACCAAAACCACTTCAAGAATAGTTATACCCAAATATAGTATAACCTCCATATTATGACACTCAATTATACGACACATTTCCCATCGACCAAACTTGATAGTTTCAATTCACCTCCATATTACAACTACAACACTCGTAATACAACATTTTGAGGCCCGATTTGTCATACGATAGAGGTAATTCACGTGCATAAGTGGTGAAACAAACATGTATTTCAAGGTTCATATGTGATTAATACTTAGGAGCATGCAAGGGAACCTTGGAAAAACGGTGTAAGAATTGGGGAACCTTGGAGAACGTTGTGAGCATATTCCTTCAATACAAATGATCTTTCATACTTATGAGTCTTCTGTATGTATTACAAACTGACATTTTACATTGAAATAGGCTATGTTCTTTCAAAACCTTGATCATAACACGACAATTCATGCCAAAATCTCAAATTGCCAAGAATACAACATTCGGATAATACGACACTCAGGGCCACTTCACATACGAGACTGAGAGCCCGTGACCATTACACTTCAAGCACTCTCATTGGTGGAAAAGGCAGAGCCGGTCCAAGTTCGCTTCACACTACACTTGAGGGACCAACGGAATATGTGAATGCAAGATGCATGTAAAGTCTACATGAATTCCTACATGGCATCGAATGGATCGTGTTTCATGGTCACTTGGACTATTTTCAAAAACCACTTCTTGGAGGTAGGCCTAACACAAAACCGGGAGACCATGGCACTCCGAACGCTCACAACCGTTGATTTATTTTATTTTATCATGTGTGAGGACCCGCATGAATAGAAATTCATTGAATTAGCATTTGGTTAAGGGCCCGATCACATATGACTTCACACTACACTTGAGGATCCGTGACCGCACTACATGATTTTGGAGGTGTGTTGGGATGGCCTTTGGACACTTTCTTTTGGGCTCTCACAATTTCATGGTCACGGCTCTTGGCTCATGTGTGAAGTGGCCCTCACCTTCTCGAGCGACCAATGCAAACGTGTCTTAATAAAGAGGGGCTTAGATCTCGATACCTCGTAGGGGATGGAAATTTGCCTCCCCCGTTCGGAGCTCGTTTTCTAATTTGAAACCTGAGTGCAAGTGGCAAGAACTTACAAAACAACAACATAAACAAACCACTAGGAAATTATCATTCCAACGCCCAGGGCCCAAATTCTGGGAACGGCCTCTCACCGCCACCCCCCTCTAACAAACACATAATATACTCGTCCTCCAATCTACTCCCCCCGTAGATCTACTCAGAATCCTAGATTCCGCCGACGATGTGCAAAATATCTACCGGTCAGATGTTGTCACCCACCCACCACCGTCGATCCTGCGCCCACTAAAATATACTTAGCGACACGAGAAAGGCATTAAAGCCATCCGATGCAGGATCGGACGGCGGAGGAGGGACCTGGTGTGAGCGGGAACTGGGGGGGCTAATTTTGAGTAGCTCCGGGTTCAACGGTCTCGCCATCTGACGCGAACGTAGTGGCGCCAGGAGACAGGATCATCTCCGCCGTCTCTTTTGAATCTGGATGGTCGATATTGAATCTCCAATCTGCCCTGTAATTGGTGGCCAGTGCGTGCTGAGGTGAGGTGAAAATCGCCGGTAGGTAAATGGTGGGTCCTGTCGTGGGACCTCGACGGGTGGGCAGTTGGGTCACCCTTCGTTTCACCGGGTCGGAGGGGCCTTTACTGCGGCTGTGGTAGGAGGCCCTATTGCCGGGCCTTGGGGGTTTGTGGGGTTTGTGTAAAGTCATCTATTGTGGATGAAGGGGTTTGTAGGAAGAAAAAAAGAAAAAGCATTCTACATGTTGAGGACCGTATCATTCCCATCAATCCCGCTAAAGTAGTCTGAAATAATTGATGCAATTTTTAGAGTATTTTATATAAGTTGTCATGAAGTGGTTAAAACATTTTTTATTTATTTTATTTACCCTATCAAGAGGGACAACCTCCGACACGAGATAAAAGCATGACATGACATTGGTCCCATAGCCATGTTCCGTCAAACTCGTTTTGGGTTCACTTATGAGCTTGTGGCTATGACCAAAGCTTAAACGTCCCTCGTTCATGCCAACCCTTGGTTGGCATCATCTCTCTCCACTTTTCTTCAATCGGAAGCGGTCTCAAAACAATCTTGTTCGTTCTTCAATTGTCGACACCGGGTTCCAGAAATGAGAACGAATGTATGCTCATAAGTTGTACAATTGTACCTAGAATGAAATTATCACTTTCAACATACACAAAACTGTAATGTAAGCAAATTGTGTATACAAAAGTTCCAAATAATACCCCAAACTAGCTAGCCATATAAGACAAAATGGCCACATGAAAAACATGACAAGTCCAATTAATACCCCAAACGTATAGTTAGTCATACAAGACAAACGATCACATGAAAAACATACACCTATCTCTACATCGAGGTTCAAAAAACCTACAAAATACACTTTAATGGCGGGCTAATTTTGGAGTGGGTCGCTTTTGACACAATTAGCTAAGAACAGTTGCGTATAGTCAACGTATCCCCTAGCTACTTGTAGAGGATCTGAACAGACGAAAGCAATAACTCCCTTCAACACAACAACAGCCTCGGACTTTGAACTCCAAACACCGGCCCAATGTTTCAAACCTAGCTTACATATTCAAACTTCGAATTCAAAAAATGGCCGCCACATGGCACCTTTTGAAATTAAACTAGGTCTCGTGGACGACTGTTGTGCAGTGATAACTTAACGGCTTCCGTATCGTACTTATTAGGGCTCTACAAAAATCCTCTTGCTTTCTTGGAATTCCAACACGCACCATCATTCTTAGGGCCACTTCACACACGAGACCGAGAGCCCGTGACCATTACACTTCAAGCACTCTCATTGGTGGAAAAGGCGGAGCCGGTCCGAGTTCGCTTCACACTAACGCTCGAGGGGACCAACGCAGTATGTGAATGCAAGATGGATGTAAAGTCTACATGGATTCCCACGTGGCATCGAATGGATCATGTTTCATGGTCACTTGGACTATTTTCAAAAACCGTCTCTTGGAGGTAAGCCTAACACAAAACCGGGAGACCATGACACTTTGAACGCTCACAATTGTTGGTTTATTCTATTTTATCATGCGTGAGGACCCCGCATGAATAGAAATTCATTGAAATAGTATTTGGTTGAGGGCCCGGTCACATATGACTTCACACTACACTTGAGGATCCATGACCACACTACATGATTTTGGAGGTGTGTTTGGACAGCCTTTGGACACTTTCTTTTGGGCTCTCACAATTTCATGGTCACGGCTCTTGGCTCGAGTGTGAAGTGGCCCTTAGACGTGAGGTAGATGGGCCTTATGTGGTTTCATCTTGTTGTTTGTTATCAAAATACTACTCGGATTCGCGAGATTGATTTTTTGTGTGTCTCCGCAAATGTATATGGAAAATTTGGGGTTAATCCCATTAGTTTTGGGCTTACTCTTGAATAGTTATAAATGATCAAAGTTCAATGTTAGTGAGCTATAAGAAGGTCACATACAAAACCCCTCTCCCACCCCCCCGGTGCATTATGTTGACTTTTAGAATGATTAACACATTTTGAATACAAAGTTCAATCTCCTCAAACAAATGTTTCTTTTGTATTGTCCATTCTTAGATCTACACATGACCACCCACCATACACATATAGGCGTTCGATTAAGATAAGTAACTGAATTAGGCATGTTTATCTTAGTTCACCCTAAAAGATCTAGCTTCAAGAAGTATACACTCTCCAAGATACTTACTAAAGGGGACAGCAACCACTCGTTTACCCATTTTAAAATATTAAGTATGATCAATATATTGGGTCGGTCAAAACTTTCCCTTTCAAGAAGTTCTTGACAAATCATGATTTTAGTAAGTTCTCCAAGTCATAAATTTATTTGCAGCAATAACTTCTATTTCCCACAAAGGTGCTCCAATATTGGGACTCCAACCACGGGCAGATAGGTTGTTGTTTCATTTGTGCCCCCAACAATCTTACATGTCGTGGTAACCCCTATGTTATGTTCTTTAGGCAATTTGACTCCAAGGTTGACATAAGAAAATCCAAATTACACCAATATAACCTACTCCAAGTGAATTAAACCATAACCATATGGGAGATGAGTTTCTTTTAAACTCCTTCATATCGACCTGTCTAAAAGGGCAAGGCATCCAGCCTTGCCCCTCAGACATGATGATGAACAACAATTCATTCTCTATTATACCTCACATCCAACCATGTTAAAAACTCGCCCCCATGAGTTTGTGGTTAATCCATCTCAATCATGTCCTACAAATGAACTAAATCGAGGTCTTCAAGCTAACGGGTGATTTACGATCAACTAAAAAGGAAGAAGATTAATGCACTTAGGGAGATTTTGTGTGTCAATAACAAGGCTTTCAATAGCATAAATTGTGGATTTTTGCGGTGCACGATATTACATTGCCATGCAATACATTATGCCAACTTGGAATGCGCACGTGACATCATCACTAGACCCCTCGAGTTTCAAGCAAGGTAAAGCGCTTAAATTGGGTGTTACGGAAAATCCCGGGCCCTCTCCCTTGGGCCTATGCCCTTAATATCCGTAAAGCCCTCCCCTCGTGGTCTTACCACATACATAAGGTAGATGTCCCTAACTTGTTTAATTTGGACACCTATATTGGATTGGTATGTAGTTTGGTGCAATGAACGGAGTGAACTCACCGCTAGTCACAAATGAACCGGTTGAGTTTGAGAAATATCCGGTCGAAGTTCAAGACTTCAATAAATTACCGGTCATTTGAGAGGAACTTATAGAACATACCCCAATTTTACCAAGACAAACCGAAAGATGTCAACATGTCATTGGTTGGACTGGGAAACGCTAGGATCTCGACCCATTATGCCCAAAAGTCTTCTTGAACAATGGTTTGGTGTGGCTCCGAGAATGGAGACCAAAGAGATGCGTGTTTACAAGAGATTGGAATGCGTGCTTAAAATATGACAACCATTATAGGTCTAGTAGTCAAAACAATTCGGGATGGGGGGATGTAGATGGCCATTTAATGAGCACAATATTCTTCACTTTGATATACGTCCCAAAATGATGAGATAAGTGGCTACAACCTTGACTTGGATTTGCCAACCATCTTGTACTAATCGCGTGTTTCATATCATTTGAGAAATGGGCTAGTCCCTCTCAAAAAAAAAACCAACCATTTAAGACCCATTCTATATTACATGCAAGTGCATTCTCGTTGGTTGAACGAGAGGTACACTCGTGTGCCACAATTCCCTTTGGCTTTGGAGGAGTCCAGATGACGGACATTGTCTTTTGCAGGCTAGAGATTTGTGGTGTCTATGTTAACCAATGTCCGGGGAGAACCGGCGGTTAGTTGCATATGAACCAGTTGAGTTTGAGAAATAACCGGTTGAAGTTCAAGACGTCAGGAAATTCACCGATCATTTTAGAGGAATTTATAGAATATGCCTCAAATTAATGAAGAATACTGAAAGATGTCAACATGTAACCGGTTGGACTTGGAAACGCTAGGATCGACCTTGGTTTGAGATGACCCTAAACTACTGGATGATGGTGGAGAGATACCCAAATCTTAAGGAAGACGTTGGTGGTTCGATTCCCAGGTGTGAAATCTCCTCTCTACTTGACAGAAACTTTCCAGGTGGTTAACTGCCTCCTGTGCTTTGGCGTTGGAATGTCGGCCTTCTGTCTCAAAAAAAAGAAAAAAGAAAAGAAAAAGAAAAGAAAAGAAGCTAGGATCTTGACCGGTTATGCTCAAATTCTACCCAAACACTGATGTTAATTCATCAGTGAAAACACCGTGAACTATATAATAGCATGTAAATGATTATTTTATATTTAATTGACTCCAAAATTAACTTCAGAGACCCCAAATCAGTCTAGAGAAGTGGAGTTGAAATGAATTTGGCCTTCATCCCCCTATGGATGAGTTTACGATTCCCAAGCCGTCTTTGCAAGTGGGAAAGAAAGACTATACTGACTGACCTCTTAGCGACCTACCATGTGAAATTTCCGACCTATCTACCACAATTTGCGACCTCCCTGCCGAATCGCCACAGATCTAACTACAGCCCAGTTGAAGATCGACGGCCCACCGCCTGCTAAAGGCTCCCCCTGCGCCTGACGCTCTCAGCTGGGAACTCTGTCTCTTGCATGTTCTCGCACCTCCCCCTTCTCTTCTTTAGACCTCCTTCTTGGTTGCCCCGTAGCTCCCATTGTCACTCGCGACTCACTACGCTGCTCCTCCGCTGCCTCCCTGCGCCTCCTCTGCTCCATTTTGCAGCAGCTCAACCCTTTCCGGGGCTCGTAAGTTGTCAAGATGCGTGAAATATTGCACATCCAGGGAGGGCAATGCGGCAACCAGATTGGTGCCAAGTTCTGGGAGGTGGTGTGCGAGGAGCACGGCATTGACCCCACCGGAACGTACCAGGGCGTGTCCGATCTGCAGCTGGAGCGCGTGAATGTGTATTACAATGAAGCGAGTGGGGGCAGATATGTGCCTCGCGCTGTGCTGATGGATCTGGAGCCTGGGACCATGGACAGTGTGAGGTCGGGGCCATATGGACAAATATTTAGGCCAGATAACTTTGTGTTCGGACAGACCGGAGCCGGAAACAACTGGGCGAAGGGTCACTACACGGAGGGAGCTGAGTTGATTGATTCGGTTCTCGATGTTGTGAGGAAGGAAGCCGAGAGCTGCGATTGCTTGCAAGGTAGGAATACTTCTGTTTTCTCACCTTCTTTAATAGTCTCGGTGTCCCAGGGTTGCATCGTTTGTTCCCGTTTCTCTGTTACACGATGCAGCAGCGGCAATGTATTGCCCCTCTGTTAAGTGTTTTGTCATACCATACCCTTGGACAGTACTCATTCTTAAAATGATCGAAGATATATAGCTTGTGTATATGTTGAGCAATGTAGCTTCTTGCAAGAAAACTAAGAAATGTATGTTGTAGAGGTGTGGTGTTAGAGTATTGTATCCAGTATGAGTGCTGTCTGATAGTATGCATACGTGCGACACGGATGCTTCTGTTTGAATACATTCTATAGTCTCGGAGCCTCTTTGAGACTTCAACGCTTGGCTATATACTTGTGTTTTCACTTCTTTTTTTGATGCGGGATGAGTAGTGCCCATGACCGTGTGGCGTCTTTTGTTCCTCTGTTTTGTCTACATGACTCTTGGCATTCTTCTTAGAACGATCTAAGAGACATAGCTTGTCCACGTTGAGAGCAATGTGTTGGTATGATGTTGTTTTATTCATCCATTGAGTGTTGGCTGATAGTCCAAGTCGTGTTGGTGCAGGTTTTCAAGTTTGCCACTCTCTTGGAGGAGGTACTGGTTCTGGCATGGGAACTTTGCTTATCTCGAAGATCCGTGAGGAGTACCCCGACCGTATGATGCTTACTTTCTCTGTGTTCCCTTCTCCTAAGGTGTCCGACACCGTCGTGGAGCCATATAACGCTACCCTCTCTGTACACCAACTTGTAGAAAACGCCGACGAATGCATGGTCCTCGATAACGAGGCTTTGTACGACATCTGCTTCAGAACACTCAAGCTTATTACCCCTACTTGTAAGTGGAGAGTTTTTTGAGTTTTATTGCAGTATGACTTGTTAAGTGGTGTGTAGGTTTGTTGTTTATTACGTTGACTCGAGTCAGTGGAGGCATACTGATATTTGTTTTGTTTTGTTTGCAGTCGGAGACTTAAACCATTTAATTAGTGCTACAATGAGCGGTGTAACTTGCTGCCTTCGTTTCCCCGGGCAGTTGAACTCCGATCTACGAAAGCTAGCCGTGAATCTGATCCCGTTCCCCCGACTTCACTTTTTTATGGTGGGATTTGCTCCGTTGACGTCGAGGGGGTCACAAATGTACAGGTCGCTGACCGTCCCAGAGTTGACACAACAAATGTGGGATGCGAAGAACATGATGTGCGCAGCGGATCCCAGACACGGTAGGTACCTGACAGCATCTGCGATGTTCAGAGGCAAGATGAGCACGAAGGAGGTAGATGAGCAAATGATCAATGTACAAAATAAGAACTCGTCATACTTCGTGGAATGGATTCCCAACAACGTGAAGTCAAGCGTGTGCGACATTCCTCCGAACGGTTTGAAGATGTCTTCGACATTTATCGGGAACTCTACTTCGATCCAAGAGATGTTCAGACGCGTGAGCGAGCAGTTCACAGCCATGTTCAGGAGGAAGGCTTTCTTGCATTGGTACACAGGCGAAGGCATGGACGAGATGGAATTCACGGAGGCGGAGAGCAACATGAACGATCTTGTATCCGAATACCAGCAATATCAAGACGCGAGCGCTGAGGAAGAGGGCGAATACGAGGAAGATCTGGAGGAGAGTTAGAAGTGATTTGATGTGTACTCGTAGAAGTTACAGCATACGTAGGCTATATTTGACAGGAGTTTCTGTCTTTACCGCCTTTTGGTTTGTAGTAGTGGCAAGTGTACCTGATTGCATTTGAGTAAATTCTGAACCATCAACTGTGGACTTTAGCATGTACCTTTTACTGGTTTTTCATGTATCTTTGTTTGAAACGATCTCTAAACCTTGAAATTTCGCTTCTTTTTACTTGCCTGGTTGCCTCGGCTGAATCTTTTCATATTCCATTTTTACGGGAATAGCGAACTTTGTGGTACTGCCTTGAAACGAAATCTATAGATGTTTTGATGACTCGGTTCGCAGACATGAGTTTGGAGGCAAGGATGTGCCGTAGCAGCCAGGGAGTGTTTTTATTGGCCAACATTCAAGGGAAAATTGGTGACCAACGGACTTCACAACATTAGAAGATTGTTTAGTCCATTGGTAACCATGTGAAACTTACAGGCGTGGCAGCTCTTCAAAGTGCTGGCTCTGACACATGCAGAGATACACAAGCATGTTAGATATATTTTGTATAGTATTTTGAGAAAGGAATGTGTCTTACTGTAAATTACCATGTGTTTATTTATGTTGGAATGCAAGATGAGCAGTTGATCAATTCACCTCTCTCCCCAAGGGTAAGCTCCTAGGTCTACAGATGGTTAGCCGACAATGTTCAGTTCACCCAATACTTCGACTATGAGCGGGTGGACCATAAGTTAGTTGCGAGTGCGCTGGAAATCAAGTGCCGGGAAGATCATTCACCCTAGCACTATTCCAGTCTTAAGCTGTGTGACATATGTTGGTACCTGACAACAATCCGTTTACTAAACAAGCTGTCAAAATTGGTTGTAATTAGTTTTGTTTCATTGGATAGATTCTGGCGTGAACTTATTGAGACGAACCATTAGTCTATTGAGTGGCAATAAAACGTGGTAGTTGGGACTTGAGTTTAATCCAACTGCTTGTGGTACTGGCAATCGCAATCAGAAGTGGCAGTTGAGACTTGTGGGAACATTATTGTTTTTGTGATTTGTTTTTTTTTAAAGTGATTTGTTCATTGTTGTTCCTTGATGAGTCAGAACAGAGGACAATGTCCAGAATCAGCCTGAGTTGCAACCATCAATCCCTGGTTTAGGTAACAGCACCCAATTTTCAGGATTGTATGTAGATCAACAATCTTCCTCTAGTGATAGTGAGACCAGACTCCAAGTTTGCTCAACGCCTATTCCTCAAAGGTGGATCATCTAAGTCCAGAAAGTTCTTCTAGATTCAAATAATGATACGACTTAATCACACAGGTCACGGTTTCTCCATAGCTTCGGAAACACCCGAGGATGTGGTGCTTCTGAACCAATGATACAGGTGATATGCCATCAAGTTTTCTATGCCCACCTACAATTTTCTGTGTCATTCTTGACACGGTGAATGCAGTGAATGTTTCAGTATGAAGTAGATGTGACATTGGGAGCGGAATCTGGTTTTCTGTGTTACTTGTTAGGTATTGCTTTTCATGTGGGTGTAAGCAATTCTCGGTATCATGCCTTCCTAGAAACTAAACTTCAAAGGCAGCCAGTAGACAGTGAGTTAATGATACGAACATCATAGCCCATTTGCAATAAGGTAGAAAACCCTTATTCAGTTACTTTTTCTTATTAGGACACCTATATTTGAGTGGTATGTGGTTTGGTGTGACTCCAAGAATGCATACCAAAGACATATATGTTCAAAAATGATTGGATTGCGTGCTCAAAATATGATACCCATTCTAGGTTCAATAGTCAATAAAGGGGGGAGGTGGCTATATGACCATTTAATGAGCAAGAAAATATTCACTTTGATAGATCCGAAAAGTATGAGGAAAGTGCCTACAATCTCAATTTGGATTTGCTAACCATCTTGTACTAATCGTGTGTTCCATATCCCAGGAGAAAGTAGACTAGTCGGAAAAACTAACCATTTAAGACCCATCTACTTACGTTAGTTTATCAATCACTCCTTTGCATTCACGTCATGCCATTGAAGGAATTTATCGGCCAAGCGACAGGATGGTGGGGCTTGCATAATATGTTATAAGACAAGTTGGGTGGAGCCAAAATTATTGACCCTTGTACGGAATGGATCCTCCAAGTCTCGCAACCTTCAAGACAAAACCTTAAAAAAGTGACTGCTTTCAGGTGTACCTGTAATGAAGAAAGCAAGCCGGTAACCTAACATACTGAAATGATGGTGTGGACTTCAGTCGTGATTGAAAGATAGCCCCCAAAATAAATATATTTCACCTAAAAAAGGAAATCTTCACCACCAGATTGTGAGTTGAAAGAGGCAAACAATGAACTGCATATCATTAAGGAGGGTTGGTCTCGTAGCAACGGTAGCAATGAATTCGAGAGTAGCTAACTGAAGCTTTGTTAGTATCATATGTGATGGGAAACAACTCATATCATTAAAGGACTTTGGCCATGTAGCAGTAGCAATAGGTTTGAGAGTTGCTAAGCGACATTAAGTGCGTATCATAAATGGCTCCGACAGTGGACAAAACTCTGGAGCCTGGGCTTTCTCAGCAACAAGAACTTGGGGTGGGTGGTCGGAAGCTTACCTGTACTTACTGGGATGTAAGGTAGACAAATCCATTTCCCGTTACTCCTGAGCAATTTTGCATAATTGTGGTACAAGTGCGATACTAGAGTGATTTTTCACATGTCTGGAAATTGATATCACAACATTGAACCCCCCAAAGAAAAATCCCAACCTATTTTAAAGTTTTGAAATTGCTGTAAATTTTGAAAGGCAAGATTCTCTGCAAACCCATATTCACAGTATATGTCGACCTATTTCCGATAATTGGGAGACGAAAACTCTTTGCAAGGAACCCAACTCCGCACATGTGTTAACTTACTTTTTCCATCACGCCAAATGTGACGGCTACATGTGTGGAGCTATGTGGCTTTAGGGGACTTTATGTATTAAGTTTGGGGAGGTTATCGGAAATGGGTATGCCTACCATAGGAGATGTAAGTTGAACATTAACCCCTATATTCAACAAGCAACCACCTTTTGATTGATGTATGATTTATATCCTACATCAAACTCCACCTTTCTCATTCATCTGCAATCGAAAATACTCTACACATCAAGCCAACATGGTTAATCTACTCATAGACAATTACCATGTGCAATTTGGAGATCATTAGAATACATAAAAATACATATTAAAGTGGGAAGTGGTCATGTTTTTGTTGTGTCCCGAGCTCATGTGAGGGTGTTGACTCCAATCAATGGTTGCCACTTCACTACAACTCTACATGAACATCAAAGGTTGTTTTTGTTGTTGTTAAAGTGAAATAACTCTTGATGTTCTTGTAAACATGGCCAAGTTTGTGCTCACATCCACCCCTAAGTTTAAAATTTTGGACACACTTTGGTTTTTAAGAAACTATTTGCATATATGTAGTTAGAAACACGGGATAATATACATGCTCCAATTGCAAGGCAACTAGTCCATAAGATACTTTCGAGGAGTGTTTTCACTACTAGAATATGAGTCCTAGGCAACCATCCCGTGTCAATGAAAGAACAATACAAATCTACCACTGCGGTCGATTTGCAAATTTCCAAGTGATATGGGTCAAGCTTCTAGTGACACATGTCATCCACTTGCCTAGGACTCATACGCCTGTAATGCTCCTTGGATCCAAATTCCAAACCCTAAACCCTAAACCCACCCACCCTTAACGTAAGATGAGATTGGACCATCATGGTGGCCTTGGAAACCTGGTATGTGAACACGGGATGAATGAAGTAACTTTTATGAGTACTTACTTCGCTCATAATGGCCCCCTGTTGCCAGCAGTCCTGCTCTCATGTGCCACTCTGCACCTCCCCAACTTCACTTAACTTGCAGAGTTTCTTTGGAAGTCCGCCTTGGGGGGGGGGGACGAGTCATCGGTCAGGATACAGATGTTTGTTTCCTTCCTTATACGTCTGTTATCCACTGGTGTTGTGTCCAAGGGCCGTGACCGTGACCGTGACTGTGTAACTGTGAGGGCCCTCGATTCTCAACTCAAGGGCGGACCACCTACATCGGTCTGTTGGAATTTGCGTCATGTCCACTTTTTATTATGAAAGGTTATTTATAGTCTTCCGCGTAAGAATCCATGCAGGCTTCTCATGCATGATGATTTTCTTTGGGTGCTTAGGCCTGTCACTTTCTAGTGTGAAGTGAACTTGGACGGTCTCGGCCTTTTCGACCAACTAGAGATTTTAGAATGGAATGGTCACGGGAGTTTCGTCTCGTGTGTGAAGTGGCCCTGAGGTGTGCGGTCGTCTTGTGGGCACGAGTCATCGGTCATGATACAAATGTTTGTTTCCTTCCTTATACGTTTGTTATCCACCGGTGTTGTGTCCGAAGGCCGTGACCATGTAACTGTGAGGGCCCTCGATTCTCATCCCAAGGGCAGAGCACCGACATCGGTTTGTTGGAATTTGCGTCATGCCCACCTCTTATTATGAAAGATTATTTATAGTCTTCCGTGTACGAATCCATGCAAGCTTCTCATGCATGATGATTTTTGTTGGGCGCTTAGGCATGTCACCTTCTAGTGTGAAGCGAACTTGGATGGTCTCGGCCTTTTCGACCAACGGGAGATTTTAGAATGGAATGGTCACGGGCTTTGAGTCTCGTGTGAGAAGTGGTCCTGAGGTGTGCGGTCCTCTTGTGGGCACTCCCGATTCTATGGACGGTTTTGGTTGGCAAGTGTGAGGTTTGTAACTACAAAGATTTGGCAATGTTTCAAGTGTGAGAATCGGAGTTGAGATGCAAACGTTATGAGGCCTCGAAATGACACTACAAGCATGTGAGACTTCAAGGGCAACATGTCTTGTGTTGGAAGAAAGAATTCATAAATCTACTACGCTAGTAGATTCGCGACTTTCCATCGACGCACGATAATTCTCATCGACGCAAAATGCTTTGTCGAGTCTCGTATCTCGTCTAGTGTGAGATTTTTCTTTCTTTTTTTCAATGATCACATGGGTCCTCCCACGGTCACTATTGAATCTAAAAGGGAGAACATATTTTGAGCACATAGTCCAATCTCATCGTGACACGTTACATGTATGTCACATTCATCATGTACATGGGATGTGCCCTAATATATACCTAACATGTTGGTAATGTGCAAAATTTGTAATAGAATTTTGGTGTTACTATAAAGAAAGGTACGTAGAATGTAGTTGTTGGTTCCTCTTTTCCTTCACCGTGGTGAATTGTTTTGAGGGCACATTGGTTGTGTCTTTGAGAATGTTGGGTATTGTGCATGTTTTGTGCTAGAGGAGCCGGTTGCCACAGTTTACATCTCATGGGTTAATGGTGTTGCGGTGTTATATGCGTGCAATGTCTTTAGAGGGGATGGCTTGGCTCAAAATCAAGTTTCTCTGTAACTTTAAAAATATCAATCCCTTGCCACAACTTTGATATCCAAGACTCTTCATCGCCATCGTCTAGGATGGGATTCTCATGCATGTATGAGTGGAATGCAAGTTCTTAAACACCCCCCCCCCCCTCAAACAAGTTTTGGTAGGAGCAATTGGTGGGTGTCATGGCAATGGGCCAGGTCATGCCACCCGATTGACACTAGCATAGCCACTAAACAAACAAATTAACATGATGGACGAACAAATGGAAAGAACGACATGGTGATCTTATACAAAATAGTTAGTAAGCATAACAACGGATGACATTGGTTTATGTTTTCACCAAATGCAAAGTATTTTGTTCCGCATTATGCTGACAATGTAGGGTCTTATATTTGAGCAAAACACTTCCTTCTACAAGTGTCTGTCCTTCTTTGTATTGCATGAGTTATATTAAGCCAAAAAAGATCCCATATCCAAACCCCCGGGGAAGTCACTCCATTGGTCAAGTTGACGCCATGTGCGATAAAAGTGAATCTACTTTTTCTAAAGGCATCACCAAAATGGGTCAAATTTTATCAATTTTTTTTCTCTAGTAGATATGTATGGTATCTATTACATAGTAAAAAATGGTAACCAAATTTGATGATCTCTTTTTTGTATAAAACATACCGTTTCTAACTAGAATGACGCAGAATTGAACTAAAACAATTACTACAAAAATGAAGATGACTAAAAATTTCGAAAAAATATAAAAAAGATATTATCAATGGTTTTGTATCTCTAGTAAAAATATCATCATTTTAAAAATTATTTATGACATATAATATAGGGGTAGCAAACTTTTATTGCACGTAGTGGCCTAATGTGCATGGAGTGACTTCCCCGGGTCCAAACCACATACTAGTCCACTCCGTGTGACAAAGAGGTGACTTAAGGCTTCTATATAGTATTCATTCTTGAAGATGAGAGGAGTGTGCGCTCTGTGGAGTTAAGCATAATTGTAGTAGCCATGTGTATAGCAGTAGATTAATTCATTTGTTCCTCATGTCAAGTGCGTGTCAAGCACACGTGAACTTTTAAAGATTTATGTTTTGAATGTATACATGTTGCAAGGTTAGATGAATTTGAACATTCATAGATATGTTGTGGTACTATGCTCTATGCATTTAATGGTTGAGTGTCAATCCATATAGAGAGTGTTCTTGTGAGAATGACAAACTTGTAGAGTACTCCATAGGATATTGAGATCGAGTATTTTGGTTATTAAATAGTTCCGAGATGTTCACCATCACACGTAGATGTTAAGTATGAGGGCATTACATGCCATAGAAGAGATGTCCATTAGCATGGTGGAGGCTTTGAGAGAGATAGAGTATGCATGGAGGTTAAGAGATAATGTGAAGAATCCTCCTCAAGCACCACTTGCTATCTGTGATTTGAATGGGTCATCCATACGTGTGACATGTGGTTGTGGGTTGTACCAGGAAAATAAGATGGCAACGATATCATGGGACAAGTTGATAGACAAGTCATCAAATGAGAAGAATTATTTTCTCCTTGCAAGTATATTGAAGAGACACTTAGAAGAATCTTGTCCAATGCACTATAATATTCATGCATGCAACGTGTTGCGTGCCCCTAATTGGAGTGACTCAATATGTCACTTGCGGGAGATGACCTTGGGGTGATCCCCAAGTAGCACAAGATGACAAGGCCATAACAACCCATTTGGAGGGGTGGCACATGGGCGACGCTAAAGAGAAGTCAAGGGACCACACTAAGCCTCGTGAAGGTTAAGTGTGAGGGTTGCCCAGAAAGGAACGTCACATTGCCTCCTAGAGTGTAGCAATGATCTTTTAATCACCTAAAATTGAATCTTATATGATTGGGGCGATTAAACTATCGTTGGAAAAGTGTTTTCAAGGGCTTTCCAACATTGTAAAGAACGTCTCATTTGGACAAATGACACGGCTTGCAAAGTTTGCAAGAGCTTTAGCCCCGAAAGTGGTGATTGGCATTACTTTGAGGTGGACATTCCATTCTTTGACGGTGAGGTCGTGGGAGCCTTGCATGGAAGACCATAAGTTATATGAGTGGAGAAGGTTAGGTCTTTTCCCTTCATTTATGGAGCTCTCTCTAAGTATCACAATTACATTATGGAGAAGAGATACCTATATGATCATTTAATGAGTATAAAATTTATATCGAACCGCATGCTCAAAATTTGACAACCATCCTAAAGTCGGTGGTCAACATAATTGGAGTGACCTATATGATCGTTTAATGAGAAAGAGGACCTTCACTTTGACAATGAAGAAGATATTCAGATGACCTTGTAAAATTGTGAAGAAAATGGCTAAATGCACAATTTGGATTTGCTAACCTTCTTGCACTGATTGCATGTTTCGAAACCTACAAAAAAGTGGGTGCAGAGCGAAAAGTGCCTGTTTACGGCCCAGTTACCTTAGCTGCTTTATCGGCATTCCACAAATGCACGATTGTAACACATAGAACTTCACAAGAACAAACAAGATACACATAGCTGCATGTCACGGGCATCTGACAGTAATCGGTTTTTGTCAAAACTTGTGATTCTTTTGTGTCACCTGAGTAGCTACCATGTCTGTACTCAAGCTTGACAGATCGTTTTGTGTTTCTAAAACTGTGAAGATTACAAAATCGCATCGACAAGTTGTGTGATGCTTGCAATGAACAGGGAGAGCCAACCGCCAGTTACAGATGAACCAGTTGAGTTTGAGAACTAACTGGTTGAAGTTCATCAAGACTTCAGGGAAATTACCGGCCGTTTTAGAGGAATCTGTGGAATATACCTCAAATCGATGAAGAAAAACAGGAAGATCACAACACGAAACCGGTTGGACTTGGGAACACTAGGTTCTTGACCAAATTATTGCCCAAAAATCTACCCGGGCATTGGATCCTTGTGTCTGGCATTAATGAGGACTGGCCTATTTGTTGTGATAAAAGATCATACATGTACGTACCTTACATTCTCATAAGTTTTCAATTGCAGTTGCTTCGTTCTTTTCTTTCCTTCTCTGGACCTTTAATGCTACTGCAAGTACGTGCAAGTGCATGTTGAGAATGTTAGATGCATAGTCTATATATTGTGTCAATGTGGAGTCATAATCTCGGAAATTTTGGTAAGTGTGTGAAAGCATATCTAACCTCGTTGTTGGGAGGAGGCATGTTGCCCATATGATTTTCCTTTGAACTACTTTCATTAATCAAGGCTGAGTTTTGTGTGGTCTTAAATGCTTAATTTTGTCGGCTAGCCCACTTCCCATAGGATATGAAACACGCGATTAGCACGAGATAGTTAGCAAATCCAAATCGAGGCCGCAGCCACTTTCCTCATAATTTTTGGAGCTCATATGAATATCTTGTACATTCTCATAGTGAAAAATCTCATGGTCATTAAATGGGCATGTAGCCCCCCCCTCCCCAATTACCTTGACTATTGAGTTTAGAATAATTATCATATTTCGAGTACATAGTCCAATTTCTTTCAACCACATGTCTTTTTGGATCCGTTTTTGGAGCCACACCGAATGACATACCACTCAAACATAGGTGCTTGGTTAAGATAAGTAATCACATTAGGCACATCTACGTTACATTGTAAAGAGAGATACATAACCATTCTAGAATGTCCGACATAATTTTGCCTTTGTGAGTTTGTTGTTAGTTCCTCTCAATGGTGTCTAACTAAAGTAATTCAGGGTCTTGAAGCTACCACTACTAGCATAGTCTTGGGCAAGCGTCTTGTGTCAATGAAAGAAGAATGCCGATTTTCCGAGGGACATAGGACAAGTTTCTAGTGACACACGTCAGTTGCCTAGGACTCATATGCTTGTAGTGTTTCATGTCTCTTGTCTAATTAACTAAAAAGGAATAATCCCTATGGTTATACTATTTTATTATTTGATACCGTTTTTGTTTGAGATGCCAAATGCAACAATATCCTACCGCCTTTGAACATTGTCTTTGCAAGAAGTGGGATAAGAAAGAAGGTAAGGTAAATGGGCCTATAGTGGACAATTTGAGCACCTAGGAGCCTTAATATGTTCATTTAATATTTCATTGATAAGACATAAAATTAGCAATGCATAGGGAGGATAAGACATTTCATTTTCATGAAATCTCAGCAATGTTTAATCTACACAAATTTATGTAAATCGGGATTTCTTTGCCTCTAAAGTGGTTACATGACCCTCCCCCCCCCCGCCCCGTACATCAAAAGAATGGATAGTGTTGAGTTTTCGTCATTTTTAAATGCATTTTGTTTTTGGTGTTGACAACAATGCCGTTAGTGTTCATTTTGAAGTAAGTCGATGCCTGCTATGGAGCACATGAAAGCTTGATTGTGCGCCTATTCCCAACATGTTGGGGAGTTTGGGTATTGTGAGTCATTTGGTTTATATGCCAATTGTCTCATTGGATCAACCTTTCAAAGTAGAAATATAAGCCATGCAACTTACAAATTTTGAATAATGTATCAATCCATTATGGCATTTTCGAGTCAAAATAGTTCAAATCCATTATAATCACACAAAGGCATTTGTTTGTGCTGCCCATCTTGATCATGTCTCATCTTTTGGCTAATTGTGTGAAGTACATTGTACCTATTTTGCATGAGATAAAATGTTTCTTGAATAATTTATTATCCACCAAGTTCAAAAATCAGATCTTATATATTTGTGGGTTTGAATCCTTATTGTATGCATTGCCTTTTTCGTCAAGGAGAAGATAAAAATTTACTCACACATGACATCGATGATCAAAATACAATGTATGTATTTGCATCCAAGGGTGCCCATGCTGCACACTTGAACATAAATTCTCAAAAACATCAAGGTGCTCAACCAATTAAAAAAATGGACTTGGGGAATGAGTTGATTCTAAATAGGGTTTCTTTTGACATGACATGGAAGGATGTAGCTGAAATATGTGTTGTTGTGCTTGGAGCAGCCTAGTTTGGGCCTCTTGGACACTTAAGGGTTAGGAAACACTTGTATTTCCCTGAACAATCTTTCACAAGTGACCAAACGGAGTGTAAGTGGAGGTAATCTATGCAGTGAAAATTGGCTTGGGCAATTTTAGAGCCACATAACAATACTTAATGTTTAAAACAAATGACCATTGCACCAAGTGGGTGTATGCCTGCTCATCAAAGGCTTTCCAATGGTGCCAAGAACATCATGCCTATTGGACTCATCATTTGTGAGATCAAAAGAAAACAAATGAAACCAAGTACTAGAAAAAAGAAGGTAGATGTGCCTAATTCAATTACTTATCTTAATCGACAACTTATATTTGAGTGGTATGTAGTTTGGTGTGGCTCAAATATTGGTTACCCAAAAGAGATATATTTACAAGAGATTGGAGTGTGATCTCAAGATATGAGAATCATTCTAGACACAAAGTCAACATAATTTGGGAAAGGGGGGGGGACGACCTACATGACCATTTGATGAGCACAAGAGTCTCCATAATGGATAAGATATTCATATGAGCACCAAAATTTATGAGAAAAGTAACTATGGCCCCATTTTGGATTTGCTAACCATCTCACACTAACTGTGTGTTTCACATCCCAAGAGAAGTGGGCTAGTCCAAAGATTAACTAGTTAACATCTATCTACCTTAGATTACACTAGATGGAGCTTTGAATGTTAATAACCGATTGCAACTCCAAGAAAACATGAGGATTATCATAACTTATCGCCTATTTTAATCCATGAGAACATGGTATCATCCATAATTCCCATATTATGCTCATGAGCTCGTCGGTTATGACCAATAACTGATTCAAGTAGAGTGGATGATGAGCCTCGTCCACTCTTCTCTTGATGGCTATCTAGTCCATAGTGATAGAGCAGGATGTTGGCCCATCAATAACCTCCTCCTCCTGCTCCTCCATTATCCAAAGAGGGTTTTCTAGCTAGCTGACCTACTCATGGAACTGAACATACAAAAACACACACTTTTATCTTAACAAATTGATCGCTCATCCAAGAACACGAGGGTTATCAAAACTCGTTGAATATTTTTAATCCATGAAAACATGATATGACCCATAATTCCTCATATTTTGTTCACGTGCTGATCGGTTATAACCAATAACCAGCTCGAGTAGGGTGGATGATGAGCCTCATCCACTCTCCTCTTCATGGTTCTCTAGGCCCCAGGCTAGACCACATCTTCATTCGGTTGGGCCCCGCCCCTCCCACGCCTCCTTCATTGCCCGGTCTTCCTGCGTGCACATGCGTGGGAACTCTTCCTTGTTGGGAACCAATGTGACAATACCCGGTCAAAATTACAAATATTCAAATTGACATCACTTTCATTATTCCCGAGTTAATTGGAGTTCCTTCACATGCCAAAGGAGCTTAATGGCTTAAGTGACCGGGTATTGTCACATTGGTTCCCAACGGGGAAAAGTTCCCACGCAGGTGCTGGCAAGAAGACCAGGCAGTGAAGGAGGCATGGGAAGGGCGGGGCCTAGCTGAATGAAGATGTGATCTAGCCCGGGGCGTTCTCTAGTCCGTAATAATAGAGCGGGCCAATCGCCCATCAAAAAAACCTCCTCCTCCTCAATGTTCAAGATTGAAGCCCTCATATGAGTTTCATTTTGAAGAGCTATTAAATTTCAGCCCTTCAGTTGAAAGGCTGGTTCAAATCCAAGACGTCAATTTAAGAATATAGAAATGAAATACAAAACTCATATTAAACTTGTGCATGAATCGTATGGTACATGTTTCTAGTACAGTGTGACGAATTAAGAATCAACCATCTAACTCCACTTCTTGTAGTGACAATGCCCTACACTTGTTGGTTCTTGTGATGGGCAGATTATATTGAGGACTTCAAGTGACGTCTTCATTTTCAATTTGAAGTTGCGTTTTGAAGGACTGTTTTGAGAGAGGCATATTTTGAAGGGCCAAATCGCATTTGAAGGGCATTGGAGACTTCAATCTTGAACACTACTCCTCCTCCTCCTCCTCCATTGTCCGAAGAGGGTCTTCTAGCTAGCTAACCTAACTAGCTAACTAACTTCTAGCTAGCTAACCTACACGTGTAGGGAACCAAACAGACGAAAGCACACACTTTTCTCTCATCAACAACATCGTTGGTTCGAACTCAGCCACTGCTCTTGGATGTCAAGTTCCTTTTTCCGAGCCTTTTGAAATTCAAAAACCGCACTTGGAATCTTTTTGAAATTAAACAAATGCCCGCTTGATGATCATTGGGTGCACTTGAAACTTATTGTCTGCGCTACCGAAAGCTCTTGCTGGATGTCCAACTAGGAGAATCACAACCCCCACTACGTTCCAAAGAGCACTAACTTATCATTATTCTTTGTATGTTAAAGTAGTGTAGTTCGCCATAAAAGATAGACGGTTGATGCCATACCATTAGAAAGTTGGTGGGGGTTGGTCCCTTTTCTAGAGATCATGACCCACTACGTTCCAAAGAGCACTAATCTATCATTGTTTGTATGCTAAGTTAGTGTAGTTCACACTAAAAGGTAGAAGGTTGATGCCACAACGTTTAGAAAGTTGGTGGGGGTTGGTCCCTTTTTTGTAAGGGGGCGGGCCTTGAATCAAACTAACAAATTCCATGTCCAATTGTCATAACATTACTCTAGGAGTTCACATGTCATAACACTGTTAATTTGCATTTTATAATACTTAGAAAAGGGTCAGGAGTCCACTAATATGCTATAGGGGTCAAGATGATCCAGTCGGGGAAGTTGGGAAACCCAACATAAGGGGGGAATTATGCACGCTTGATTCGCCTCCCTCCGGAACCCATAGAACCGAGGCTTGGATCCGAGTAATGTTATGGCTAGTTGAAGCACATCCTCGTGGAAAAAAAAACCTTTTGTGGAAGCAAAGAGAGTGAGGGATCGTGGCCCCGATAGGTAGATACTTTGGCAATTGACCCGTTCCCGGTTTATCATCACGAATTGCGACTAAGCCTCATGACCAAGTCCGATCACCAAATATTAGTTGGCCATAGCCGCCCATTTCATCCAATCCGAAGCGACACGGTTCTCAAGACAACCAAGAGCCTACAAAGTGCTTACAAATGCAAAAGCATCGTAAGCATCATAAGAGAGTAAAGCGTATGGAGTTTGTCTTCATTTCTAAGTCCTTTATGCAACATCAAACATGGATTTCATACTTCAACTTGCATGTTTCTTGTGCCGACTGGGATATTTGGCAACAAGCCTAGTTTTTCGTTGGCCTCATATGAGTCTTATTAGAGTTATCTTTTTAAAAAAAGGTGAGATAGAGGGTGAAACATAAGAGTAAGTTTCTAGTTTCACATGCAATTTTTATTTTTGTTTAGCTTACCTCCCTTGTGTTAGGACTTATAAATAAACACATGGTCAAAGAGCCTTTTCTTCTATTCTTGGCCTCACTGGATTTTGGTCCTGAGTTCGGTCGATTTCCTCTTGGGAACATGCAAGTTGAGCTTGGAGGTTTTTTGGGAGCAGTGAAGGTGGTGGGTGTAGCCTCTATGTATTCAAAAGTATTTGTTGGAACTAGAGAGTTTCCGGCTCACACACCAAAGACAAGATGCACCTTGAAACACTTGATGGTTGCTTTGTCCTTTTAAAGGTAGTCCAATTCAAATGTCTGTAACCGATGCTTCTACGTGATTGTCACGAAGGGAAGCACATGTTGAGACCGATACGTTTTATTTTACTTTACCTTGGTCCACCAAACTCCGTATCGAAATTGGCGTGTTCGAACATGCATGACCCCCACATGAATACTGTCATTTCCCACAAAGATGCTATAATATTCAGACACACTTAGGGTTGCAAATCTCGCGCTTTGACATAACAAACATAATTTAAATATTTTCAAATGAATACAACGTCAAATGAACCAAAAACAATGACTCTCATAACACATAGGTAGAATCAAATGGTGTCATTGTTGGATGAATTCGAGATACGCTTGAATGCAACAATTCCCTCTCGCCGCCTTTGGACCATCTTTCCAAAAATGGAGAAACAAAACCCTCTAAAGTTAGTGTACACTAACTAACTAACTAAGTCCTCACCCCCTACTACACCATTTAGCGACCTACCACTAACCATTTGCGACCTCCCAACCAGCCCCCCACAGCTGTACCTACAGCGCGGTCACAGAGCTAACCCTCTTCTTCCGCGCCTGACGCTCTCAACTGAGAACCCTGTGTCTTGCATGTTCTGGCACCATCTTCTTCTCTTCGCTTAGAGCTCCTTCTTGGTGGCCGGAGCTCCCATTGTCACTCGCATCGCGCTACGCTGCCTCTCCGCAGTCTCACCTGCGCTTCCTCTGCTCCATTTCGCAGCAGCTCAATCCTTTCCGGGTCTCGTAAGTCGTCAAGATGCGTGAAATATTGCACATCCAGGGAGGGCAATGCGGCAACCAGATTGGTGCCAAGTTCTGGGAGGTGGTGTGCGAGGAGCACGGTATTGACCCTACCGGAACGTACCAGGGCGTGTCCGATCTGCAGCTGGAGCGCGTGAATGTGTATTACAATGAAGCGAGTGGGGGCAGATATGTTCCCCGCGCTGTGCTGATGGATCTGGAGCCTGGGACCATGGACAGTGTGAGGTCGGGGCCATATGGACAAATATTTAGGCCAGATAACTTTGTGTTCGGACAGACCGGAGCCGGAAACAACTGGGCGAAGGGTCACTACACGGAGGGAGCTGAGTTGATTGATTCGGTTCTCGATGTCGTGAGGAAGGAAGCCGAGAGCTGTGATTGCTTGCAAGGTAGGAATACTTCTGTTTTCTCACCTTCTTTAGTAGTCTCGGTGTCTCTTTGAGACGTCATTGCGTATCCGTACATCCGTGTATGTTCCTTTTTCACAGGATGAAGCAGTCCAAATGCTCGTGTGGTGTCTTTTGTTCCTCTGTTCTGTATGTTGTCGAAGTACATACTTCATGGTGCTCATTCTTAGAATGATCGAAGAAAACTAGCTTGTCTAGGTGAAGTGCAATGTAGCTTCTTGCAAGGAGACTAGGAAATGTAAGTTGTATTGGTATTGCATTTTGTTTATTTATTCAGTTGAAGTGTTGTCTGGTAGTATAAGTGCAAGCGCTAGGGACGTCGCTTTGAGATCTTACTGCTTGTCTTTATACTTGTGTTTTCACGCTTCTTTGTCCGTCTTTCGTGTTTTCTACACCATGTACTTTTATGGTGCGCTTTTGCGAATGATTTACGAGATATCGCTTGTGTAAGTGCAGAGCAATGTTCTTTCTTGAAAGAAAGCTAGAGAATGTGATCTGTAGAGGTATCGTTCTGTGATTGTGTATCCGAAGTGTTTGCTGAAAGGTGAGTTGTGTTGGTGCAGGTTTCCAAGTATGCCATTCTCTAGGAGGAGGTACTGGTTCTGGCATGGGAACTTTGCTTATCTCGAAGATCCGTGAGGAGTACCCCGACCGTATGATGCTTACTTTCTCTGTGTTTCCTTCTCCTAAGGTTTCCGACACCGTTGTGGAGCCATATAACGCTACCCTCTCTGTACATCAACTTGTAGAAAACGCCGACGAATGCATGGTCCTCGATAACGAGGCTTTGTACGACATCTGCTTCAGAACACTCAAGCTTATTACCCCTACTTGTAAGTGGCGAGTTTTTTGAGTTTTATTGCAGTATGACTTGTTAAGTGGTGTGTAGGTTTGTTGTTTTTTACGTTGGCTCGAGTCAGTGGAGGCATACTGATATTTGTTTTGTTTTGTTTGCAGTCGGAGACTTAAACCATTTAATTAGTGCTACAATGAGCGGTGTAACTTGCTGCCTTCGTTTCCCCGGGCAGTTGAACTCCGATCTACGAAAGCTAGCCGTGAATCTGATCCCGTTCCCCCGACTTCACTTTTTTATGGTGGGATTTGCTCCGTTGACGTCGAGGGGGTCACAAATGTACAGGTCGCTGACCGTCCCAGAGTTGACACAACAAATGTGGGATGCGAAGAACATGATGTGCGCAGCGGATCCCAGACACGGTAGGTACCTGACAGCATCTGCGATGTTCAGAGGCAAGATGAGCACGAAGGAGGTAGATGAGCAAATGATCAATGTACAAAATAAGAACTCGTCATACTTCGTGGAATGGATTCCCAACAACGTGAAGTCAAGCGTGTGCGACATTCCTCCGAACGGTTTGAAGATGTCTTCGACATTTATCGGGAACTCTACTTCGATCCAAGAGATGTTCAGACGCGTGAGCGAGCAGTTCACAGCCATGTTCAGGAGGAAGGCTTTCTTGCATTGGTACACAGGCGAAGGCATGGACGAGATGGAATTCACGGAGGCGGAGAGCAACATGAACGATCTTGTATCCGAATACCAGCAATATCAAGACGCGAGCGCTGAGGAAGAGGGCGAATACGAGGAAGATCTGGAGGAGAATTAGAAGTGATGTGATATGTACTCGTAGAAGTTACAGCATACGTAGGCTATATTTGACAGGAGTTTCTGTCTTTAACCGCCTTTTGGTTTGTAGTGGCAAGTGTACCTGATTGCATTTGAGTAAATTCTGAACCATCAACTGTGGACTTTAGCATGTACCTTTTACTGGTAATTCATGTATGTTTCTTGAAAATGATTTCTGAACCTACAAGTTGAATTGCTGTTTCCGTGCTCTTTCCTAATCCTCTAGGAAATTTTACGGTTGTTTCCAACTGGCATCTGATCTTTTCAGGGATCCAGTTACTTATTCTTACTAAGTACTTGTCCCATGCAAACGCATCTAGAGTCGGGCTAGGTGACCAAGCAGGTTGGGACTTGAATATCATGTTTAGCCTCCGAAGACGATGTACTGTGCAGCCTACTCTCCCTTTCAGAGACGACGCATTAGTTGAAGGAGGTTCCTGATAAACATTGATTAGTAGATGAGTGTTTTCTGATACTTGAAGTCAGGCTGATTGGTTCTACCCAAGCTGAAATATGTAGTATTTGTACAGTGCGGAATGCCGAGGCCTGTGTTTCCATGTTGCTTATCACTGGCTCTCGACTTCGTCTGTTTATGTTCGTCTCTCCTTCCCGACTGTCCGTAGACTAGCTCCTTGGTTCTGTTTCAATATACAGGCAGGGCATTAGTGAATGGAATGCAGTACAAGTTCATCAATCGACTGCCACGCGAGAAGGCAATTTTTGACTCAGCGCAATTTGGTGGTGAGTACGTTTGTGGTGAAGCTGCATAGTGATAAAGTCGTGAGCTGCTCTTCCATGTAGATCGTACCTTATATGTAAGCGGACTGCACTGAATTTGAGTTCTCGGCAAGATACGTCAACTTCTTGGCTTCAATAATGTCAAGGGTTTTGGGTGCAAGTGGAAGGTTCTTTTGGGAGAAAACCCGGAGTCTATACAGTTAGTGAAACCTGGAGGACAACTCTGAGCAACAGGCCCACATCCTCTAGCGCAACTCTTCAAGGTTAGCTACTTGATCCACTGAGTCCAAATTATAAGCCGTCTCATTCAGGTATAGAGTACAGCCTTGTTATTGCACTACACGGGAGGACATCTCTTGCCATGGAGTTCATCAACTTAAGAGAGTTCACTGAATTCACTCAGAATATATAGATCTTTGTCACTAGATTACTCTATTATGAACAACTTACAACAGCGACATCAGACTGCAGCTGCCACTTGTAAAATGATGCATGTACAGTTCAAAGGAATATCACTTGTGGAAGCGATCACATTGGCAGCAGTTCATTTAGGTTATTGGGTACTTCATCAAGATGCGAGTTTGACATTTTGAAGTGGGAAGCATTCATATTTGTCAAAGGGCTTGACAGCAGAAAAATAGTGAATGATAATGGAGTTGCACAGATGTACAATCGCAACTCTGGTATGCAGTTTGGGAGTGGGAAAGACGCATCGCAAGGGGCTTCAGAACTAGGTACGTACTTGGTATTGTTGGCCCGCTTTTTATAAGGAGGTGGCTCGCCAGGCTTGTAAAGGCCCACATTGTTCTTGGGTGATAGCTCAGGAAGTGTTCGATGGCTCTTTGTTCCTTTCATACTTCTTGTTTTTATACTGTGCGCCTGCATTTTCCAACCACATGGAGGAGTAAGTACATACAGAATTTCTTGATTTTCATGAAACTCGCAATAGGCTAGGAGTCCGGTCCAGGGCCTTAAACGAGTGTCCTCAAAGTCACTTCAGAATACTTTGTACTTACGGCAGTTGTGGTGTGTCATACTTCATACTTGTATCGGTGACCTAACTTGTACCCAATCGGTGTAATCAGATATCCAGACATTTCTAACTTTTGATGTATGGCTATGTGTTTGTAATTTCTACGAGATGAAGGTGAAGACACGAGGATCATTCGGTTATAGGGTTGAATTAAACAAGGGGGCATCTAGGGCTGCTCTCTGCTCACACCTTGGGGGTCTGCAAACGTTGATTGGTCTTGAGATTGGTGCTGTTTGCATTGTTTAGGCAAGGCAGCTTGGGAGACAGCACAGACAGGTTGTAGGGATTTTTTATGGGAGGTAGACCATGGGCAAAGTCCATGCAAGTTTCCTCAGTGCTGTCCCTTTGTGTGGACCCTGCTTCAGGGGCCAAGTAGTTGGAAACCGCTGATCCCACTGAGGTATGTGTGGCTGGGCTATGCATGTCTGCAAAGTTGGAGAGAGGAGTTGAGTCCCCCTCTCGAGCTGCCTCTCTCTCATCCTGCATACAAGGGAATTCTCAAATGAGTTTCTAATGTTGTGATTGATTATTTTTGAGCACAAGTTACTGACTGTCTTTGTTCAATTACAGATCAGTGTGGCTCCTATTTGGGTTTTCAGCAGTCCTCACCTCCTTGGCAAACTTGGAGGTGCTGCTGATGTTGGGCACCTGCAAGACGCTAATCATGGACTGTGGAGAGCTGCTGGTGCTTTGATTTTGGTTACTTGGAGCCTTGTCATTGACACTCACCTTCATGCTGTCTCGCTGCTTTGCATTATTCGCCTCCTGTGCAACCAGCCTGCCAGCCACATGTCATCTCCATGTAAGCTTTGTCATGTGTGAAACAACTCATCTTTGTAAACTGGAACTGCATCAAAAGAAACCTCCCATGTCACCCTGTATAGTGCCTTTCCTCTTGTAAATTATCTTAAATGGATGCATGCAGAATGCATTACATTTCAGGATGGACCAGACTAAGATCTTCTTTTACAGAAACTGCGAAGGTTTGAGTGCATGATTTTTACTTTTCTTCCTGTCCTACTGCTCCTTCACTCTTGTTCATTTGGCAGTCACTGAATTGGACATATCTTTTAGTTGCAGTCTTTCTTTAAGCATTCCATGTTGGAGGCTCTGATTTTGTAAGTTCAACCTTTGAATCTCTTACGTATCTAGCTTTTCGAATTCACTCTGGAGAATTGAAGGGCAGGAGGCATGCAATGGAGGTTTGGAGGCACTTCAAAATCATTTCGCTTTCTGTCCTAAGTTCGCTTATATGGATAATAAATGAACCTGTTTTAAGTCATTTATGGCAAGGTTGTCACCATGGGTAAGAATCAGTTCTTGACTTTACTGCTGTTTTAACAAAAAATTGGGAGTCAGATTTAACAGATACATGGCTTCATCTTTAGTTGATCAACCCTTTTCCCCTAACCATACATCAAGGCAGACCTGCTCCATACCTACACTGCAGGGGGCTTTGCAGTTAGAACAATCGTTGAATGTCTTGAGGGGGATCACCTAGATTCTTCCATCCAAGTCATTCAACCACTATTCAAGACTATGCACATCCGGTCATGATTGCTTGTAAATGTGATTTTACAGTAACAGTCTTAGCCAAATCAAGTCTTTCAGGAGATATCTTAGGTTCTTCTTGTCATGTTTTACCCTTGGATCATGTTGTCATTCTATTTTATTCTTTGTTCCTGTCAGTTCTCCAACCCTTTATGAAGCATAAACTTTTTGTTCGTTTCTACTAACCTAATAGATGACGCCTAAGTATATGATAGGATATGAGTTATATTGGAGCCATAAGGTTTTGAAGTGAAAATGATGGTAAGGCATCCATGACGGCAGTAACCAATCCAAATCTAAGCTCCAACCAGAAGCTGTCGACTCCACTTTCTCCACATGAATGCAAGATCACATGATTGCATCTTGGTCAGACTGGTAAGGATGTAATTTTGTGATCTTGGATACCTGCCGCTCCTGTTAGAAGGCATCCTATCAGAAGGCAATACCAACAAAGTTTACTTGTCAGTATATGTTTCTAACACTACGTTTTATTTGAGACTTACCTTGGGGAGGGGCGCACACTATGACTGCGATTTGCATAAAGAAATGCTTGCTGCAACTTATCTTTCTCCCTGAGCTCTTTAAAGTAGATGTGTCTGAGTGCTTGTCTGGCTGACAACCTGCAGGTGAGATGTTCATGTCATATCACCATGTATTCCCATATGGGTTCCTGTGATGTGTGTTACATAGATCTGATTGGGGGGTCAAGCTCCTCTTTTGTGTGCAGAATCTAAGAGTATCCTACACTACGAAACTAACGATCATCTGCATTTGAGGATCAAAGGAGAGGAGAACTCACCGATCGTCAGGATTGTATGCAAGCAACTTGGTGAGCAGCTCCACGCATGATGCTGAAGCATGTGGTATAAGTCGAGCAATTCCTGTGCCATCTTGCTGTGGAAATTTGAAATCTGCATGCTGCGATCTCCTGGCAAGACGTTCCAGTAAGTTGTTATTATTTACGACCCACCTGTTAATTCTTGACAGTAGCTTTCAAAATATAAGTACACCTTCAAGTTATGTCGGTGAATGCAAAAGTTGACTTGCCTCTTCATTTTTTCAAGCAACGGGATAGGTGGTGTCCCTAAAATTTTATGTATCTTCTGAATCTGGTCTAGCTCATTGTTGCCTGACATGCTCCAACCATGTTCATATTTCAGTTTCTATCTTTTGCCATTACTTGGCCACCTAATTATCCCTCGTCAATCATTTTTGGAGATTAGTCATGGTTGAGAAACACTTCAGTGCATGATTTGAATGTTTGGTTTCAAATGGAGGATACATTAATAGCAAGGGGGCAGTAGTGGGGCTTACCTGGGAATAGGGGAAAGAGGCTAACGATTTCAAAGAAGACGCAGCCCACTCCCCACATGTCCATCTTGTAGTTATAGTATCCATCTGTCAACAAGCATTCTGGTGCTCGGTACCTGCCCCACATAGTAAACAAAGTTTACACTAGTCTGTAATGAGTTGCTGATTTCTTTATGTAAGTTTGACTGTTGCCACCTTAGTCCAAAGGTTGGATATGAGAATGCTCAGCTAAGACTTTGATCCTGCTTGTTGTCCCTTTATATGTGCTAAATTAATGCAATGGATTTGCATAGGCTTCTGAAGTTTGAGGCTACTTAATGAACAGTCCGAGAAAGGGCAGTAATCTTGAAAGACAGCGTGAATGGTTCAAAGAAGCTGAAGTTTATATGAAAAAATGTAACATCCTCCCCAAGAGAGATGCCAGGTTATGATGGATAGTGGAGATGGGCCTAGGGGTTACCAGCGGGTGGAAATGTATTCGGTGTATGGCTGTTTCGAATATACACCTCGGCAACTTCCAAAATCCGCAAGCTAAGCATACCCACTCCCACCCATCAGCTGCAACATGAAGAAATAATTGCACTTGATGGATTGAACTTAACTGTAGTGTTCATGTAATGTATTCCTGCACGATGTATTGAAATAATTGGACCGTTCAGGCAGTGGGACAAGTGATGTAGTTTACCTTTAGCGCATCTTCCATGATGAGTATGTTTTCTGGTTTTATGTCGCGGTGGAAGATTCCATTCCTGTGCATGTGGTCCATTGCTGCATTTCCCAATAGGCCGAATATCCATCAATGAGTAAATGACAGTTATGATTACCTAATGCCTCCATTTGCACTAAATAAGCATTGAGATTTTCCTCTTGTATGTAGGAATCTGATTTGACAGTGTAGAGTCTGTGTTTCCGATCTGTTCTTCAAAGTGATCAATCACATTGACTGCTGGATTGTGTTTGTATAGGAGGGCAAAGAACTTTGCAAACCTTTCATGAGCTGGTACATGAAACTTCTGATGCGATCGTCGGCTAAGTAGTTGCGACGGCCTCGAATGAGCTCGTATATGTTCATGTCCATCAGCTCGAAAACTAGAGCAAGTCTTCCAGATGGCTGGTCGCTGTTTCCACAGCCCCCCAACATACATTTGCAAACATTTTACCTTGAATTTCATTGCATTTACATGAATGGTGTTATGCAATTCTACACAAAAGTTGGACTCTTGCATTTACTGTCTTGATGGAACTGTTGCATAATGCATGCACATTTTGTGAACAGAAGAGAAGAATGACATACAAAAGGACTTCGAGAAGCTTGATGACATTTGGATGAGGTGACAGCCTCTGCAATGCCTGAATTTCTCGCAAGCTGGTCACCTGGTCACCATCCCTCCTCACCTCTGTCATTTTAGATGATATCCCAGGTATGTGTGGTGTGTGTTTTTGTCTATAGAGATTTGGTTGCGGCTCTCTTGCACAAGAAGTCAACTACAAGATAACTAGGGTTAATAGTTTACACGGTTGCATAATTGCTTCTGTCAGCTGTAAATAATCAGAGCATCGGTGATCCAGCTTTAGGTCTACACACAATAAATTTGATAGTTCTGTACTGGGAGATGTTGTGGAACGACAATTTGCTGTAAAACCTATTCAATGCCAGTCATTTGTGAGAGATGTATGTTCTTCAATCTCATAGTTGTGCTTTCATATATTTTATATTCAGAGAGTCTAGAGTGAACAGTGTACACTGGGCATTGAAACGTTATGCACCTGCTCGATGTTGTTGAAGTTGCTCTTCATACACTTGATGGCCACATATTTGTTTGTTTTGATACATTGTGCCTTCAAGACCTCTGAGAATGTGCCCTCCCCTTTCTTTGCTAGCATACGATATTCTGACAGTTGGCCATATCATCACCCAAAATAGAATCAAGGTCTTGACTTCATCAGCTCCTTTATTCATATGTCTAATTACAAGGAGATGAGAAACTAACTAAACTATCAAATCTATCAAGTGCAGCTTCGAGAGTTGAATGCCTGAGCATCGCCATTGAGGATGGCCTAGGTGATGCCACTGAAATTTAGGTCACTGCAATTTTTGTTTGTTTGTTCTATAATTTTTATGAAATTCGTCAAGTTTGTTACTTTATGTTTTTATGAGGATTCGATATGGCCTCCAGATTCGCAAGCCTGAATACGTCATGGTTATTGGAGAGTGTCATGTCAGCCCTGTCAGGGGCAGAAGGATTGAAAGAATGACTACTAAGCAACTGTGCTCATATGCCTGACTTGGTAAGTATCTCCAACTACTTGCATGTACAAGCTTGCTGTAAAGTGGATGGAGATGGCTCAGAAGATTCACACTCCAGAATTTTAACCACCTTTCAAAATCACCAACGTCATCTTCTCCAACGCTCTAACTTGCAGCGTGTAAATCACCTAAACTCGACCTGTATATGGTTTGATTAAGCACACACTATGTAGAGAGAATATTAAGCAAGTGACTAATGAATCCTACCGCAACTGACAAATTCAGTTGGTCTTCTTGAAGGGACAGGTCGCTTAACGCAATCAGGATGGCTTCAAATTTGCTGCACCAGATATGAGCTTCAGGAGCACCAGGCTTCAGCTATTTAGAACTTTTGAGTGAGCTGCCTACTCATTTTCTCAATTGATCATGTGAGTCCATCCATTAATAAACAGATGAGTCTTCTTTTTAATGGATGTTCAATATGGTGGTCATTCAACAAGCTCTATTTGAGATCCTGCCTTCATGACTACGTTGCTGTTTCGGATGGTACGTTGAGCAAATAAAAAATATTAGCATTGATGTGCTATGGGAAATGCATTTTGATCCACATACACTTGTTTAGGGTTGACATTTCAGCAGGAATCAACTGAGAAGTAATTCAGAACCCAGCTTTCAAATTTTCTAAATTGAATAGGGTGCCTTGGTGATGTTGTGAAAGCGCTGCGTCGTGTATGGTGAGAATAAAACAAACAGATAGAACACATTTGATCAATTTGACAACCATTTGATAGATTCACATCATCGAAAAAGTGAAAGAGGGTTTGAAGTAAGTTGAAAGCAAGGGGGCCATCTCATCATCACCAATTGAAGGTGAAGAAAGGGAGGAGAATTTACTGTGCATTGTTGTGTCTGAGTAAAAAGGTGAGGCCGAGGGTCGTTGGCGGGCTCCGGAAGGGAATTGGAGGTAGACCAGCCTGGACATGGCGCTGGGTACACACCGTACTCTCACATCCCTGAAATCCCCCCCCCCCCCCCCTCAATGTATGCCTCCTAGGTTGCAAATTTGCCTCATGCTTTCAACTGTCATTCATGTTGCCTTCTCGCCACCTCCATCGCCTACTTTCCACAGCTTTTTATGTCTGCCCTAAAACATTACACCTTCTTTGACTCCCCACTGAGGAATGCCATAGACATGAATAATCTTTTGCGATTTGATTCAACCCGACCGTAATGGCTATGGTTTCACAAACGTATCTGAAGACTCTCTACCCTGTATGCTGTTGCAGAGTTGCAAAATTGGGCAAGGTACGTCTCTTCCACATATCTGCCTCTGCAAGGATTTCAACAGCTTTTACAAGAGCATTTAACAGAATTGAATGAGAAGCCTGTCTCTTGTAGTACCCAGACGACAACTGTGAGATGATGTTTGCTCGAGAATCGTCCTGTCAAACATGCAAGGTTAGAGTGCAAGAACACTAGGGCATGAAGTCATGGGATGCAGGATTGGTAGGTGAAGATTGATAAGTTACATGTACAGGAGGAATACCTATTTGCACACGGGGAAAGAGAAGAAGTGTTAGAAAGCAGTTAACCGTCAATAGAGTTCAGCTGAAATGGACATACTTTGAACTCATGAGTTGTATGGTCAACACACTAACTAGGGCGACACTGATATTGCCCAGTACTTTGGTTTATCATTTGGATTTACACGTTGCTATAACTTTTGAATAAGACTGACATTTATTTCTTATCAAGTAAGTCAAATCCTGTTCTTTGATGTGCATATTTATGTTATCTGGGTAAAACTTGATATTCTCTTAAAAAATGGCATAGCAACGCATAAACTCCAAATGGTAAATCACTCTAAAAGGTGTTATTAGTGTAGTTTGGCTTGCAGATCAGTGTAGTTGGTTTTAGCAAGTTTGTAGCATGCCTCACGTCTTACCTCCATGAAACCTCTTACTAAGCTTTTAGCTTGGCCCATGCATGATCCGTGCAACCGCAGCCACCACGTGTCGACCATCAACCCGTTGGCTATTGCTGCATGGAAATGTGTTCCAAGAAGACTAAAGCAAAGAAAGATTTGAGCTAAACATCGGAGAGAGGTATATATATATAAGAAAAAGAAGAAGAAGAAGATTGTAGGCAACCCTCAGCTACTTCCTTTTTACCCGAGCTAGACATTAATTTCACGTGAGATTCAAGTGTCTTATTAGCCATTGTCGTACGTATAGACACTTGACAAAATTTGAGGGGAAAATTTATTAGAGAGCCTCGTGGTATAGTTTTACCTACAACCATGCTTTGCAAAGTGGAAATAGGCTCCATCCCCCCACAAAATAAAGAGGATAATTATTATATGCCTTTTTGAGGTTTTTAGTGTGAAATCCCCTTTTCATGTGTAGGTGTAAATCAAAAGAGGTTTTATGGGTTTTCAAGCTTGGATCCATGTCATGCTTGCCACATGAGGTTTTTAAGTTTGGTCTTACACGTTTTCTTTCCGTTTTTATTTACATTAGTTTGTAGCCACTTTGCTTCCTTGATTTTGAAAATGGAATGTAGGAAGCAAATCATGTGTGTGTGTGTGTGTGTGTGTTTGTCCTAGATATGTCTAGGAGGATAAGATTGTCATAGAAGACATAAACGCACATTGATTTGAGTATTCTTGTATTGTCTTTCATAATCTGTATATATCTTGATATTCTTGAAAAAAATTGAATATAAGAAAATTTAAAGTGAAGACTTTGGGCAAGGTTTGAACAATAAGAATATGTCACGCCGAGAAATACTAGGGATCTTGAACATGAATCTCCCCACCATTGTGCATCCTCTTTAAAAACATGTCCATGCTTGCTCATGGGGTGGCCTTCTTATGGTTCACTATCAATAGACCTTAACATGTACCATAATGACATGTATTCAAAAGAGATTGGACTATGTGCTCATAATTTGTTAACCATTTTTGGTTCAGTAGTCAACATAATTAAGGAGACCTATGTGGCCTTCTTATGGCTTACTATTAGTAGACTTTGATAATTCATAACACATCAAGATTAGTTCCAAAACTTTGTGGAGTTGATCCTAGCTTCTTCAATTTTCATTAAATTTGCGGACGCACATAAATTCCAACCTCACAAATTTGAGTAGTATATGAAAGAAAATAACAAAAAGAAACCAAAATAAATGCACTAAATATTATATTCAATGTCATATGACATTTTATGTCACTGTGGTGACTAATATTATAACACTTCTTATGAATAAGTTTCAACTTACTTTTAGTTTATCCACTTTTGGTATGTATTGCATCTTAACATTTCCTTGATGAAATATTTGTCATAATTGATTGACATTTGGATGAAAAATTGCTTAGTAAGTGATAGTAATTGCAACATTGTTGATCTATAATGCCCAATTATTTTCTAACAAGGAATGACAAGTAATGTTAGTTTTACATTTAATGATGGTGACACTTCATGGGTGGTTTAGGACCACTTCACACACGAGTCTGAGAGCCCATGACCATTACCCTTCAAGCACTCTCATTGGTGGAAAAGGTGGAGCCAGTCCAAGTTCGCTTCACACTATGCTTGAGGGACCAACGGAGTATGTGAATGCAAGATGGATGTAAAGTCTGCATGGATTCCTACATGGCATCAAATGGATCATGTTTCATGGTCACTTGGACTATTTTTAAAAACCACCTCTTGGAGGTAGGCCTAACACAAAACCGGGAGACCATGGCACTCCGAATGTTCACAACTGTTGATTTATTCTATTTTATCATGTGCGAGGACCCGCATGAATAGAAATTCATCGAAATAGCATTTGGTTGAGGGCCCGGTCACCTATATACACTCTTTCTTTTGGGCTCTCACACTTTCATGGTTGCGGCTCTTGGCTCGTGTGTGAAGTGGCCCTTATAATTAGTTTGGAGCAAGACAAATAGAATTGGTGACACTAAATACAATATTTAAGGTAGAAATACCCACACCGGTTAACCAGTGCACTAGACTGCCGTCATAATAGTGAAGTGCCATTTCTGAAACCGATCATGGCGAGGCGGCAACTTCAATGCGTGTACACTTAGTGTAGCCAATGGGAGTCAAGTTTTAATGTACTCATGAGGGAACCGATTTAGGTGATGTTCTGTATGGAAATGCAGATTACCGTGTTCGGTGTAGGGAGAATCTAGTGAACGAGTAGGGAGTTTAACAACTTTCCACTTTGAAAAATTGTAGAACTTTTTGTACAAGGTAAAAAAATATGAAAAACTTGCATTCTTCATGAATCCTTCTCGTCTATCTTGGAAAATTATCTCATGATTGTAAGACCATATCTTCAATGCGAATCACCTTATTTTCACAGGTTATGGTATTTCTACCTTAGTGTGACGTTTTTTTGATGCGCATTAACGTCAATAAGGCCTATCTACCTTAAATCTTGGTGTACCCAAGAATGAACTCACCTACATCTCTCTTGGAGTGGGCGCCGGGCTCAAACCCTGGCTTCTCGCTTTCTGTGCACGCAGCAAGCGAGGACTTCTACTCCGCACCGTCTGTCGTCGTCGTCGTCGTCGTTGTCGAGGGCTCCGGAGTCCGCAGCCAGGCAGGCGGGCGGGAGAGAATAGGAGGGAAGAGACATTCTTGGGAAGAAGGAACGAGAGAAGAAGAGGGGCTCAGAGTTACGAACAGAAATGAGAGGGATCGGGCGAATTGGGAGGCAAGTGGGGCGATGGCTGGCGGGGGAGGAGCAACGGAGGGGTTTCATTTCGGAGCAAGGGCGTCGTGAGCTCTCGACGCAGCCACCGGTGTTCGTGGACAAGAACACGCGCGTGATTTGTCAAGGGATCACGGGCAAGAATGGCACATTCCACACGGAGCAGGCCATCGATTACGGAACCAAGATGGTTGGAGGAGTGACGCCGAAGAAGGGCGGGACAGAGCATTTAGGGTTACCGGTCTTTAACACCGTTGCGGATGCTAAAGCTGAGACCAAGGCCAATGCATCGGTCATCTATGTGCCGCCAAAGATGGCGGCTACTGCCATTTTGGAAGCGGTGGAGGCGGAGCTTGACCTTGTGGTGTGCATCACGGAGGGGATCCCACAGCATGACATGGTGAAGGTGAAGTCTGCTCTTTTGTCACAGTCGAAGACGAGGCTGATCGGGCCGAATTGCCCTGGTATTATTAAGCCTGGGGAGTGCAAGATAGGTATCATGCCTGGGTACATCCATAAGCCCGGGAGGATTGGGATCGTGTCTCGGTCCGGGACATTGACATACGAGGCGGTGTTCCAGACCACTGCTGTAGGGTTAGGGCAGTCGACAGTGATCGGTATTGGGGGGGATCCTTTCAACGGGACCAATTTTGTGGATTGCCTGGAGAAGTTTGTGAATGATCCACAGACGGAGGGCATCATCTTGATTGGAGAGATTGGAGGCTCGGCCGAAGAGGATGCTGCACAGTTTATTAAGGAATGTGGAACTCAGAAGCCAGTAGTGTCTTTCATTGCAGGGTTGACTGCACCGCCCGGGCGGAGAATGGGGCATGCTGGAGCTATCATCTCCGGAGGCAAGGGTACAGCTCAGGATAAGATTCAAGCACTGAGAGCTGCAGGTGTGACCGTGTGCGAATCGCCTGCTCAAATTGGAGTGACTATGCTGCAAGTGTTCCAAGAGCGTGCCCTAATTTGATGAAGTGAGAAGTCCATAGCTAAATGCATTGGATGCATTCTTGAACATCGGAGGTCGGTGAGTTTATGGAATAGCCTAAGTGGAGTATTGACCAGCGGCACTGGATTGTCCTCTTGCCCAACGTACCTTCCTTGCAGTTGGATACGAGAGTCTCGGTAGTTTTTTTCAAGCTCGCACTCGTTGGCCCATTTGTTTGTATGGTGGCTGGCGGGATCGTATCGCCTAATGAGGCCAGGGGAGTAGGGTTTACTAACACGATTGCCGTGATGTGTACTCATTCCAGTGTGGATGGTGCAGTTTTGGTGGATCATGTGTCTGGGTTGGACAGTGAAGATATTAGACAATTGCACAGTTGATTGCTGTGATCCTTTTCTTCAGTGTGGTTATGAGTCTACCACACCAGCAGCTTGTGAGAATTGACTGTGCCCAACTCTCTCAGCTGATGCCATTGTATTAGCAGGGACGTCACCCGACCTAATAATATATAATGGACAAGATGGTTGAAGGTTTGAACGTTGTGAAGATGTTTTAATGTGGTCATCTTATGTAGAACGTACATATATACCTACAGCAGAATGTGTATTCTTTCGGTGACAATCACAGGTAAAATTTTGTTTAGTTTATGACATTTTCTATGTTTATTCACGCCACTAAATTCCACACTTCCTAATTAGACTGAGAAATTCAGCACCAAATCCTGTCGTCATGCATATGGGGCTTATTTCTTTAAACCTTTTGACTGACCTGCACAGCTAAGTCTGCAGGAACTCTGCTGTGTAGTTAGTATAGTAGCTAATGACATTGCAGGTCTCACTTGTCCCTGGAATGTCAAGGATTTTTGTCATAAGGTACATGCTCAGTACCATTAAGATCCTGCCCTACTATTCTTTCCTGTGAAGGCTGTGTTTGTCAAGCAGTGAGAAGCTTACTTAGTGAGGAAGGAAGCTTTGAGATAAGAACTGTCAAATGAGCTCTCGCTAAGATTCCTAGACATATGTGCAAGTAATTATTCAAAGTTGAATTGCTTGATGAAGGTATATGGTCTTCAGATGGATACATTGAGCATTTCAGCATACCTCTGTAAGGGTTTTGAAGTAGGATCAAAGTTATATAGGCACAATCAAATGGAGCAGTTGATAGTCTTGTCTACTTGAGATCCTATTGAGATCTTTCTATAGTGGTATTATCCATTAAATTCTGCCCAGCCATTCGATGGGAGTGAGCTCAAGAAGTTCAATGCAATTTGTGAAGTTATCTGTCAAAATCTTTTTTAAATCGTCTCAATAGGGGTTGTCACACCTCCTCGGAGAATGAAGAATGGAGAATGAGGAAAAAGAGGAGCCAATAGGATAGCTTCTCCATGGAGAAAGGTGTGACACCCCTATTGTGGCCGTGGAGAATGGAGAATGGGAATTACCCATGAGTCAACGTGTGGTAAGAAGCGGTGCAAGAAGCACCTCCAACGGTGAAAGAAGCGACCCCAGGTGAAAAATAGAAGCTTTGCGGTAAAACTTTCACACAAGAAGTTTTCTCCATTCTCCATTCTTCACCCGTGGAGGAGAAGAAGTTTTCTCCATTCTCCATTCTCCATTCTCAATCTTCGGAGAATGGGCCTCCGCCTTTCAAGGAGAGTGTGCCATGTCCCCATTCTCTGAAGATTGAGAATGGGAAGAAAGTGGTGTGACAACCCCTAATGATGCAAGGGATGGCTCCATATTGTAGAGCTTTCATCTGGACAACTGTTTAATGAAGGTGGACTCCTCAAGTTCTAGTACCTCTGACTGTTGACAATTTTCTGAAATGCTTTTAGATGAAGCAAGTGATTTGAAATTTGAATATGCCTTGTAGAGCGCCCAGAAAGCTGTCCAGAAAGCTTGGTGTTAATTGTAAAGTTCACCTCAGCTGGTTGAGGCCAAAAGCTTCAGAAAACTTTTCAAATCTTTGCCTGAATCAGTAAATAACAATCTTTGAATTGTGAATGTTCCATAGTGGTGTGAAGCATAACAACGCATGTCAATCAGAATGCACTTATTCAATCTGAAGGTATGTAATCACCGGTTTAAATGGTAAAAAAATTCTAAGCGTGCAGGTGCCAATTCATTAAAAATGGTTGTGAAAGCGTTTCGGCGGCCTGGTTGGAAGTTTTAAGGTAGAGGGTGTTAATTCCATCCCTTTCACAAGAGTGCACTCTATGAATGCCACTTAATCCTGTAACCAGAGCACACCTTAAACCATTTGAATGTCACTGGTGGAAAGTGGGGGCTGATTTGGGTGATAGATGGGGTTAGTTTGGATGAAAAGCATGGCACCTTTGTGAGAATGCAGGGTTGGTCTTGATGCATCCAATATTTCCCCAATCACCGTCTGCCAAATACCCAAATTTCAACAAATGTTATATGCTTTGTCTAACTAAACATTACTCCTAGGCCTAACTCTTTTGGCAAGGCTTTGTTAATTCAAGCACTGATTGTGTATTTCGGCCGTGTTGATTCAAGCTATAAGTATGTTTGTGTATGTATCTCAGCAAGGCCTTTGTGTGTCTGACTCATTCTTATTCTAATGTTCGCTCTGATTGAAATTTAATTCCTTCCCATGTCGGGCTCAACTCTATGTGCTGTTGTGATGCAATTGCGTGTGTGCAGCAACTAGTGTTGAAGTTCTGATGGAATCATGTGTGTGCCGTTTATCATAAATGTTCATCTCTGAGAGCTGGAGATTTTTGTGCCGAAAGTGTGATGGTAAGCTGTGTTTCAAGGGTGTGGCAGGCCGCATGGCTGCTGGGGTTGGTAGTTGGATGATCCATAGCTGCCCCCCCCCCCAAAAAAAAGAAACCATGCTAGCCAGTAGAGTTATTTGCAGTGTCTGGGAAGATTTTGGGCTTAATCGGTCAAGATCCTAGTGTTTCCAAGTCCAACCGGTTACATGTTGTGATTTTTTAGGTTTTCTTGGTATAATGGAGGTATATTTCATAGATTCTCCTCAAATGATGGGTAATTTTCCTGAAGTCTTGAAATTCAACCAGTTATTTCTCAAACTCAACTGGTTCATCTGTAACTAGCGGTAAGTTCTCCCCATTCATTGATGCTAGGGGTTGCAATAACATGGGTTAAATTGTGTGTAATGGGCCACCAAAGCTGAGTTTATGGAGGTGATTGTCAGTTGTATACACGAGGTGGGGGAAATGATGAATAGGCAATTGCACGGTCCTCCTCCCTTCCTGCGAAATTGCCGACAATCGGCAACCTCCTCCTTTCCTGTGGCGAAAGTACCTTGATTAGTGGTTCTCATGTATCGTCATAATCCTTTGCAGTGCAATTGCTGTCATTTTGGGGGATAAGGTGCGTTGCCAATATCATTGATTTCACCGAGTTCCAACTTCCTTCCACTCGTACTTCATGGTAATCCCAATTTACGTTTGCACGGTCAGGCAATCCTGCAATTCTGCTCCTAAAATGCGCTCAATGGACCAGGCTTAATTATTGCGTGCACACCCCTATCCTATGCCCCTACCAGCCTCCGTTCTGTGAACAATATCTTACAAGCACACACAGGGAAAACATCGATATACACACATTATTGTTGCGACAACAAAGATTTATACCTACCAACAACATACAATGCACATATTAATTCCATCCACTTGTAAGATGAGGCAACTTGCACCAGCGAGTCGATCCGGTAACTTAGAGGTACAAAAAGCTCAGGACTTTCTGCGCCTCAACAGCCTCTCACCTTTCAATGCAACGTCCTCTACTGCAACCTATTGCATCGCGCTGGTTAAGTCTAACTTAGTATGATCCATTGGTAGCACTCTTCATGCCGAGATAAATGAGTGATTGCTGGTACACTTACTGCACAAAACATAAGCTGTCCTTTCACACTGCAAGAAAATTAATCACCATTCACTCAAAAATAAAATTAAAATGGAAAGTTTGAAATTCTTACTGCAGATCTGATTTGCTGGTTTGTTTGATTTTTGTTTGTTTCATCTGTCACGTTGACGTGTCATGGATTTCAAAGCCCACGTGGATGCTCTTTGTGCCTGCTAAAAGTCTTCTGTAAGGTGGGATGCATTGACTTTGAGTCTTGGAACACATATGAGAGAAAAGACACAATTCAAATATTATTTTGGCAAAAGTGATACAATAAATTTTGCGATTGAAGCACATTGTTTTATTTTAAATTTTAAATTTTTTTAGTGGATATGTTTTTAAGTTCATTAAAGGAGGATATGGGTGTTCTCAACGGCCTAGCCACGCTTTTAATCAATTATTTCAAAATGTGAAATTTTAAAACAAACTTCATTTCAGCACTATTGGTTAAACTATTGGTTTCCTCTTAGTTCTCAATAGCAAATGATTTACCAAGAATATTATTTTTATTTTAAATCATTAAATTATATGTTTTTTTCTTCCAAAAGTAGTGTTCCAATAGGATGTAATTCATTATGTCATATAAAAATTTATTTTCATTACTGAGCCGAGAGATTTCCAAATGGAACTTTCAAAAAAAAAAATCCCCTCCACGTCCCATGGTTCATAAGGCATAGAATGGAATGTGAAAAACATGAAAATGTTGCTCATGTCACTTGATTCATAATGGAAATAATCGATTGTACATGAAAAAATGTGTAGATGGGACATTATGTATGGATGATGTGGGTTCACTATTCAAAAAAATTCAAATGAAAATACTATGGGAATATTAAAATAAACATATGGGGATTCTATTGAGAAATCAAAAACTTGAAGAGGGGACAACTGGACAATGTGTAGAATATGACAATCAAATATTATGTAGAATGAAATAATCAAAACAACATAATGTATAAAAGATGAAATCATTGTATATCTCATCAAATGAATAAAATACTATATTGAATGAAAAGACATGATGTACAATAATAACATAGAATCATTGTGTAATGCATAAAATATCTTGAGGAAATATGCTATTTACCCTACAAGCCCTGTAGTTTATGCATTAGCTAGTGATGCTTTAGAATTTATTACACTATGCAAAGTTTTCATAGGCAACACTACAACCTCAAAATGTGATGGCATTTGCTTGAAGCTCAGATTTTGCATAGTAATCATGTTGATGCTTTTATTAAATATTAAGATGCTTATGAAACTTAAAAGTCTTTGTGAGCAAGGTTAGTTTTATGCAAAGTGCCAATTATAAGTTTACAAATTAATAAAGTACAAAATTAAAAATGTATAAAATCATAATAAGATCCATGTAAATACCTTTCAAAAAAATACCTACATCATTCCAAGTTCCAACCACCCCTAGAGTAACAAAAATAGTCGACCACAACACATAATAGTCTACTACTTGGAAGTAAATCTTGCATTTTGAGGAATCAAGATTAAAAAATTAACATGCATATTTTGATTGCCTTGAATCATTCAAAATATATGATGTTGATTCAATTAAAGCATGGTAGGGAGATATAATTGAAATATCTGCAACCTATTGCGGCATGACCCTGCACCAAATGTGTCAACTTTTTTACAAATCTTATTATAATTAAAATATTACAAAATTGATGTGGTGGAGAGAAAAAATTATTAGTTAGATAATAAGATATAAATAAAAATAATTTTAATTAAATATATAATTTTAAATTTTAGGCTTTGAAGTTGATAATAGATTTGAAGTTAAAGCCTTTCCAAGTTGAGATAGGCCCAAATAAAAAAAAGTTGATTATGCCATGTGGATATAAAGACCTTATAGGATAGATATATTAAGTTTGGATTTAGAGTGTGATGGAGCTATCATGCCCGCCATTGAAGCGACGATAATCTCTGCCAAAGTGGTACATATTCTTAATAATGTCTATTTTATAAATGTACTTGATGTTGTAAAACACTTAACTTATGTTTTAAAGTATGCATTTTGATTATATGTAATAACATGTTTAAATTTAAAAAAATTACAAGTTTTAAAGATTCTAACAATACGTATATATAATATTATGATGCGTTTGTCTAATAAGGCAACAAACAACTCTCGGAATCGGATAAATTAACGGTGACATAATTTGTCATGGATAAGCAATTCAAGACAAAAGTTTATCGAAACATAAAAAAATAGATAGCGAATCATAATTCATTAGCTATAATTTTTAAAAGTCATAAGATTTAAACAAAAAAGAATCGTTGGTGATGAAAGAGACAATAAAAAATAAAGTGAAAATAAAACATTTGCCAAGAGATTGGACCTCACAAGGTTCATATATGTACGATTTATGTGTTATGTGATTGCGAAAAAAAATTCTTATTTTTAAAGATATGAACATCAAATTGTATAAATTTTTCTATATCAATATTTGATGGATAATTTTAATATTTGAAGTGACCAAATACTTAAAACAATTCAAGTGTGATCCAACACATTATAGTACTGTCATAATCTTCTTAAACTTGTTTTTGACTTTGGAAACTAAATGTCATGGCACAAGTGCATTGCAAACCAAACTTTAATAGGCAATTATTGAACTCTTGTGTTTCACTTGCACATACAAGTGGATGATATGATTTTGATGCCCAAGTGCAATTTAAAAAATATTTTACAGCAATTTAAATATTGGTTACTTTTCACATTGGCTTTTGCCTTCTTTGATTGGTGTGCATTTCAAATATAATATTTTTTCAAGTTGATGACCTTCTTGCAATGAATTTGTTACCCTATATTTTGAAATAGATTTTTTTTTAATGGTTAGAGAGTTGAATTTGTTCCTTATTGAGGGGGGCAATTGTGAGATCAAGCAAATTCTCATGCATATCAATTAGGTTTATAATGAAGAGTCCACCCCTTGGGTTTGTTTCCATCATTTTATGCAACATTTTATTTCATTCTAAAATAAATGTCAACATTTAATATACATCCAATGTGAGCAACACATAAAACATTAAGTCATTCCATTTCAATCATTAAATGTCCAAGATGTATATGGAGAGATATCAAATTACAATTATAGAATATTCGAGCCTATACAAATGGCCTATATTCAAATACATATCACATAAATTTAATCAATATTAATAAATATAAACTTATTTTTAAATTCTAAATGGTTGAGGTAAGCATGGACCAAGTCAATATTATTTTGGGACTTATTAGATATTAAAAATTGATAAAATTTTCTTATCACAAATTATATGTCAACCCATTATATGTCCTTTAAGGATTAGATTGCATTTGCATTTTGTTGGAAACCAAGACAAACCTACAAATCTGGATTGCAAGAGATCATAATCAAGGGCAAGCTAGAGGAATATGTAAGGTTTAGGCATCTAAAAAGAGTTTGCATTTGTTCACAAGGAGTAATAGCTGGGAATTTATTTTCTTGCAGAGAGAAACAAATTCTAAGGGGAGCGCAAATTTTTAGTTTTTATGAATATGAAAATTGCTACAAATTTGAAGTGGTAAACTTAGGGTAACACATAGCTGATTTATAGGTTAACCCATAACCACTCATCTAAATTCTAATGCTTGGCTATGACAGTTGTCAAAACTCTTATGAGGGTAATCAATCACAAGCTGCCATCACATATAGTAGAGGCGTCTATTTCTGATGAAGACCCCATCGGCAATCTATGGGGTACCGAAATTTCGATAAAATTGGGGTTGAATTTCGATCAAGTCAGAACCAATAGTGCCATGATACATGTATTGGTTTTGAGTGAGGAGGAATGAGCGGTTAAAATGAGCAGTTATGGCATACTCTAGACATTGGTAATATGTTCATGCCAACTTTTGGCTTCAGAATTCATAGTAATTTAAATTTAAGGAATAATATCACCGAAAAATTTGCAGTTGTCCTAATCTGAATCTTCCTACACATGAAAAATTTGCACCGCCTTATACCCTACCAAATTTGGTGTAGAATCTCTTAAGTGATTGGTTATAGGTGCCTCTACTCTAAACCTTAACTTTGTTCGCCTAGCCAATATAGATCTCATCCATATTGGCATTCCATGACCCTTGTGAGCGGTTAACTATGGATGCCTCGACCTTAATGGTATGAGTCAAGAAGAATGAAAGTTGAAACAAATTGAACTTAATGCAATATTTTATTTAAAAACTAGTAAGATTTTAAGGAAATATGGGCACACGATTGAAAATCAACTACAAAAAGAGTTCATGTTAGACTAAACCACAATTGATACGAAGAATGCTAGCCTACAAATCTTCTACTATCCTTTGGCCTTAAAGCCTCCTTCCCATGTCACTTAGGAATCGTACTTAACAGCATAATTGCAGTTCTGCTGGATGATTTTCATTTGTACCATCATAATCTTGGATAATTATTCATCCTTATTTATAAAAAAAAATTGCACCCATTTTAGTTTTATCAACAAAAGATAATCCAAAACAATGTTGCAATATACGCGTTACAAAAGGCGCGCCAATTGTTCTATGATAGAAGTATACAAAACTACTAGTAGATTTACACAAATGTAATAATATAACAAATATGAACTATTTTTATTTTAAAAAATTTAATAGAGAATTATAATTGATGAATAAAGTAAAACAAAAGTGTTGTTACATTGTCACAAAAACAAGTCAACCTGCAATGAATGTGTGTGATGTAACACTATTGTTACAAATTGACCTACAAAGTCGATGCATGGTTGTACTACATGTGTTACATGAAATATAACGCATCATATTTTGTGGTAGATTTATGCAAACAAGAGAGAATATCATATCTAGATCATTTTTTCTTTGAAAAATAAAAACGTAGAGATCAATGCGTCATAGAATCTTCATAAAACAAACAGCGATTTGTATTGTAAGCACGTGGCATAACAAAAGTGTTACAAAACAAAAGCAATCTATCTACAACAGTGAGAGAGGGCAAGTTACAAAATCAATTGTAAAATTTCATCTGCATTGCCCGTCACAAAACTCCTCCTATTTATCAAGGTTCTAGTATTTTTCTAGAACTAAACATTTGGTAAACTCCTTATTTGCAATTGCTAACGGATGAGGCAATTGTCAATCTAGCCAACAACCAAAATTGTCAATGGAGTTGAATGTGCCCACAATAGGTAGGGTCATATACCTTGAATAAAGTAGGCATTGCAAAACCGTTCCTACCTGTTGGCCACCCCAAAATGAGCTTGGAAGGTCCTATATGAATGTCAAAGCTTTGACAATAGTTAAAGCCATACTTTATAAGTTTTTACCCTATCCAACCGTATATATGTTTAGAACATCAAGTTGAGAAGTACCTTTCAACGATTCAACCATTCAAATGTCTCCAGCGCGGATATTCTAGTGTTTATGTGAGGAGGTGTTACAAGAATGGAAATTTCCAACATGATCACTTACTGAAATCCATACTTTGGTGGGTGTATTGAGTACACCATTAGAAAGTTACTAGGAATCCCACATGTTAAACTTCTGAGGACCCTTGTTATGGAAACTGGGCATTGTCAGATCGAATCCCACTCTTTTCATAGAGGTACTTGTGAAATTCAAATTTGGATCCCAACGGTAGACGCATGGTATGAAGAGTTAAAATCAATCTAAGAAAACATTTTGTATATAAATTCTAGAATCAAAGCGAGATATACCCCCCAATAGTTAACACATTAAACCTCCTCGTAAACCAAGCGGTTGGAGGGACAAATACACTAGAAATTCCAACCGGTGAAACTCGGAAATATTTCACAGGTTAGAGATTTTGTCCAAATCCACCAGAAAGAAAAAATCCCTTGGTTTTCAAACCAAAATGCTTGAGACATACTAAAAAAATTAAGACATTTGAAACAAATTTGCTAACCCAAACCCTTCAAAAACACTCTCAAATTGGATGATCACAACCAAGTCTTCCTTATGAGATGAGGCAATTCACCCAACTTCTGAAATCATCAGCAAAGCTGGAAGTTCCCACAATAGATTGGGCCTCATAGCAAGCATTTATCACCATAATGTAAGCGGGCCTCGTTCGGTTACTTATTATGCCTATATCCAAGTGGTACCCTAGTATGTGCTTAGGTGTGGATCCAAGTAACACCTAAATGACACATGTTTACAAGAGATTGGACTATATGTTCAATTTTTGTTGACCATCCTAGAGTCATTAATCTATAATCATGGGTTAAAATTTTGATTTTTTTTTAAAGAAACAATTGGGGGGGATTCTACGTGACCAAATCATGACCCGATGAATATCACCTTTGGAAATCCATATGAATTCAAGGTGGACTCCAAATATCTCCATGTTTGTATACAACTTCTCTATGCACATTCGCGGGTCAACAAAAATTTAGAATATGCAAATCAGAGTTGTATTTTATAGCTAACAGGGAAAAGTAACCATTTAAGACCCCACCAACCTTTATGACCAAGAGAAATCTTAAGGCTACTTCACACATGAGACTGAGAGCCCATGACCATGTCACTTCAAGCACTCCCTTTGGTGGAAAAGGCAGAGTGGGTCCAAGTTCGCTTCACACTACACTTGAGGGACCAACGGAGTATGTGAATGCAAGATGGATGTAAAGTCTACATAGATTTCTACATGGCATCAAACAAATCATGCTTCATGGTCACTTGGACTATTTTCAAAAACCATCTCTTGGAGGTAGGCCTAACACAAAACTGGGAGACCACGGCACTCCAAACACTCACAACCGTTGAATTATTCTATTTTTATCATGGTTGAGGACCCGCATGAATAGAAATTCATGGAAATGGCATTTTGGTTGTGGGCCCGGTCGCATATGACTTCACACTACACTATTCTGTCTAATTAGTGTGGGTGGGAAATTCATGTGGGTTGGAAATTAGTGTGGCCCACGCTAAATTTCAAGTGTCTGCATCACTTTGGATGTAATTCGTACTGTCATCCATCCGTGCGTGTTAGGGTTCTCCGCAAACAGCCTCCGTTAGGTTTGTGCGTGCAGAGTTGAGCCCTGAGCTTGCGGCGGAGTGGCGGAGCTGCGAGGGGAGGCGGAGGTGCAGGAGGAGCAGGAGGCAGAGTCGAGAACCCAATAGACACACAGGAGTTGGAGTTGTAGCTATGGAGGACAATGGGAGCTGGGAGGCTGCTGCTGCAGGCGCAGAAGGGCGCTGACACAGGCCAACGGGCGCTGGGCCCTCCACCGCGCAGTAAATCGGATTGTGCAGCCTCTCGGCCTCCCAGTCCCACTCTCTCTCCTCGACCCTGCCTGCCTGCAACGAGTGTTCAAGATTGAAGCCCTCATATGAGTTTCATTTTGAAGGGCTCTCAAATTTTAGCTCTTCAGTTGAAGGGTTGGTTCAAATCCAAGACGTCAGTCTAAGAATATAGAAATGAAATGAAAAAACTCATATTGAACTTGTGCATGAATAATATGGTACATGTTTCTAGTACAATGTGAAATAATTAAGAATCAACCGTCTAACTCCACTTCTTGTAGTGACAATGCCCTACGCTTGTTGGTTCTTGTGGTGGGCAGATTATATTGAGGACTTCGAGTGACGTCTTCATTTTCAATTTGGGGTTGCATTTTGAAGGGTTGTTTTGAGAGAGGTATATTTTGAAGGGCCAAATCGCGTTTGAAGGGCATTGAAGACTTCAATCTTGAACATTGCCTGCAGCTATCACCAGCTCCTCTCCCTTTCGCAGCAGAACTGCTGTGTCGTCTCGTCTGCTGGTCAGCTTCTTTCGTCTCCGTTGTTGCCTCATGCCCTTCTGAGGTAGCTGCCCGCCGCACCGCAAGCAACCGGGCTCCAATCATCATCGACAGTGCCGACGAGGAGTGGCTGGATAGCTTGGGAGGCAATGTGGCGGTAGAGAGAGAGAGAGAGAGAGAGACGTGTGATTGCTGTGTTTACGTGAAGTTAGAGTTTGTCAAGATGTGGTGCCTTGTATCATTGCCGGCGGTGGCGGTGCTGTGAGGACGGCTCCAATTGCCGCCAGGACTGAGGAGCCAATGTTAGTAGAGGCGGGGGAGGTTGGAAGAAGAAGAGTCTGTTTGCAGGTTTTGTTTGTGTACGTCCTTCCGCGGTCGGTCAGGGGGTGGTCACCATATAGCTGAGGTATGGAGCAGGAGGCGGAGGAATTATAAAGTTTCATCCAATTGTGGAAACGACAAAGCCCACGCAAATTTTTCACCTTTGAAATTAGTGTGGGCCGCTCTAAATTATAATTTGAAATTAGCGTGTTTTATTGGGAATTAGTGTGGCCCACGCTAATTAGACAAAATAGTGTACTCTTGAGGGTCTGTGACCACACTACATGATTTTGGAGGAGTCTTGGGATAGCCTTTGGACACTTTCATTTGGGCTCTCACAATTTCATGGTCATGGCTCTTGGCTCGTGTGTGAAGTGGCCCTTGGCCACATATCACAGCGCCCTGTGATGCTTGTACTGTTTATTTGCACTCTAAAATTGCCCTTCCGATTTGTGGCGACGAACGGGGAGAACCGACCGCTAGCTACAGATGAACCGGTTGAGTTTGAGAAAGAAATAACCAGTTGTAATTCAAGACATCAGGAAAATCACCCATCGGTTTTGAGGAATCTATGGAATATACCCCAATTTAATAAAGGAAAAACCCCCAAAGCATATCAAGTCTCGTAGCCTGTTGGACTTGGACCGATTATGTCCCAAATTCTCCCTGAACACTGACTCATCATGGAGTTGCCAACGAGTTGCCGACAAAGCACAATATTATTCTGACACTGGTGACGTGGAAGCCAGATCATGTCTGTGGAATGCGGCTCAAAGGGAGTACAGTCTAACCTCGATAATGTCACTCTTGTTTATAGGACACCTTGATATTGTCACCCAAAACTTCGAAACCAAATTTTCTAGTGTAAAACTCCCTCGTTATTATCCCTATCACCCTTGATAATGTAACTATTTTTTTCCAAAATCTGTAGTGTAAGTGTGATAATAACAAGTAATATGGATGAAAAAAAGGCCGGATGGACAACAAATTCTATGGATGACGTCGGCAACATTGAATTTGGGCTTTGATGTCCAAGGCAAGCCTCTAGAGAAGCTTTCTCCATTGGAGTATGTAAACATGGAAGGTGAAGACGATTTTGAGGTGGAGTATTCTTCTGAGGAGCTTGTGCAATTAGTGCAAGATGGCCAGGAGGTACATGATCCTGTAGAAGTAGACCCATGGATTGATGATAGCAATGATGTTGAGTTTAAGGTAGTGAAGTTAAGTGATGCACAAAAACCTGTTAAAGATGTTTTGAATTGTATGGCTAGTTAAGGTTCTCAAATTTTCAACACTATGGAGTTGTTAGGAATGGAAAAAAAATCCATGACAAGCTCATTAGAATTGGTGTTGCACATTTAACATCAATGTCAACAAAACAATGTGACATTAGGAGCTTCTTTGTCTCTAGTGAGAGGTGTTTACCTGATCTCAATGACACATAATGATGTGCTATCTTTGTTATTCAAGTTTTTGAATTTGATTTTATATTTAAAAACATTGAATTCTCATCGTTGTTATTCTCTTTTGAACATTGTAATTTTTATTTGTTTTTCTACCTATTTCTTTGATAATATCACATTATGCATAAATCTTCCAAATGTGACATTATCAAATATGTCACACCTTGTTTATATCACACTTTTTGGTGAAACAGATGGTGTGACATTATCAAGGTTAGACTGTAGTGTAAGTCACTTGCATGTTGCTCGCGTGATTGTTCCTCAATGTGGCCATCTGTTATTTTGAAGGTGAGGTGGATGGATGGATGGATGAGATGTATGCTCGTATGTGATAATTTCATGTCGTTGGTCTTAGGGTTGGCCACTTCACTTCACACACAAGTCAAGAGTTGTGATCATGAAATTGTGAGAGTCCAAAAGGAAGTGTCCAAAGGCTGTCCCAAGACACCTCCAAAATCATGTAGTGTGGTCACGGACCCTCAAGTGTAGTGTGAAGTCATATGTGATTGGGCCCTCAACCAAATGCTATTTCAATGAGTTTCTATTCATGCGGGTCCTCACACATAATAAGATAGAATAAACCAACGGTTGTGAGCGTTCGGAGCGCCATGGTATCCCGGTTTTGTGTCAAGCCTACCTCCGAGAGGTGGTTTTTGAAAATAGTCCAAGTGACCATGAACCATGATCCAATCGATGCCGTGTAGGAATCCATGTAGACGTTACATCCATCTTGCATTCACATGCTCCGTTGGTCCCTCAAGCGTAGTGTGAAGCGAACTTGGACCGGCTCCGCCTTTTCCACCAATGAGAGTGCTTGAAGTGACATGGCCACGGGCTCTCAGTTTCGTGTGTGAAGTGGCCCTTAGAATCTGGTCACTCTTTGAAACCAAACATCTATATTTGCGTGGGATACTGGTAAGGCTGGTAGTTAAGAATGGACACCAAACAAATGCATGTCATGATGAGATGGACTACTGTAGGTTGATAGCAAGTTGGGCAGGAAATGTCCAGTACTAAATTAATTTAAAAAAGAGACTTAGACGGTATGTAAAAAATATTTATGAAAAATTAGGCAGATATGTACATATGTAATTATTTATTTATGTAGGCACATAACATACCCAACGTACAACTCCATATATTGTAACTTAATTTCATTCATTCATGGTGGATAAGTACACGACGTTAACCTTCAAAGTTTAGGAAGCCTTCTTAATGTGCTAATTAAGGTTATATCACTATATTTGTTAATTTGAGACTTTCTCTTGTCTCAAATTAATATATGGACCACAACAACATGGTCTAATGTTTGGGTCATCCTACCCAAACCATCTTGATATGAGTTCTTAATTGGGTTCTTGATATGAACACCCGCTTCAAAGTATTTGCATCTTACAACATTCTCCAATATTTGTGTGATTTTATCCATGTTCTTATATTTGTAACTGTCTCAAAATGCCGAAAAAGTCCCAAATTAACAAATATAGTGATTTATGAACATTCTTCTTCTTTTTGTCATTGGTGCTCATGTTTAGTAGAGATTGTTTGAGAATTTGCAAGCATGGCTAAGACGCATAGGCAAATTAGTCATACGTACCATCCCGTTGACAAGGATGAGAGATTATGGAGTGTTGAGAAACTTCCTAATATTCAGATCTTTCCTACCATTTAGGTCATTTGACTCATTAATTTCCAAAAAATTAGGCTTGATTGTTTTATAAAAAACATTCCGCCCAACCTGCTATCAACCTACAACTAGTACTCAAAAGAATCATGAATGAGTCACCGACAAAAACGCCTGATGTTGTCTGATAAAGGCAACATGATGGAAAACAGATCGAATGCGAGACAGTCGGTGGGAGCAAATAGCCTTCAAGTCTTCTTCTTATATGCACATGGTGCTCATAGTATGATTGGCTCTGAACTGAATCCATCCCGATTGTCATTCTCCGATGTAAGAATAATGTATCTGATGTAGAAACAATGAATCTAATCTGATCCACGGATCTGCTGCAACTTCGAATGTCAGAAACTTCATTGCAAGTTGATCTGTCCGTGCGCATGCTTGCTGCTTGTGAGATCTGAGGACTTTGCAGCAGCAGCAGGAGCAGGAGCAAGTTGCCATGGAGATTGCTGAGTCATGCATGACGAATATAGGGTCAGAGTTTCTCACCTTTCAGGCTGTCATATAAGGTACGTGCTGTTATTTGGTCTGCTTTTTTCTGCTCTCCAACTTCTACCGATCACTGTGTACGTTTGACAAATTTCATTTGACGTTCAACTTCAAATCCAAAGTGTGACGTGACGTTTTCAAAAACAAAAATGGATGTCCATTGACATCTATGTTTTCTTCTAAAAGTGCACCTCAATGTCACATGTTTCGTAGTACATGTCATTTCATTTTCACGTGTAGTTTTTTTTCTTCACAAGTCACACTACATGTCAAAATCTAAATTGTGTCAATTGACGTGCAATTTATTTTTGTGCAAGTTTTTGCATGTCAAATGTCAAAAACTTGCAAAAAACTTTGTCAAAAACACACATTGTTACCAATTAGATTTACATCACAACAAAACTTTGTGTCGCATTAGCAAAACCCACGATGAAACATCTGCAAAAACCGGATTGGAAATCGGACCTACCTTGATTTAGTTATGGTTATTGGAAGCGCAAGTTTGTTGATTTTTTTTGAAACTATATACATAGGTTCTTCCAATTGTGTTCATTATTGAGTGTAGAGTAGCGATTTCATTTTTGAAGATGTCGTCCAATCTCTTTCAACACGTGTGTCTTTAAGATGTTTGTTCTTGGATCCTCACCAAACCCCATACCAAATCAAATCTAGGAGTCCGAATAAAAAAACGAGCCACTTGAGACCCATCTACGTTACTTATCATACACGTTGTTCTTGGACAACTCCCAATGAGCCGAATTTTTGTGATTTCTTGAAACCACGAGCCATTTTTCTTGAACTACATCTTCGGATTCATTAAATTACTCCACACACAATAGTGAACACAAGTGGAAGGACCAATGTATTCAGTAGAGGAAGTTACAAACATGCACTTACGATAACCATAACCAAATTAGGGGAGGTCTGATTTTCAATCCGGTTTTTGTTGATGCTTCATCATAGATTTTGTTGGTACAACATGTATTTGAAGACATAAATTTGATTAATAGAAAATGGAGAATAGGAAAAACAAACCAAATAACACCTGCATGCCTTACAAGATTGGGCTCTCAACCAAATGCAATTTCATTACCATCTTATTTCATATGGGCTCTTCTACACAATAAATTATAATAAACCAAGAGTTGTAAGATTTTGAAGTAGCATGGTCTCCTAGTTTTGTCACTTGTGTTAGATCCACCTTTTTGAGGATGGCTTCACGTAAAATCCAGTACATCATGGAACATCATCATCATCTATGACATGCCATGTAGGACTCCGCATAGGTCAGGGCATGTTTACGCCATTTGGCCATGGCTCTTGAGAATCCTTGATTTCTCATTGGTTGAGAGTGTCATGGGGCCCCGCTTTAGGTTTACATAAGGGCAGTTTCGGACTACAACCCATAACATTTTGAATGAAGGAAAAATCTATATGGGATCCCACATGGCAAGTATGAACAATGTTGGCCAAGGTTGTAGGGGAATTATTCGGGACAACTCTTGAAGGTAGGCTAGGCAGAATGTGTGGTAGGGCCCGGGGGATAACTCATGACAACTTATCAAATCATGTAGTACACAAAATTGATTTTTCTAATTCATAGCCCATATATAGAGCTTGAATGCTCAACACTTCCTAAATTAACATATACAAACACCAATACAGAAACAAAGCTACAAACACTTGTTTTCTTCTCTCCTTCATGACTCTACATTCTTATATCTAATTAAAATATTGTAAGGTCCTTTTTAATGATCCCATCAGGGTCTAGACCAAGGGCTTGTGACCTCCAAAAGATTTTGGATTATAATCATGGACTTCTCTATGCTCTCATCCAAAAAGCGGGGTAGAATGATCATTTACGAGCCATGGCCTAATGCCTTCACTGTAAACATGCACTTAGTTCATGCTTCCTCGATCCCTTCGGCCCTCGTGGTACGGTCTCTGCAGTTTCCACCACCTAGAGATTTTAGATTTACAAGGTCACGGGCCCTCAAGCTCGGGTGTAAAGTACCCCGAATAATACTGTAATAAGTATCTGCACATCTGCTTACAAACTGAAACTGGGCCTCTCGGGATACGCGAATCTGAGCTTGCTTTGAACCTGGTCAAGCTCAAATGCAAGGCTTCTGATTGCACATGGAACACTCAGGACTCGAACTCCTCATATTCAACAATTATTCTGACTTCTGCCCACCAACTGCATCATCTTGTCACAATGAACGGGGAGTGCCGGCAGTTAGTTACAAGCTAGCCGGTTGAATTTGAGAATTTCCGAATGAAATAGAAATGTTTAGGAAGGGGTTCCGGAAGAAAAATCAAGGTTTTCAAAAATGGGCCGATTCGAAGAAGAAGAAAAATGTCAGCATTTAGGCAAGTTGCCCTAGAGTATCCATGGCAAATTACCGATTGAAAGGCATTTTTCATGGCAGGCAGCCGACCAGACATTTACGTTTTAGGAATTTTTTTTAATACTATGCATAGTTGGAGACTGGAGTTACCGTTGCCTTGCTGGCTTGTGGTTTAGGGTGAGCTGCTTGCCGCTACAGCTTGCATTCCAAGTTTACGAGTTTGCATTCCGAGTTTCCGAGTGCTTGACATCTTGAATCATTGAATCGTTGAGTGATTGAGTCTATGTGAGTCTTCTGTGCAGACTCCCAGTCACAGGAGTTAGGGTTGTGTGCCACTCCCACATCTCTCATTTCACATCTGGAGTTCTCAGCGCACGGAGCCGCCGACGAAGTTTCCTTGCATCCGGTTAGCCACTATTTTATCTTCTTGCACAGTATTCCTCTTGGTTAGCTTGTGATTGAGTCAATCCTTGATGGATGTTGAGAAATGGTGCACTTGGTGAAGGATCTTGCTTATCATGTTAGCCCATTGAAAATACCATATTATGTTGATTACAGCTTTGTGTGATGGTTTTGGCTATTAGAATCAATAGGAGATAAGATTGCACAAGCATATATACCTATACAAAGGCATATGAACAATGCTTGGAGTGAGATGGTCTTATGCTCTCCTTGCTTTGCTTTTTATTGCTTTTCTTCTCTTCATTGGTTCATATAAACAATATGGGATAAGTCTTATCCCTCTTCGGACTAACATGGTAGCCTTATTCTAATCTTATTTTTTCTCATGCCTCTTTCATTATATTTCTATTGACTACGAGCAATCTAATGCTCTACTCTCTACACCTCTTCCATTATATTTCTATTGACTACAAGCAATCTAATGCTCTATTCTCTACACCTCTTCCATTATATTTCTATTAACTACGAGCAATCTAATGCTCTACTCTCTACATCTCTTCCATTATATTTCTATTGACTACGAGCAATCTAATGCTCTACTCTCTACACCTCTTTCATTATATTTCTATTGACTACGAGCAATCTAATGTCCTATTCTCTACACTTCCACTTTGTGAGTAGTCAAAGGTATCTAAACCTATTGCCTTTGTTAACGTTTGATGTTTATACTTTGCAAGTGGTTTGGTTAACACATCCACTATCATATCCTCCGTTGGACAATACTTAAAATATATCTCTTGGTTTTCTAGTTTCTCTCTAATGAAATGATGTTGTACATCGATATGTTTGGTGCTAGAATAGTGTGTGGGTTTCTTTGCAAGTGTTATGCATCCTTGATTGTCACACATGATGGATGTCGGTCCTTCTTGCACATATCTCACATCTGCCAAAAGTTGCCTAAGCCAAACCGCTTTCTTAGTACAATGACTAGTAGCCATGTACTTCGCCTCCGTGGTAGATAATGCAATGGTTGGCTGTTTCTTGCATTTCCATAAAATGACTCTAACGTTGTCGCGTATCTCACCATAAGGATTGTCCGAAACACCTTAGGCACAAGGGGGACCCCGGAGTGACACCCGGGACTTGTGACGCCGTTGGTGAGAGGGCCCAAGTGATCCTAGTGTGGGTGAGGGCCCCGGGCGTTGGGAACGCCTCCCACCCACAGAGACTAGGAGGCATGAGGGTGATGCCATAAACTATGCGTAGCTTATGGCGTGCCGATTCTAGAATGCTTTAGAACACCTCATTTGGAGATGTGAGCTAGAAGATATGGCAAGTTGAGTGGGGCGCTGTCCCGGGACAGCGCCCTGGAACAGCAGTGGCCTGGGAGTGGCTCCCGAGACTGCGAACCTTTAAACTGACATAACTTCCTTTGTACTTGCCCGAATGGGGCAAGTGAGTAGTCCATCGTGATCTACGTGAAACATAGATGACGATGGAGTGGTCGATTGTTAGAATCGAAGATCATATGAGGAAGTTATGGGGTTCTGAAGCTGCTAGGCAGCTAAGGGAAAATGTCTACTTGGCCCCAAGAGTTGGGGGAGAGACAAAATGATACTTGACGGTGGGGTATGGGTCCTGCCTAGAGTCCTAGAGGCTTATATGGGTGAGGTGGTATGGCCTCACCCACCCGAGGTCGAACGGCAAGGCCTCCATGGGCATCGGCCCATTGTGAGGGCATAGTTGCCTAGTATGGCTCGGGTTGTTGTAGTGTTGCTCCGGCAACATGGTATGCAACATAAGATTGGACTTCCATGGATGGAAGTCCACATCTAAAAATTGGTTACCGATTAAGCGGTGAGTCCCGAAAACCAAGTGGAGGTTTGGTCCCCCTCCTATGAAGTGTTGGGTCCGCGGTATTGGAAGCTAACCTTTCGCATGGCGGTATGCGAAGGGTTAGCGCTCGTAACTCTTGCTAGAATGTAAAAATGGACCGAGTTAGCAATGGGGAGCTAGCAAGGGTTGCGACAAACGCCAACAAAAAACACATATCCCGTGGTAGATCGCCGGTCGTTTGCATCTCCCGCCCAATCCGCATCGCAAAAATCTCTCAAGACAATATCCTTGCCTCCGAGGCATAATTTGAAATCCAAAGTGCCCTTCAAATATCTTATGATGCGTTTCACGGCCATCCAATGCGGTGGACTGGTTTTCGACATGAATTGATTCACCGTACTCACCGCAAATACAATATCGGCCCTCGTGGCCACCATTGCATACATGAGAGATCCTTATAAATAGGTTTTTTGCTTGGGTTCAATTTTATATAAATGAGTGTCAGGTGTGTAATCTAGATGTCACTCTTAAGTTCATTTATAGTTCATATTGGTTTATGTGTAAGATTGATATGCAAAACCCAGAAAAAAATCTGTCTTTAGAAGTGCTTTTAATGTTCCTTTATGGGATTTTGCTGCTCGGGGCTCTCAAGTCCGTACATGCATTTTGTTCAGTCACTCCCTCACATCCATTGTCCTGTAGTGACCAATTTTGACTTTCGAAGTTTCTTGCAGGGAGTCACGGCTCAACAATTGTCTTTTTCAAGTATCCAGTAACCACTCCTTCACCAGAGCCAAGGGCACTCTAGTGAATTTCATTGTCCCTCCTTAATTACCGCCAATTTAGTGTATCAAGAAATCTATTCACGGCCTTTCCTTAATTAATCTTCAATTCAATGATATCAGTTTAATAATACATGGTCCTCACCCCAACCTCGTTGGCGGATCAAATACCATGATTCATTAATAACCTTTAACCCATTTTTACTTTCTTTTTAGTATATTTATCTCGCAATAACGGGTTCCTTAATACCAACTTAATCCCAATTTAATTCTTAGGCAATAAATACCTTAGGGAATTCTTTAATAATTTAATTCCTTTAATTTAGAAATCACTTCTAAATTTGTTTAGATTATTCAATTTATTTAATGTGTTAAAACGTACCTAAATTACTCATTGTAAAACCATTTTTTTGGCCATCGCCTGTCCGAATTGGGCTATTTTCGACATTTGATGACTTTCATCCGGCAATAGGCGGTTGGAGGCCATCCAGATCAAGAAACTAAGGCGATTGCCGTTCGGAAGCGGTTACAGAGTCTAACCGACTCTTTCCCTTCTCCAACTTGATGAGGAGGTGGCTGCCGAAGGAAGAGCATGCTATTTTCATATTGTGCAGATCTTACATAGTCTCAATTAGTGATAGCAATAGACGTAGGAGGTCTGAGACTCAGTGATTGAGTCAGGCCATAGTCGTATCCCAAAGCGTGAGGCTTGCAGGGATTAGCCATAGACTGAGAGTCGAGTGATTCGAACTCTGATATGTCTTAGAAACATTGATAAGTAAAGACTGGAAATTGTATGAGCATATTATCTTGGTTGTTTGTGAATCAAATTGTGTTGTTATTTGGTTATGTGTGAAGTTGTAATGTGAGATTTGTCAGTGTCGACATGAATCATGGCAAGTAGTCTTATGGTGTATCAGCAATTGAGTGAGTGAAGTTTGAGCGAGTAACATTGAGCAGATAGAGAAATATACTAAGGCCAGTGGCTGAGAGTCGAATGTCTTGGAAGTCACGTGAACAGGTAGATGTCTGAAGTGTGACAGAACCAAGAAGATTGTGTAATGACAAAGAAGTGTGAGGCAACATTCTGAGAGGAGAAGCCAGAGAGTGGCCAGGCAACTAGTCCGAGGAAGGAAGATGACGGATGCTAAGAGCCTGTCGGAAAGAAGGCAATTGTTGAGTGAGCTTAGTGAGACGTAGGAGAGGCAATAATCTTAACCTGAGAGAATCAGTGAAGTGGGAAGTGAGAAAGGCCATAGTCTTGAGAGAATGATCAAAAGAACAGTGAGCGATAGTCGATGGCTAGTCAAGAAGGCAATAGGCTTAGGGTTAGGCCATAGCCGAGGGCAGTGAGTGCAGGCGATTAGCCAAGCCAAGAGGGCTGAGAGCCATAGTCATGAGAGAGGGTTGCGAGAACCCAGGGCAATGACCAGTAGCCATTAGAGAAGGCGATAGCCTTTACAGAGAGATAGAGAAGCCTGAGAGATATTGAGAGGCTATAGCCTAGGCGAGTGCCAACATACCACCGGCCATTAGCCGAGAGTAGAGAGTAGAAAGAAAGAAAGAAAGAAAGAGAGGTTCAGAGAGGAAGAAATAGGACAATCGCCTGTGCGCAGGGTATGGAAGGAGTAGGTACAGGCTATAGGCTGTCAAGATGCTACCTTCCCGAGAAGGAGAAATTACCATATTGGAGTAAGACTTTACCATTTACATGCTATTATTAGTTGAAATAGACTAAAGCCTTAAGTAAAGGATATCGCCTAGCTGTTGATGTATTGATTTCATATTAACCTGTGGATGATTGCTTGAGATGAGTCACCAGATGATTGAAGATGAAGGTGGTGACTTTGGCATTATGAAGACATGCATGATAATTGTAAGTTGTTAAATAAGGAAGTAATTAAGGAACATTTCCAATTATGTACATGGCATTTTCAAGACTATGCGGTTACAAAAAGACATTACCCCGGACTTCGGTCCTGACAAATTGCCAATGACAACTTGCCAAGCTATTGAGCTCACGACTGAATAGGTCAAAGACATAGAGTGATAGAGAATTCCCTAAGATAGGACGGAAATCACTCACTACGGAAATATCACAAATGAACCATAAGAGGGGAGAGTAAGCCGAGTAATGAAGGAACTAGAGAATAAAAGACGTAGATTGTTATTGTAATCCTTAATCCAATGTGACATTAACCCTTATAGACACTAGCTCAGTCTTCCCTGTGACCTAGTTCCCTGGGTTGTTGTTTTTAAGTGATAGCAAAAAACTAACTACACTCCTTGCCGCTTTGCAAAAGTGTTTAAAAACACTATTTCATTGATTTTCCAATGGTAGTTGATTTATTTGTATGTTGGATTGTGCAAAATGCCCATTTAGATAATTAAATGATGTTGAAATAGGTTTTAATGCCTTAATTTTAGATATTTAAATCTCAAAGTAGTTTTTACCTGCAGTAAAAGTAAATTCAGCCTCTGTAAATCCAAGGATTTACAGTCTGTTGCCTGCTGCAGTATGAATAGGGGTATTTCGCAGCTAGTTATTTCCCAGCCTTTTTCCCAGTGTGAACTCTGGTTTGGGAGGATGCTCCTCCTTGCGCCACGTGGCCCCTTCTCCTTCTTCTTCTTCTTCTTCCTCTCCCCTGCTTCTCTCTCCTCCGCAACAGGGGATTGCTTCAATCAAATTTGATGATTCTTAGTTATTTTTGGCCATTTCAAATTTGCAAACACAACCTGATTCCTCAGCGCTTCGATCCTCGGACTTGCATTCTTCCCACAAATTGATTAAAACCCTTACATTCGAATTCGGCTCCTTGATTCAGCAAGTTCCAGCGCTCCTGTTCCGGCCCCTAGCTCCGATTTCGGTAGTATATGGTTCAATACCTGGCTTTGGAATCTTCTCTCCAACCTTGCTGATTCGGCGCTAAGCGTCGGCGATCTTGGCCCCAGACTTCGGCACTGTTCATGCAGCGTCGGGTGTCCAGGCGCTTCCACTCTTGGTCACGAAATCTCCACTTCTCTGTGTGGCTGGGGAGGGTTTGATTCCCCGCCGTGAAGTCCTCTCGCTCCCTGATTCTTTGGCCGAATCAGTCTCTCCGAAAACACAGTCACTTTGAGATGTCGCTTGAATTTACGGATATTTCCAAGTTCAACTGGTTACATGTTGCCATCTTTCAATTTTCCTTTAGGTATTTGAGGTATATTCTCTAAACTTCTCGAGATCAATTAGTAACGTTCTCGCATCAGCACCTGAAATTGGCCTTCTCAGCTCCGAGAGACTCCCGGCTGCGATTTCTTCAAACCCTCGTGCAATCAGATTTGTGTGACTTCGGGATTTGCAAAATAAGAATCTCACATCAAACTTAACACTCTGATTGCAAATTATTCTAATTTGTTGACCTCAAGCTCGTATTATCCAACTCCCTGAATCCAATTGGAGCACACACTTATTGCACATTAACTTCTCACAACAGGGCATGAAAACTCAACTGCAGCCTATAATCTACTATTTTTAGAAACTGATCAGCGTTCAAATTAGGTTTTTCGCAAGCAACTTTCCACACAATCAATTTTTCCAAATAAGAATCACACACAAGCAATGTGCAATGGGTTTCACACCCAATTGCGTAATGAATTAAGAACTTTATTCGATCTTTCACTCGCAAACTCTCTTCACGAGAAGAAATTACAAATTTTGCACAAAAAACACGATTGCGAACACGAAGAAATGCGGTCGCTCTAACTTCATCTTCCTCCCCCTTACCCTTTTCCGGGGAGGTTCGGGGGCTTCCAAACCTCTTCCCAATAGGTTTGGTTGCTCCGGACCTAATCAAAAAGTCCTTTGAGAAGTTACTAAAACCCAATTTACTTACTAATTTACCAATTGACCTAACTTTTGGTTTTTTTTACCTAGGCTAGCTACTTTTAGCTTTTTAGTGATTTTAGTCACTACTTATCTAACTAATTCAATTGCCGTAGCTAGACTAGGCCCTAGAAAGCCCTAATTTAGGATTTTTGGGGTCTCAAGGCCAAAAAATCGGACGACAATCCTACTCTGGCTTTGTATGGAACACCTTCTATTTTCCTTTGCACATTCACAAATTCCTCATCCGAAAGTTTTAACAATTTTGAATTCACATCGAACGGAGTTTCGATTGGTTTGCATTCTTCCATATGAAAACATTTGAGGACCTCTTCGATGTAGCTCCTTTGGTTCATGATAATAATACGGGTTTCTCTATTCCTCTCAAATTCTACTCTTAGACAATAATGCAATTCTCCGAAATCACTCATCTTAAATTCCTTCTCGAACTCTGATTTAAGCCACTTCAATTGGATTACATTGTTTGCCAATATGATCTAATTATCCACGTAGAGGGTTGTCACTAACAGATACTCACCCGATAGTTTAAAATACAACGAATGATCTATTTGACTCCTACAAAAGCCTTCATTAATGAAGAATGAATCGATACGGTGGTACCACGCCCTCGGTGGTTGCTTGAGCCTATATAAAGCTTTCTTGAGTTTGCACATAAGATCTTCTTTCTTTTTTTATATAAAACCCTCCGGTTAATCCATATAAATGTCCATCTCCAATATTCTATTCAAAAACGTTGTTTTTACATCCATTTGGTGGATCTCCCAATCTAAGGCCGCTCTTAGTGCAAAAATACATCTAATGGTGATATATTTGGCCACATGAACAAAGATCTCATTAAAATCTACTCCGGCCACTTGAGAATATCCCTTTATTACTAACCATGTCTTATACCTAACAATTTCACATAATGCATTCTTCTTGATACGGAACACTCATTTGCACCCTACACTCTTGCGATCTTTTGGAATGTTGATCAATTCTCATGTATTGTTGGTCATAAGAGAGTCGTACTACTCTTGCATTGCGGCCTCCCACTTGCTCGCATCTTCGGATCTCAACGTTTCATACAAATTCAAAGGATCATCCAACAATGTCACAATAGCCCGTTCTTCACCGTGTTGGGGTAGAATGTGTTTCTTCCACCACTCTCCGGGCGGACGCCATTCCCTCTTAGGATATCTTCCATCCTTGCCAAATCTCTCAATGTAGCTGTTATTTTTCGCGGGAATTTTGATTGCCTCCTCATTTGCAACCAAGTGGTCTCCTATTTGCTCCTCGCGTTCCTCATCATTATCACATGAAAATGATTTGGAAGATTGTGGAGGTCACCTCCAACCCTCAGTCTTAGACGGTGTAACCCGCTGCTGAACCGGTTTACATGGAAGTCACTCCCACCAAAATTAAACTGCTCTAGGTTTCCATTTTTCATGAAGATGGTTGTATGTATACTATATTGACATGATCCCCTAAATCCTAATGTCAAGGTTAAGAGTTTTTGGATGTAAAACTACTCTTAGCTCCAATCATCCTATGGATTTAATCTTATATCTTTCATGGTTTGAATGGCTTGAGACTCTATCTTAATTATGTTTAGTGACGATTCCAATTTCCTTAACATTTTGGCTTGAGTAATATCATGTTTGTTTCCACTTCATCTAATTGTTGTAGAGTATGTTATCATACGTTATTTTAATAAACTAGATAAAATATGTTTTGGCCTACTTGAATGCTTCTCATAAGCATATTCCTTGTATTCTTTTATTCTCGGATGATGGCTTCCATCCTCTCCAATTTGTCTTCACATGTGTCCATTCTGGATGTTGATAGATTAAATGTTTCTATTTGTGTAATTGTAGTACATATCTTTATACCCCTTGTTTGGATTTCTTGTCTTCATGAGTTGGTATGGTGAGGGAGAACTCTTTTGTTTGGTTTCCCTCTTTTGTATTGAATCCGTTCTTCAATCATTCTGGTTTACTCTTTTCATTGGATTATGTTTTCCTCTTATCAGTTTGTTTAGGCTAACCCTTGTGCCTCAAGTGCACTTGTTTCCGGAGGAATCGGGTTAAACCTTGATTCTTAGTAGTTTCCTCTTGTGTCAAATTTTCAGTCTTTTCCTAGAATCATTTCTATTTCAAGGTCGATCAAGGCTTTTTGAATTCCCAAGATCCTTTGAATTCTTTAAAATGTTCAAGTGCAATTTGTAAGCACTTTTTCCGTTACAAAATGTTTCAAGTATCCGGGCACAGTTTTGAATTTGAGCTTGCAAGTTCCTTTAGCTCAACCTAGATGGCTCTAGGAAATACTTATTTCGAGCTTTTAATTTCCTTAGCCCAATCTAGTTGGCTCCGAGAAATACTTGCCTCAAGCTTTCCGACATTCCTTAGTGTCCAAAATCTCAAGTATTTTCAAGTTTCCATTTCTATCTTCCTAATTTTCCATGCCTATCTTTCTAAGTTTCAATTTTATCCTTCTAAGTTTCCAGTTCTATCTTTCTAAGTTTTTAGGTCTTGAGTGGTTTCCCACTTTATTGAGACCTTGATCGACACTTCACGTCGGATTGTTCAGTAGCAAATGAAATGTGATAGGGTCCATTAGTACCCCTCCTTATATAGTCTTTAATATCTAGGAATTTGCAAAATTTGATAAATGTTAGTTGCGGCTATAATTAGCGTTGTATATATTAATAGCCTGGATTTAGAGTCTTAACTCTATTTCTATAAATTTACCCTCTTTGAAATGTTCCTACTAGTTACATAACCTTTAGTATCTATCGGTTACATATCCATTCCCGTTCCATCCATCCATTTTAATTTGGACACATGCCCTAAATAGGTGGATGCCACTTCAGTTCTCATTCCTAACCCTATTTCCATTGGCTTTGCGTCGTTTCCGTTGGCCACTTTCATGTTCCCGGTCCACTCCCGGTTCGTTCCCGGTTCCCGAGTTGCACCCAGTTCGCTCCCGCGCCGGCCCTTGGTCACTTTTATCGGGCTTCTCTCCATCTTCTCTCTAGGTCTCCGTCTTCCTTGCGGGCCCCAAGCTCCTCCGGTATCGCTCGGTCTTCTCCAGAGCTTTCCCCTCGCTGTCGGTGCGGTGTTGCTCCCCGCTGCTGATTCGCACTAACGCTCGGTCTCCTGGTGGCTCTACAAAGATTCATCCACAACAACCACCGTAGGAACTTATTTCTCCCAATTGGACGCCATCTCCAAAGTATTTCCAACGTCCGTGCCATCTTCCATGAATACCACATCTCTACTTTTATGATATTTTTAGTTTATAAACACATTAGCCTATAGGCTTTAGTCCCCTCACAATAATCCAAAAATAAACATTTTGTTCCCTTTGTATCGAGCTTACCCCTTTGTTCATCCAGCACCATTGCATAGGCGACGCATCCAAACATACACATGTGTGCAATGCAAGGCATTATTCCACTCCACGCTTCCTCAGGCGTAATGAAATCCAACGCCTTTGTTGGAAAACGGTTTCGTGTGAAAACCGCATTAACCACTACTTCCGTCCAAAATGATTTGTCGATATTTTGAGCATAAAGCATATTCTTTGTCATCTTCACGATGGTATGATTCGCACGCTCCACCACTCTATTTTATTGAGGCGTATATAGGGTAGATGTTTGCTTCTCGATACCAAGATCCTTTAAAAATTAATTGAATGCCTTGGAAACAAATTTCCCACCATTGTCCCACCAAAACGTTTTGATTTTGTGCTCTAATTGCGTCTCTACGAGTGCCTTGAACTTCTCAAAGCAATCCCCTTTAGATTTCAACACATACAACTACAACTTCATGGAGAAATCATCAATGAAGGTTACAAAATATTTTGCACCACTCATGGATGTAGTCCTCATGGGACCACAAATGTCAAAATGTATAATTTCCAAAGGTTTGGTCGCTCACCTCCCCCCTTCGTTCGAAAATGCGGCTCTATGTTGTTCGTCTTAGATGCACGCTCCACAAAGCAATGATAATGTGGAGTAAGAAAATTTGCTAAGGTTCATACCACTCACAATATTTTGGATGGTATGAACACCCTTCACGTTCAAATGGCCAAGGCGGTAGAATCAAAACTCGAGCGTGTCATCTCCCGTTGGAGATTGCACCAAGTTGGCCGCTTCTGCTTCGTACACCTTCACAAAATTGATTTCGTACAAATTGTATTCACGTGGCGCAATCACAATGGCTTCACCATCGCAAGATTTGATAATGCATTCGTGTAAGTTGAATTGGACATTTAAACTGTTCGACACAAATTTGTTCATCGAGAGCAAATTAACATGTAATTTGGATACGTGGAGCACATCTTTTATACGAATTTGGTTGATTTTACTTTCCAAGATTGCTTTTATGACAATGGATCTTATTCCAATAGCTTGGACAACGCTATTATTATCCAAATGCATACTGCGTGGAGTGATTACCTCATATGTATCAAATGCGGCTCCATGCGAAGTCATATGCTTGGAGGCTCCCGAATCCATTATCCACTTACATACACTTTTTGAATGTGCTTCGTTACGCATTACAAATACGTAATCATCATCGTCCTTCGTAATCTTCGTTTGTTTTCGCTCCTTGTTCTTTGATTTGTAGCAAAAATGGGCAATGTGGCTTGGTTTGCCACAATAAAAACAAGATTTTGCACCTTGGCGCGGAAATGATTGCCTCCTTTGTTTTGTCGCAACAATATGGCGGCATCCTCACCTTGGGCTCCTTCTCCTTGCGTTTCAACATCTTGTGTATCAAACGCGCCGTCACGTAGTCCATCGTAAGTTCCTTCATCGGCATCATCTCCATGGCAGAGAACAAGTATTCGAACGATGCCGGCAAGTTCTCGAGCAAGGTCATGACAATGTCTTCGTCTTTCATGGGTACCTCCAAACAAGCGAATTGATCCGCGAGTGCCTTGACCTTGTTGATGTGATCCAACAAGTTGTCGCCCTCTTGTATCTTATATGTGAAAAACTTGCGGCGAATGAAGAGGATGTTGGACAAACTCTTCGTCTCGTAAATGTTGTAAAGGGTCTTCCACGCTTCCACGGGTCCTTTGTTACTCTTGATGTACGCAAGTTGGTTATCCGCCAAGTTGAGGTCGATGATGGACATGGCCTTTTTGACGCGTCTTTGATACTCCTTCAACACTTTGGGATCCGCATTTGAAGATGGAGGTTTATCGGATCCATCCATAATATCCCAAAGATCTATAGATGCCAACAATATTTTGATTTTTAACTTCCAAAAGTTGAACGTCCTTCCATTGAACTTGTCAAGGATTCTAGCGGCCTCGCTCTCAAATGATGCCATAATACGCTGGGATATACGCTCAAATCATTCAAATAAGATATTTCTCACCTCAAATGCCTTACACTCTCAAATTATTCAAATAAGATCTTCTACACCTCGTGAAAGTTCTTAAAGCACTCAAATCATTCAAATAAGATCGTCTTCACCTCAAATGCCTTACACTCTCAAATTTTTCAAATAAGATTTTCTACACCTCAAGAGAGTTGAAAGACAGTCAAGTCACTCAAATAAGATCTCCTTCACCTCAAATGTGCCTTACATTTTCCAAAAAACTTCTCCAAAAAACTCAAACCTCTCAAGTCATATGATATTGGAGTCTAAACGCCTTCAAAACTCTTAAAGAAACTCTTGAACGCTCAAAACATTCAAGTCAAATGCTTTAAAGTCTAAACACCTATAAATCTCTCAAATAAATCTCTCAACACTCAAATCTCTCAAGTCATGTGCTATTGGAGTCTAAACACCTTCAAAGCTCTCAAAGAAGCCTTTAAACACTCAAAGCACTCAAGTCAAATGCTTCAAGTCTAAACACCTCCAAATCTCTCAAATAAACCTCTCAACACTTAAGAAACTCATATCACATACTCTTGCATCAAACATACAGTCAAGCAAAAACAAAAAAATACTTACAACAACAAAATGCGTCCTCGGACACCTCCAACGCTCCGAAGCGCCAACTCCTCAAGATCTACTCCGCAAACTCAAATGCAATCAAATCTTTAGGATCTTCACTTGTATGGTGGGCCCATAACTTATTGGAATCAATAAGATATAAGATTGCACAAGCATAGATATCTATACAAAGGCATATGAACAATGTTTGGAGTGAGATGGTCTCATGCTCTCCTTGCTTTGCCTTTTATTGTTTTTCTTCTCTTCATTGGTTCATACAAACAATATGGGATAAGTCTTATCCCTCTTCTGACTAACATGGTAGGCTTATTCTAACCTTATTTTTTTCTCATGCCTCTTCCATTATATTTCTATTGTCTACGAGCAATCTAATACTCTACTCTCTACATTGGCAATGCTTTCATGTACTTGTGAGATTTGTAGTGTCATTATGTGAGGGAGGAGAGAACCTTGCACCATGGAGTACACTTTTAGTTTCATTTGGTTGTAAGCATGCATCTTGTATACATTCAAGCTCAAAGTGATGCATGCAAACGGGTCTTACAATGTACTTAGTATATAGTCTCACTAAGTTGCACTAGATTATTCAATCTGAAATACTAACTTGTATTTTAAGTTAACGTAGTGTGACTAAGATTATAATTTGCATTGTGACCCCAATGCATACAAGATGATCTTGAGGCAGTTGTATGTATTTTCATACAAGCTAATCAAGTCAAGGCCAACTTGTGTCCTTAAAGGCTATGTACAATGTAGGGGTCTACTATTGTGCAATTGCAGTGGTTCTTCGAGTAAACTCTGAGACTACTTACATGGTCACTTGAATAAGTTTTGTACCTATCGATGTTTGTTTTGGTGAGGTGTCTTCATTCTAGGACCTTAGGGTAGATTTGCAGCTACTGCATCACAACTTGAGTCAAAGGCCACTTGTTGAGGTCTATTTTCACCTATGTGAGTTTTTTGCTTGAGATTGAAGTACTGACATAGCGGTCAGTATATGTGAAGCATATATCTGATCTTTGTATGGAAGGAATGAACACTATGATGAAATACGTTCTCACTCACTACAGATGTATGAAAATAATGTTGGAAATCATGTAAGACCAGTGTTTGAAGTAGAGAGAAGGGGCATAGCTTACCTGTAGTAGCAAAGTGGCCTACCCACAAGATTGTTGGGTTTGACTTTAGTGTTCCTCTGCAAATCAAGAAATACTCTTGACTTTAGTGTGTTTTGCCACGATGAGTTGATTATGCAAAGGATGATTAGTTGGCATCTGTTGAGATTTCATGATTCCAGTGAGTGAGATAGATTTATTGAGGTTGGCAGCCACAAATGCCAGTATTCACTATGGCAAATACATGCTTTTTTTACTGGGGTTTTCGACTAAAAATGGTATAGAACCAGGTACTTGACTAGGACTACTGTAGTGGCAAAGTGAGTCAAATGCTTGTCAGGTCGGACCAGTCGCTTGCAACAAGTTGACTATGGTTTATTCTAAGGGCATTTCGTTCCCTATGCACGTTCCCAATGACCTTTTGGGACCTCGATTGGCACCGCACTTGGGACCTCGTGTGTCTCGACTACATATAGTCAAGTATTGTTAACTACCAGTAGTAAACATGTAGTGCCCACTCTAGTAAAGATAGTTACGATATCTTGACTATACCTAGTAAAAACTTAGTCATGTCAATAATTATGTCGCTTCACTAAGTCTAGTCATAATGATTTGTGTATAATCCAAAAAAAACATAGTCATCTTTGCTACAACGTGTTACTATATTTAGTCACAATGGTGTGACTAGGATTAGTCAAGGGATTGTTCATGGTGGACAATCCAGGGTTAACCTTGACTAAAACTAGTCACACAATTGGCATTCAGCTGGCCTCAATGATTGTCTTCTTCACTACTTGCAATCGTTTTAGTAATTGTTGTCAATTGGAAACTACTACGCATAGTCAACTCTCCCCATTCACTTTAGTCTTGCATTCCAGATTCGTGACTGACTCTAGTCAGCCCATGTGAATTGTTCTGGTCTTCATTTTTAATATTGCTATCACAAGTAGTCAAATTAATACGACTAGTGATAGAGATAGATGCATATCCATGTATGTGCAATATGTACTACTTGTGGTAACAAGCTCAGCTGCACATCCATTCAACCATTCCATAGAAACGAATACTGGTGGCAATCTGTACACTGGTTAAAAAAGTAGTTTATATTGAAAATAAACATTGCTGGGTATAGTCCTCCCATAAGCACATGAGTGTTCCTAGAAAATGTCAAAAACTAAATTGGTGGAGGCCGGCGCAAACATTCGACGGGCCACAAAATAAACTGCCCAACGGCTTCCCCAATTTTACAGACTGGTGGATCATCTATCATTAAGGGTTTATACAACACGTATGCGTCGTCGTGGCTTTGCAGCACTGCCAAGGACACAGTTCCTTCTGCAATTACTACTCCGTGCAATGTCCCCCCCGGAAGAGTCGTAACCCTCCCTTCCCCTACTAGAAGTGACTCCTCGTCGACTCCTATTCCCAAGATCTGCACAATGTCTCCTGCTACAAATGGCAGCGTTGCTTCAACCTCCTTCAATGGATATTTTTCCTACAAAAAGATTGTCATGCTTCGGAGTTAGTAAGAGCTTGACTTGTAATTTGATGACTAATACCAGTGACATTCATAAAATCAAGCATTCTTCACTACCAGTACTAAACATGTACTGCCCATTCTACTACAGATATTTACGACATTTTGACTATACCTAGTCAAGTATTAGTCAAATGTTGGTCAAGTATTTCAAATACTAGTCATGCATTAGTCAATGTTAGTCATGCATTAGTCAAGGGTTAGTCATGCATTAGTCAAGGGTTAGTCAAGGGTTAGTTAAGGGTTAGTCAAGCATTAGTCAAGGGTTAGTGAAGCATTGAACAAGCATTAGACAAGCATTGGTCAAGTAGTAGTCAAGAATTAGTCATTGTCTTACCTTTGTGATTTTTGCTGGACCTTTCTTGGGGGGCCGCTTCTTGCCAATCTTCTCCGATTCCTTTTCCACATAATGCTTGGCTCGCAATTTCCGTGGCATTTGCGGAGATTGCATTCCAACTTGAAGCTTCTGAACTCCGTGGCCCGCGCCCTCTTCTTCGGCGTTCCTATCCCGCCCTCTTTGTCGCCTCCAACATCCGTCGCCACCTTCTCCCTTGAGCCGGAGCTTACCTCTTGATCGTTGTCTTTCTCCAACTCTGGAACCTCCTGCTGGGTGGGACCTTCGTCATCTGCCTTCCGTTTCCTTCCCTGTACAGAGTGTCCATCCGAGTAACATTTAGTCTTACAAATTTATATCACTCCAAAGCCAACCAACATTGCACTAAGAATATAGTTCAGATTGGACTAAGAATATTGTTATTGAAGTCACCTCTTGATCATGTGTATTGTGTGCGTGTACCACATGAGCTTCGTCAATTTGAGGAGAATCTCCGATCGAATGTCCTTTGGATTTTGGTGAGGCCAAATTCTCGATTGGGAACTACAAAACCAGGGCAACAATACGTCCTCATGGTTTAGGGTTTAGAGTGGTTGCACATGAATGATACCAAAGCAAATTCAGGTAGAGGGCTGGAAAGAAACGTACCAAATTTCGCAAGCACTCGGTGCTACCCGTGTTCGGAGTTGACTGCCTGTGCTCGAAGGATGAAGGCTGCTGCACATTGCGAGTATTAGGGTCTGGAACAACTGGTATGTTTAGTGCTGTCATGATTGCCTTCATACTTGCCTCCATCCCAGCCATTCGGGTATAAAAGTCGCGTTTCATCGATGAGAATTCCATTGCAAGGGACGTCGACGGCTCCTGCACTCCGCTTCCGCTACCAGAAATGTGGGACACATTTGGCGTGCCTACCGGTTGCTTCTTCCGAGATTTTTGGCGTAGCATCTCCAACTCTATCTCCTCGCGACTTGGATCCCGTTGCAATTCTGCTGCCTGCACCAAGACCCTCTTGCATTTCATTCTATTAATCAGACATAAACATGGTTACAGATTGCAGAGTATACGCATAAACAAGTTCTGAAGTGCAGAAGAACTTCAAAACATGTTAACTACCACTACACCAATGTTAGACTAGAACATGACTACCAGGTCAGTAAATGTTGACTGTAGTATTACTAGGACTTCACTGGATGTCTACTCGACATCGGCGTGAGCCAGTGGAATCGAGAAGGAGAGTGCACATCAAGTGGGAAATTCAGGGGTATTAGAAGACTCACAAAAGAACACTCATAAAGCGAAGCAGTCAGTGGGCTTCTATAAAAAGATCTAACATCACCTACACAAAAAAATCAAGCATGTGCACACATATACCCTCAACCATGTTCCTGCACGTAAGTGGACACCTCCAGTCCTACTTCTAGGACATGGCCTTGATGGGACTTCATCCACATAAACTCAGTATGCCCATTCAAGTAGTTGCATGAGCACACTCTCGGAACAGAACATGACCAGATTTTTATGTTGATGCTTACCTTCGAGATTTTAATATATTTTCAGAGCTACATCAAAATCTAGATACTGATTCATTCAACATTGATTGAACTCATAAATCAGCCTTTTAGAATAACTATAGAATATCTAGAAGAAAAACTTTTAAATTGTAACCCTATCTCAGTTAGGCATTCAATCAAGTTCGGAAATGGTTTTACCTTGCTACAATATACTGAGACGAGTGCATTCCTGTTCACAATCACCAAAGATTTGTCCAGGAGCATCTACCTCAAGCATTGAGATTGTGAGGAATTGTAGGCTATGTGGAATTACAGACTAAAATATGACTGCAGCATGACAAGAGTAAAAACTTGGGAGAGTTATTTACCAGATTTGCCGTTACCTCCCCCTCGGTCCTGCCAGCATGGGAAAGTCGCTTCAGTTGAGCGCGATTTTGAGTGAGTGTCTCCGCTTGCTTTACCTTCTTGTCGTTTGCGATTAGTGCTGAGAGGTTGACCCAATGGTCTTGCCTGATATGCTTTGGTTTCTCTCTGCCAGCGACCATTAACTTTTTCATGGCATACCTCTTCATCTTCAACTGTGTTTTCAAATTTGCATGAAAGGAGCACTCTGTGACGTGCCCAATGCCACCTTCATACTCAAAGGTATTATCCACCCTCTTCTTGATATTCAACAAGGTCATTGCATTGTGTTCGTTGTAGTTGTCCTCACTGAAGTCCAAGTCAACTGCATGGCCTCGTAGGCATTTCAGCCATAAGTGACGGTTTTCCCCGCATGGATTTCCCTTCATATCCACTTCCACTGTGTACCGCTTTCTTCCATGTTGCTCTCGAACCGGTGCTTCATGCTGCAGCCGTCGTGTATGAAGTCGCCTCCGGTGGCGTTTATCAGCTTCCGAGCTGCGTGGAAGATCATTGAACTCTTCCCCCGCAACTGCCTCTGGACTGAGCTTAGCCGCAAGACGTTGCTTTTGAGCCCTCTGTACCTTCAACATCTCCAACTCCTTGCTCATAATATGTAGGTCCATGCTTGCATAGTCGTCCAACCCAACCTCAGAGGTCCTCCCAGAAGAACGTGAACCATCGAACCTCCTTGCTGGCGGTGGTGCAAAATCCTCCAGTAGGCTTTCCTCCTCCAGAAAGTCATGGTCGTCCCCATCGTTCGATGACCACGTCACACTAGTCGACATGTTGCGTGCTACCTTTGGTAATGCCGAGTCTTGTTGACTAATTGCACGTGGCACCGCAAATTTGGCACCTGAAGGTTGTGAAGGCTGTGAATGTGCTAATGCGGGTGTGCTGTTCGCAATATAGGGCCTTCTGATTTCCCACTTCGCCGGCTCGGACAGTTCAGGCTTCCCCTGCGCATGTGGATTCACTAACTTATTCCAAGTTCTAAAACTTGACAGGCATAAAATACTGAAATATTGAGCTTATACTGAGCTGAAATACTGAGCTTATACAAGCTGGTATGTCTTCAAGAGATGCTTGAAACCTTCTATCATTGGACGTACATTGCCAGGTTTTAATTTCAATTTGATTACTATTTCTGCACATCAGAGTCTTATCATTGGAGATATAAATGTCTAAGAGATATTACAAAGTCCTTTCATCTATGAGTTTGACCTCGTGTCATGTTTTAAACCTTCTCAGCTCAAGGATCTAGATATGTAACACATCCTCCACTTTGTGAGTTCATATTGTACTCCAAAGTTTGAAAACAACAGACTCGCGTGTTTAACATCCATTTATGTCAAGATCTGGCACCTAGCTCTCAAGTTCTATGGCCTTGGGAGAAAGTTTCAGTCACTCCATCCATCTTGACGTTTTAGGGTCGAATTGAGAAGCCAGACAAATTGACTTGGAGTTCACTCACAGGCAAACCTAAATACATACACAATCCAATAGGACTAAAAAGATCTCTCCTCAACATAAATTCAAATTAACTTACAACCAACCCACTCACCTTGGTGCTATTCAATCCAAGTTGTGCAATTTGCCTTTCGATTCAGTCACTGAAGCTCAACACAGAGTATCGACCATACTTCAATTTTATAGCAATCTTGCACTTGATATTATAAACTTCAACATTCAACATTAATGGATGCGGAGGTGGTCTGTTGATGAGAAGGACAAAACACCTGGCATTGTTTGTGTAGTTAGAAGTGGACTACATATACGCACCTTTGCAGGAACGTGAGGTGCTGGAGATGTTGGTAACAGCGCTTCCGAGTTCCTTCTGGTCCTCCTCCCCTCTTCGTCTAGTGCCTATAGGGAGTATGCAGTAATTAGTACTTCCATACATTACTAGTACCAAATTCAAAGGAAAGTCACAAAATTATTGGAAGAATTCAAAACATTTCTACATGCCAGAAAATGTGTTGTGTCACTGAATGGAAGTGTTACCAATTCAAAAGTGTAATCTGCTCATGCCCTTCTCATAAATGCCTACTCACATATCAGATGTCAACTTCAGCATATCAAATCAAAGTTCCAATACAACTGGACAGGCTTCATAGTCCCCATTTGCAAACCTACACATAATAATCTGAATTGCTCAACATTCAACAGACTATACTGCCATCTATCTGGAATATAGGGAAAGTTGCCAACAAGTATCCTTTTATTTATGAATTGCATTGAATACAACCCAAATATAACAGCCCAATATATTGACCAATAGGAAATACATCTAATGTCTACCAAGAAAAATGGGAGCAAGCAAATTGACTTATGCATCTTGATATATTCATAAAATAATGGACTCAACAAGAAATTTCCCAGATTTGAAAGTGTACATGCATTCGGATGTTTTGATGAACTAGCACAGCAACTTCACATCCCTAAACATCTTGACTACATCAAATGTCTTCCAATGCAGTTGTACAGGAGTGAAGTTACACTCTCGTAGCTCTTATTTCAAATTCCTATATGGGATCGGACAGGTCAACTAATAGCTCATTCGGCTCATTTTGTGATGGAACACCTGAAGGAGAGTAACAAATAGATAACATGGAGGCATAGCAGATTGTGCTTGTATAGTTCACCTAATTGACTATCTTAATTTCCCAGCCACGGGCTTATGTAATTGCCATGTGGGCCTATATCGGGAGAAAGGGAATATAGACTTTGACCTGTCATACGTTTTGCATCTCAACTCCAATTCTGGAAACTGCAACTGACCTTGAACTTGAAGTGATTGTCTCGCCGTATTATATGGATAGAGGGTTTAGGGTTTGGTTGACAGGTATTATGTTTAGGGTTTTAAATTGTTTCTATCTTGCTCATAATCTTTAGGTTTCAGTTCTTCTTTCTCGATCTCGTGAGTGTTATTGAAAGTTGTTTCAGAGTATTATTAAGTTCAAGGGTCACGTCTTCAAGATCATGGGAGGTTGCGACAAGCAAGGTTTCCCAATGAAGCAAGGAGTCCTCACTCAGGGCCGTGTTCTCCTTTTGGACTTGAACACAAATTGAAACCCTAAATCTCTCAACCCTAGACCCTAAAGCATGGAAATGGGCAGGCTGGAGACTTTAGGTTTGCACTACTGAACAGGGATTGAGTAAAGGGGAAGAGGAAAACGCACCTGGATAGGAGTTTGATCCAACAGGTCCGTCGGAGATGGTGCTCTCCGTGACCTCGTGATCCTCGAAACCTCCACCCCCTGTTGTGATACGCCCAAACGACCAGCTCCTTTATTTTCGGGCTGCCTGACTTTCTCCGCCTTCGGTACTCCGACCTCAGATGCAAGCGCATGTAACCCTAACTCCTCAATCTTCTTCTTGTTCCTCTCTATCCTCTTCAAGCGAGCAGCCTCGTATGCTGTTAGAGGAACCTGCGTTTCTTGCGTGGCCTTGCTTGGTGATTCTCCTTCCTCACTGTGGCTACTACTTTTGGCGCCTTCACTTTCGCTCCATGGTCCGCTCGCACTACCACTTATTGTGTCGCCCTCACTACTCTCATAGCTAGCATTCTCAAACCCCTCTTCCGTGTCCATGACTCAACAACCCAAAGGTGGAGAGGAAGGGATGGGTGGTGTCAGCTGCTATGTTAAAAATCCACGCCATTGTTGCAGGCTGTGGTTTTCTACACCAACCAATTGATGAGGTTGTTGAACGCTACACCTACACTGAATGAAGCGCAAGAACTAGTCACTTAGGTGGCAGTCGGGGAGAGTTTTGCTATGTCGAGGCAATAAGTGTTGTGGATGGCGGGGAGGGAGGGAGGGAGGTTTCGGTGCTGTGGATGGCGGGGAGGGAGGGAGTGAGGCTAGGGGGTTGTAGATGGCGGGGAGGGTTAAGGCCAGGTTAGGGTTAGGGACCGTTAGTCTACACTTTAACTTAAATTTGAACGTCCGGCAGGTTGCACATAGCCAAGAACACTTGCAGCTAACACGTTCCCTTGTAGATAACACGTTCCTTTGCAGATAACACGTTCCCTTGCAACTAACACTAAATCTATTCGTGCTAGGAATTGCATTTGGTCCTGGAGCATGAAATGCACTCATTCTTATGTCTTTTACCACATTGCAGATTTCTTTGGGTGTTGGGGTAATTTCTTTTCTTGTGGGATTGTGCAGTGCCCACTTCTATGCAAGGAGTTTATAATTGATGCCTGGCAAATTTATAAGGCACGTGTTTCTGGTGCTGATGTTGTTCTCTTGATAGCTGCTGTTCTTCCGGACCAAGATCTTGCTTATATGGTTAAGATTGCCAAGGCACTTGGCATGGCTGCCCTTATTGAGGTTTGTAATATTTTGCTTTCCACATCGTATGTCATACAGTGCATTTTTTTGTATTTTTTTGGTGTTAGCTGAAGAGTCAGAGGAAGCATGAAATGGCTTATACTTGGAAATCTGCTGTCTGGGTTAACCTCTAAGAGCCTATGAGGCTATATCCATCTTCTTTCCCTGTTTGAAAGGTCTCACTTGCAGCATTGAATATTAAAGATTGTTTGATGATGTCGGACATTATGTTTTTAAGGATTGTTTTCAAATATTTCTCATGGGTTAAGGGGTTAAGCCTGCAGGGCCAGGCTACTGGTACCCCAGGTCTACTTGGACTGATGAAATCGTGAACTTGCATTCCAATTCCATGTAGAACTTGTGACACCTTTTTAAGATTTAAGCGCATGGGCGAGAAACGTTTTTAATGGCTTTATAATATAATTCATGTGACAGCCTTACCATTGCAACAAAGGTCCTGGATGGTAGTATGTGTAAAGAACTTCTTACGGAAAGACATGTCTCTATTAGCATCTGATCATTTCCCTATATTTGTTAAGGGAGCTAGTCGGAACAGGATATCAAATCTCTTTCTCAATCTTAAGTGGAGCCTTGTTCTTTGCTTACAGGTACATAGCAAGCGGGAGATGAAATGTGTCCTGGGTTTGCCAAATGTTCAGCTCATAGGCATCAACAATCGCAGTTTAGGTACATCGATCTGACTTTCATGTATAAATTTTTGTATGAAATTCTAGTGAATATATATATATATAAAATTTTCTGTAACTGCACAATAATTTGGCATATACATGAACAGTATGATATTGGTGGAATAGAAGGTGGTTTGTGAGTCTTTCTTAAATAGTTGAACATATATATTAAGAACTGATTTTCAGCTGTCATTTACCGCTTCATGACCCAAAGTTCAACTCTTGAAGGCGTGTGATAGTAAGAGCTGGAGAGTTGCTTGCATGAAATTTATGTAGCAATAAATTATCTGCTTGGAGTAATTTGACATGTGAGATGTAGCCTCCATTTCTTGATTCACCACATTCTCTATCTTCAATGTCTTGAGGTTCTGAGGCTGGAGAGTCTTGCAGGAATATTGGTTGGTGGAGCATGTTTTTGTTGGGAAGAGTGGAGCCAGCCCGGAAATTATGATGTTAAAGACTTATCTGGACAAATTAAAAATTCTTAACTGTCTGTATTCTTTGTTACTAGTTAATTATGGTTGTTCTGTGGATGCCTATGTTGCGGATTATGTTGGAGAATCTTATATCATGCTCCTATGACTAGCTTGTGTTATTGACTGTGAATTTACTATCAGAATGTCCTCCTCAACACCAACTGTATCTCAATGGTGTGCGATCTCGCCTCATAATAGAATGTCTAATGAATATACAGAGCCCCTCCATGAATTCTAAATTTAGATCGACTTATAATGGATGGTTGTGATTGTAGATGACTTTTGAATTGAGATTTTGATCCTCTACAACATGATCATGTGGTTCTAAGGCTCTCAAGAGAGAGAGAGACGACTGAATTGGAGTGTGACAGATGGACAAGAATTCAAGAGATGAACTCTTGCACCTACAACTCTGGGACCTAGAGGAGAAGGAGGCAAATGGACTGCACCTCTCATCATATCCCTGTCCATGTAAGAAGTGCATGGGTGGGACGGTTCTATCAAGAGAAACCATTCGCAAGCATTTGAGGCATTACAAACGCGACCCACAGTTCCAAACATCAATACTGGTATTTGTTGGTATTTCTAAAACTTGACTGAAATAATGTGCGTTGTTGACTAGCCATAGTCACATATGTTAATGTTGTGACTACGGGTAGTCATAGTGGTAGATATGTGGGAGTACAAGCCGCGAAAGCCATTGAAACCATATTGCCTTGACCATTGCGGGATAGCACAACTTTCCCTGAATATGTCAAACCTCCATTTACCCCGACACCCTGAATTATAACAGTCTACGAATACATGTAGTAAACTTGTGAATAGAAAGTGTCCAGAGCAGGGGCCAGTAATCCCAATGACCTCTGGGATTACGATGGGTAATTTTGTTCATCTTGTCAACTGTATGTCTCAAGGCATCAGTGCTCTGCAGTTCTTCCTCGTGAATAATTTTTTTACTCATGATTGTCCTCCTTGGAAGTCTCATGGCGGCCTCTCGAACAAGCAGATTTGCATGACGAAGCGAGCTTGTGTGTGAATGAAAGTGGGTCCTGATCACTCAAGAGTTGTTAAGCATGATCAGTCATAGTCAATTGAAACTTGTCCCTGATTATCGTTTATGAGTGATAACGATCAAAGTTGTTGCTATGTGGTATGTAGAGGATCAGTGCCCGGACTCAATTTTTGGTCAAGAATTAAGAGGTTGACACCAATTCTAATTAGCCCACTTCCCACCCATTTCACCTAGTATATTAAATACATGATTATTTTGAGATGCTTAGCAAATTATCTCTTTGAGTATGAAGTCTTCCCAGTCACCCCGAACTCCTGAATTGGAGCAGTCTACAAATACATCTAGTAAACTTGTGAATGCCATAGTCATAAACTATAAAAATACTTGACTACATATAGTAAACAAGTGTATATCCCATATTCATGTTAGTAATTGACTACATGAAGTAAATGTGCGTACACGTAAATTGAATTGAAATGTGTGGTCTTTTGCGACAGAGTAGTTGTTAATAGGTCTAGCTTATGGTAGAAGTCGGTACTAACCTCACCGATTATGTGGGACTATCTTGGGACGTGCATATGCAGTCTGGTCTTAGTGCCCAATCAAGTACAGTACTAGACTTTGAAGAGGTTCCTCCAAGCGCTTCGGATGCCGAACCCTCAGAAGGCAGCGACATATATCAGGATGCGAATGATGAAGGCGATTTTGAAGTGCAGCGGATGATAACAGAGTGTTTTGGCCGGTTTGAGAACGACATTGGTGATAGCCAGGAGGATGAAGTACTTGAAGATGAACGGGAGTTTATGGCCGATGAAGGAATGGATCTACAGGAAGAATCTTCCATACCACTGTACGAGGGAAGCAAAACAAGCCGAGTAGTTGCAGTCATTCTCCTTATGAATTGCTTTGCAGTATTCGGAGTATCCAATGCATGCGCCACAGAATTGCTGAAGTTGCTTTCGGAGCTACTTCCTGCGGCGAACACTCTCCCGAAGTCTTACTATGAAGCTCGCAAGTATCTAAGACAACTCGGATTATCATTTGTCTCTATACATGCCTGTGTGAATGGGTGTTGTTTATTCCGAAAGGAGCTGGAAGGCGCAATGAATTGTCCAAAGTGTGGACAATTGAGGTACAAATCGGAGTCAAGCAGGACACCAATGAAAGTTTTGCGCCATTTTCCACTTATACCACGGCTGCGAAGGATGTATCGGTGTACATCTCTAGCAAAATTAAATAAGTGGCATACCGAACGGAAGGATCGTGGTGGCAATGTGGAGTGCGTTCCGGACTCGAAGGCATGGAAACACATTGACTCCGTATATCCAGGGTTTGCGTTGGAAGAAAGGAACATACGACTAGGACTTGCTCTAGACGGTGTGAATCCGTTCTCAAACCAATCCCTAAGTCACTCCACTTGGCCAGTCGTGCTACTGAACTACAATCTGCCACCATGGTTGGTGACAAAGCGGTTTTTCTTAATGTTGGCCCTTCTCATTCCTGGGAAAGAGAGCGTGACATCTGAAAACGTGGACGTGTACCTTGCTCCTTTGATTGAGGAATTGAAGCAACTTTGGGAAGGCATTGAGGCAGTAGACGCATCTGCGGAGAGGGTGAATAGGAAGTTCACGTTGAAGGCCATCCTCATGTGGTGCATCCATGACTTCCCGGCATATGGATTAGTGTCGGGGCAAGTTACAAAGGGGTACAAAGGGTGCACCGAATGCGGTCCTAGTGTAACAACCCGACGATCAGCTGCGTTAACGAAGAATGTATATTTAGGACATCGTCGGTTCTTGAACCGAACCCATCCATATCGAAGATTGCAGAGAGCTTTTGATGGATCACAAGAGACCCGTCCACCACCAAGACAGCTAAGTGGCCGTGACGTAGTCCGTTATGCGATGAGGAGAGGAAACTGGTTGGCTGACTCCCCACGAAACAAACCAGGAGGGGTTAACGATCCAGTACATGACACAGGCGTGAAGAGATTGTCTGCATTATTTGCACTTCCATATTGGCAGGTGAGTGTATAGATTTAAACTCTTTGTCAAACCCTGTGGACTTAATATAAGACTAGCAATAGTCAAAGGATAACTGAGAGCTTTGGAGATTGGTTTGGAGGACTACCGGCAGTCAAATTATAGTGACATCCATGCAAAGTTGACTACACTCAAATATGATTGACTACAGATAGTCAATGCCAATATAATAGTGTATAGGATATGATGACCAACAGTACAGATATAATTCCACTAATGTGAGCCATTGTGTGTATGCAGTCTCTTGCGATAAGGCATGTGCTTGATGCAATGCACTGTGAAAAGAACTTATGTGAGAACATCATGAAGACAATTTGGGGTTTAAAGGATAACCTCAAAGTACGGATGGATCTAGCGGAAGCAAACATAAGGCCTGAATTGCACGCAATTTCTGGTGGTGCTGAGGGCACGTTGTTGATACCAAGAGCTCCGTATATTCTATCAAGAGCAGAGAAGGTTGTGTTTACAAATATCATCCATGGATTGAAGACTCCTAGCAATTACGTGGGCCAATTGTCTCAAAGAATCACGGGTGATGGAGAGTTAAGAGGAATGAAGAGTCACGACTACCACATTATAATGCAACAAATCTTGCCATTGTGCTTACGAACGCTCTTACCAAAGGATGTCCGAACTGCCATTATTCGGATATGCCGAGTCTTTGCCCGTTTGTGCGTGAAGTCGGTGGACCCTTCAAGCATGATTGATTTGTTCAATGAGACAGCCGTGACTATGTGTATGTTGGAAAGGGTCTTCCCACCAGCATTCTTCGATGTCATGTCCCACTTGCCTATTCATTTGGTACAACAGTTAGACATTTGCGGACCAGTGCACACCCGGTGGATGTACCCAATGGAACGGTACCTGAAAACTCTGAAAGGATATGTGCGTCTTCGAAGCAATCCTGAAGGCTCTATGGCACAAGGCTACATCATGGATGAAGCAGTGGGGTTTTGTACTGAATATATGCAACATTGTTGTGAAAGTGAGCGTCGTGTGTGGGACGACAAAGAAGAACCTGCAATGAATAGCGAGGTCATGGAAGGAAATGGGCGGCATAGGTTGTTGCCAGACGAACTACGGTTTTGGATACATGAATTTGTGCTGAACAATGCGGAGCCGTTACAAGTTTACAGAGAGTAAATCCACGTACTTTGTGTTGTTGCTCTTGTGACTACATTGTTAACTAGTAATGATAGTCATAAGCATCCATAATGTGACTAAATGCAGTACTAGATATGCTTCATATGACTAAATGCAGTACTAGGTATGCTTCATATGACTAAATGGAGTCATCATAGCTATTTGGATGACTATTTTTAGTCATTGCATCATTAAGCTGTAATTACAGTGTCGTGGGAATTGAAGTAATTAACGACTATAAAATGTGAGTGTCTGGTGCAGACGGCACGCTACAGAAATGACCCGAAGGAAGAGGTCAAGGGAAGACATGCGACGTCAACAACGGGGTAGGAGATTGGAGTACCCAAGCAGCATGGAAGAGGAGGCCTTCACAACCTGGTTTCCTGTTGTAGTGCAAGATAAGATCAACCAAGGGACTGATGTATCCATGGACGTTCAAGCATTGCTAATGCCGCCCTCAAGGAACGCCAAGTCCTACAAGTCAATGTATGCATATGGCAACCACATAAGGGTTCGTAGCATAGAATCAAACATGAATACATGTGATAGTGGTGTGGCTGCGACCTTTTTGCAAGCATGTCGTGCGAGCAGCAGTTCTAGAAATGTACGGACAACAAATTTAGAATACATAGGATGGGTGGAAGAAATAATAGGGGTAGACTATGGAGAGTTTGAGTTGATAGTTTTGTATTGCACATGGGTGAGAGCCAACCTCCGGGACGTCGGAGCAACAATGAAACGTGACGACTACGGCTTTACATTGATCAAATTCGATCGTGTCATACCGTATTCAGCAGACTCATTTGCATTTCCCCTCCATGTGCAACAAGTCTTTTTTGTGGACGATGTGGAGAATCCCAAATGGAAAGTTGTGCTGAGGAAAGAAGCTCGAGGTGCAAGAGTGGCGTCTACATCTGAGAGAAGACCCGAAACACTTAGTTTACATGTAGGCAGAGATGAAGACTACCGTGGATTGAGATCTACTATTTTAAACGAAGATGTGAAACCTGGCACACCGGTGCTAGAAGGCTGCGCAGTACTTGAAGCTGAGGACATTCATGCAGCACTACAAGAAAGAGAGGGAAGAGCCAGATAACAAAGAAGAGAGATTATAGTCTGGCCTTTTGAGATGTCGCCTGATGTAGTCAAATTGGACTAAAACTAGTCAAATTGGTCACCATGGTCGTACCCAATGAGTAAAATTTTGTTCCCGAAGTTCGCCCCCTCGAGGTCCTCTTATTTTTTACTACAACTTGACTGGGAATCTTCTTGGAATCTATTTTTACTAGTTGTAGTCATCATGTGACTAGTTAGTCGAGTTCGGTCAACTTGCTCTAGTAAAAAAAGCCTGTATTTGGCATAGTGATTGGAGATCAAATTAGCTTCCAAGATCAGTGATGTCTTTATCCAGTTTTTTTCCTCTTTGTATGTTTGCTTCTTATCATTTCCTTTGTGCATTTTAACAGGTACAACTGCATTTCTCCACTGGTTGTTTGGCATTGCCTTGAAACCCCAACGCTAGTTTTAAATGCCACAAGTTTCAATTTACAAGTTAGATATATCATGTTGGTAATTTTGTTTGTATGAATGCTAACATTCTTTAACCCCGAACACTTGGAAAAAAAAAAGGGAATGAATGGCAATGAAACTTACAGGAAACAAAATGGGGAGGGAATAAACATCCACCACCAAAATACAAAACCGGCCCCATTTTAGACATTTAGGAAACTGGATAAATGAAAAAAAGAAATGTCGGTTAATTGCCTAATTACATTAGGAAATGGGGGATATCAACCGATAATATTTGCACTCTCTAGGCCCACTTCTAAGTAAAAATTGAAAAATCTGAGCCACCTCCTAGAAGCTAGGAAATTATCCGTTTTCTCTACATAACTCTGTCACCAAAAATCCTCCACCCTTCGATTTCGTCCTAGCCCGAGTGGAAAAGTTTATAATGACATGTAGAGACTTCTCTTTTTGTAACCCAATATATAATTCCAATCTACCCTTGGAATATACACAACTTGATTAACACCACACTATGTAGTTTTACATTCCTTAATGTCGGGCAATGTTATATCCTTAGCCTTTTCTAATGTCCACCCGGCCGCTTTGGCCACGCATGCCTTCAAAGATATCCCTCTTGTGAATCGAGTCCTTGCCGTCGACTCCACACTACTACATGAGTTCTCGCTTATTGATTCCGTGCTATCACATGTCATCGTGGTTGATTCCGTATTGGTACATGACACTTCGCTTGTGGATTCTATGAGCACATAGGCTTTAAATACAAGTATTAAAAAATACTTATATACTTATCATTGCCCTTCCTTCTCTAAGTTCTTCTTGATGTAAATCTCTATCAATGTCTTCCTACTAAACTTCAAAATAGTATAACTCCCACCCAACTTATGTTCTTCAAGTGAAATTTGGTACACTTGTTAAGTACCTTATCAAAAATCTCTACACCAAATTTTGGCACAAACAAAGTTCATATGTAAAAGTTATGCATGAAATTCTAACTCTAACTACTTAGTATGAATGCTATGATAAAGCATCCGGTCATTAAAACTCTAATAACTTCCAACTCCTACGTCCAATCAATCTAAAATTTTGACACAAGATAGATATATAAGTTCAGAAGGTAGTGTCAAATTTTGGTATCCATATCTATAACCCTCTAAGAGATACATATTTTCAAACCTTGCTGCTTTGTTCCTAGACACCCTCCCCTTCAACTTTTAATAACTCTTTCATCCCAATGACTGAAGCTCTCAAATTTTTACCACAACTCCCATACTTTATAATAAACAATCCCTCAAATTTTCATACCCATTGAACACTCTGATCATCCATAATTGATAAATCTCTCACTATAAAGTTCTGCTCAAGTTCATAACTAATAAAACACTACAAGTAATGCATCTAGTACAATCTAGTCACTCTAAATGCCACAAGTTTAAACAAGTTTGAACTCTCTCACTTCAATATGAATCTCAATGCAACAAGTTGAAGTTTACAATCAAACTCCAAATTCCTTAAACCCAATCTACTTCTAACAAGAGGTCAATCCCTCTTCAAGGCTAAATAGCCTTGGCTCTTCTCCTAAGAACTAAGCACACACATGTGCTCCTATCTTGCTTCCCACACACCCACACTTATAACCCGTGGGGTGCTTAAGGAGCACGAAGGAAAGAGAGGATGAGTGAGGGAAGAATGAGGGATTATATATTGAGTTGAGAAGGAGAGAGGGCATGAGGTAAGGATAGGATGAGAGGATTAGAGCCTCCAATCACAACCCCTTAACCTTCTCCTTCTAAGTAGGGACTCATCCCATTCACAAGGCTCTCGATAAGCCTTCAAAATCTCCTCCTACTTTGTAGGCTCTCATCTTATCTCCTAAGCCTTTCTCCCTCAAATGATCAACAAAGATCCTAATTCAAACATTTAACTAACCTTGGCTTTCTACCTACCAAACTTTACCAAGGTATGTCCTCATACTACTTAAATCCACTCCACACAAGCCTAATGCTTCAAACTTAGCTTTCTTCAAGCTTCACTCTTTTTATATTTTTGTGAATAATCATAAATCAACAAAACACTACTTGTAATGTTTTACAAGTGTTAACAACACATGTGGGCATCAATTTGGGCTCACATTATTGGCGACCATCTGGGACCGGCTCCTAGAATGTCTTGCTTGAAGTCAAGTGTCTTCATGTGTGAAATTGCTTGCACCTACTGCCGGCCGTTCGTGTCGGGAAGCTTTGTTCATTGAGTATCTCCAATTGTACCGAGTTGTTAGGAAAGGTATTCGCCACAATGTAAGGACCTAACCAAACCGCATCAAATTTGCCCGGAAAATCCTTTTTCTTCCCATCTTGGAGCATAACCAACATTCCTCGTTCTAATGCCCTCTTTTTGTGACGCTTGTCAAAGATAACCTTCCTTCGCCTTTGAATTGCTTCCATGTGTTGAGCGGCCCTCCGCCTCTTCTCATCCAACTCCTCTAGATCCCCGAGCCTATTTCTCAAAGACTCATTGTCGTTGAGGCGTGTCCCTATTGCAACCCTCAATGACTCCACCTCAAATTCAATAGGGAGTGTAGCCTCAATACCGTAAACCAAAGAAAACGGAGTAGCTTGTGTTGTCACTTTGTAAGTCGTCCGATAAGCCCACAAAGCCGCGTTTAACTTGACGTCCCAATCTCTCTTTGAGTCGATGACCGTCTTGCGTAAAATGCCCACTAGAATCCCGTTCACCCGCTCCGTTTGACCATTAGTTTGAGGGTGATAGGGAGTAGTCTTCCTATGGTCGATCTTAAACCTCTGAGTCATCTCCAATCTAGGTTCTTCTCACTTAGAAGTGTTTGTGTTCCCTTCTCCTTTGCAAGCCCTACTTGGTTGCTGCATACCGGGCATTTCCAATTGCATAAGTTTTTGATGTCGGTTCCGCACGTGGGCCACCAATATGGCCCAAACATGGACAGGTGCTATGTTGTCTCCATGCTAAGATGTTCTCCTGTGTCCGTGACATGTGATTCTTGTAGGTATTTGTTTACCTCATGTCCGGCAATGCATATCTTAATTTCCCCATTTGATAGTATTCTTTTCAATTTGCCTTCTTCGATGAAGTATTCCCGGCTCTGGCGGGCAATCTTCTTGTGTTGTCCTTTCGAGATGTGGGGCCCCTTAAGGTACCCGCAGGTGAGGTATTCAATCAATAACCTCCTCCAATCCTTGTTGTCTTGTGGTTGTGCGGCAATAGATCCGCAAATTATGTTATGGTATGGGCCTATAAATCGCTCTCGACAGGCTCGACAATCATACTCAATGTAGAATTGTATATCACTTAGCCCCATCGTGGGCCACCACCGGTTCCCGTGTAAACATCGGAGCCAAGTGGATTGATCGTTTAGGTGCGCTTTTCGATAGACATGCATTCTTGCTATATAATGCTTTATTTGGTAGTCCGCAATGCATATCTTCGCCCTTCCATTCTTTTCTAACTTCCGGAGTTTTCCTTTCTCCATTGTAAAAAACTCACTCTCTCGTATGAGCTCTTGTTGCCTTCTTTGAGTTTCCATGTCCATCTTGAACTTTCCCCGTGTCATGTATTCAACGAGGGGTGTTTTCCAATCATTGAAGGTTTCTTTGTAGGGTATTATCTCTGTCTCCTAACTAGGTTGTGAAGAGCTTCCTTCTGTTGGTAACTCTTCTCCCTGTCCTTTGCATTCAGTGCATAGCGTGATGAGTAGTGAAACATCCTCCGCTATGGTTGGCCACCAATACGGCCCTTGCAGCACCAGTTGTTTGGTGGCGTCTATCGAGAAATGCTGATTTCCCTTTATATGGAGGGTCTTGATGTAACTCCTCACATATCTTCCCGGTATACATTTCTTTATGATGCCGTTGTGAAACATGCGATGTAACTCCCCTTCCTTGAGTATGAAGAAGCGACTGCGGTAGGCAAGCAATCTCCTTTCTTCTAGGGGTAGGGAACTCACCCATGGGGTCCCGTATGTTTGACAGGTTAGATACTGGACATATGGTGTTGTCCAATCTGGTTCCGCTTTCCCATTCAGGTCCTCTTGTGCCTCCAAAGGTTTGATAGGAAGTGGGTCATCGTCGTCCTCGGAGTCATGTGGGGTGGGGTCCCCAGTTACGTCACCTTGGTCTGACATTTTACATATTGGGCATTCATCACAATATTCCAGTACGTCTCTTTGCCGTGTAGGCCACCAATAAGGTGCGCGTAATACATATTGTCATGTAGTGGACAGATTGTAATGCACTCCATCTTGTTTATGAGCTTCACTTACAATTTCTTCGATGATGTCCCCGGCTATGCATTCATGTATTTTGCCGGAGATACTGACACGCATGAGCTTTTCATCGTCCAAAACGAATGGTTCACTCAGCTGTCTAATTTTAGTTTGTTCTTCCGGGGTAGCGAGTACGGATAATAGTTTCCCGTGTGTAAGGTACTCGATAAATGGTGCTCGCCAATCTTCAAAAGGTTGCACATGTACCATGAATAAACTCGCATCCGGGAATTGATCTTGCACCCCTGAGGGTTCCTCTCCACTTTCAGTTCGGGATAAGTGGTCCGCCATGACATGATTTCTACCATGCTTGTAGACCACTTCAAAGTCGTATTCCTGAAGCAAAAGCATCCATCTCGCAATACGCCCGGATACTACTGGTCCATTGACCAAGTATATCAATGCTTGATGGTCCACGTAGAAGACAAAATGGTTGGCTAATAGGTAGTGCCTAAATTTGCCCACCGAATAAATCATTGCTAGAGCTTCCCGCTCCGTTGTGTTGTAGTTCTTCTCAGCACTGTTCAGAAGTCGGCTTGCATAATGAATTGGAGAATCTCTATCTCCATGTATGTTTTGAGCCAAAACGGCTCCAATAGCTATGTTGGACGCATCACAGTGCACGTGGAAGTCCATTGTCCAATTGGGAGCTATGAGAATGGGTGTAGTTGTAAGCCTTTTCTTCACTTCTTCAAAGGCCTCTTGACAAGACTTGGTCCAAATGTACTTTTCTCCTTTCTTGAGCAATAAGTACAAGGGCCGAGTGATATCCGCATACATCCATATGAATTTGCGGTGGTAAGTGGCTTGTCCCAAGAAACTCTGGATTCCCCGTACTGTGGTTGGTGGTGGTAGTTCCTTTATGACTCCCACCTTTTTAGGGTCCACTAGCAATCCTTCCTTGCACACTACATGCCCAAGGAGCCTCCCGGAGTTTACACAGAAATAACATTTATCCGGGTTCAAGCTTACTCCATTTTCTCGACATTTAACGAGACACTTTTCCAAGTGTTCAATATGGTTTTCCTTGGTGTCATATACGGTGAAGTCATCCAGAAAAACCTTCATAAATTTGTCGAGGTAATCGGCAAAGATCTTCATCATGCCTCTTTGGAAGGTGGCTGGTGCACACATTAATCCAAAAAGCATCACGCGGTATGCGAATGCTCCATACTCGGTGATGAAAGAGGTTTTCAGCTGGTCTTCCAGCGCGATCATAATTTGGTTGTAGCCGCTGTACCCGTCCATCAACGTGTACATTTCGTGTCCTGCAACCGCTTCCAAAATTGATTCTGTGAAAGGTAGAGGAAAAGGATCTACTTTGGTGACTGCGTTGAGTTTGCGGTAGTCGACGCACACTCGTAGTTTCCCATTCTTCTTGGGCACAATCACAATTGGTGATAACCATTCCGTTTTGTCAACGGGGTATATGAATCCTGCCTCCAAGTATTTGTCGATTTCTTCCTTGACTTTGGCGGCATAGTTGGGATTCATTCTATAGCGCATTTGCCTCACAGGCTTGGCCTCCGGCTGCAACTCGATTCTGTGCTCGCATATGTGCGGAGGTATCCCTTTCATATCTTTGTATGTGAATGCGAATACGTCCTTAAATCTCAATAAGAGTCCTTTAACTTGTGCCTCATAGTCACCCAAATCCTTGGCTATCTTGACTAACTTAGGATCCTCCGGAGTACCTAAGTTCAAGTTCTTGACCAAGTCTTCATCTTCAACCGTCCATCCGGCTATATTTTTCCCTTTGACAGCCTCTGAGGCAGGGGTACGGTCCACTACTATGTCTCCTTCTTTTGCCTTGTAAAACTGGGAGGGATATACAGGTTTCTCCTCCATAGCCTCTTGCTCCTTCTTGGTCGCTTTCCTCGACCGAGGTTTCTCGGATTTACCTCCATGTGGTGTAGGTGTTCCGATAGTAACAATCTCCATTGTATTGCAACTTGGTCCTTTGAGCTTCCTCAAGCTCTTTAAATCGAAATCTTCCATAGGGAGTAGTTCGGGGAAGGCCTCATAGACTATTGCTTCTTCCTCATCCGATAGTCTCATCTCCTAGTCGTAATCTTCCCAATGCAAAGGTCTCTTTGCAGGTGATAGCGCTGGAGTTCTTCGGGTACTTATCTCTACCTTGTTTCCTCCTTGGGTCAAGGTCAGTTTGTTGAGGGGCCAATCATGTTGAGCTTGAGCCTCTTTCAACCATGGTCTTCCCAATAACAGGGAGTAACTGTCTTCAGTACTCACCATGTCTATAATTGTGAGTGTCGTCCGGATTATAATTCCGCCAACATCAAGGCGTACGTCCCGGATAATTCCTTTGGGCATGACCTTCCTTTGGTCAGCCATTTTTATGGTAAATGGTGCGAGCTCTATTCTCTTGAGTCCCAGTTTCTTTCTCAACGTGTCCGTGATGATGTTCACTCCCGATCCACCATCGATTAAGGCATTCGGTACCTGCCGGTTCTTCACAATTACGGATATCATGGGCATTTCTTCATCAAACGCCTTTGCCGTAACTTGATATATTTGAGTCGGTTCTTTCGACTTCTCCTCATGTGCTAACGCCGCCATTATTCGCTTCTTGCAATAAGGGGCTATTTCAAGTAACTGTCCAATTGATATGTTTGCTTTCGTGTGATTCATCACACTCTCCAAGATCTTATCTACCCTTGCCTGGGTAGCTATAGGGACGCCTCCTTTCTCGGGGCTCCGTTCCGTGGGCTTCTCTGCCTCTTCCTTTTCTGGGTACCAAGGTGCGAACTCCTCTGGCGTGGGTAGAGCTTCGCCCTCTTCCTCCTGTATCTCATGGATAGTCTTACTCACCTCCCGGTGGACTTCCCTATCCGCTTTCCATTCTTCACTGTTGGCTCCTATCGGCCGTTCTTCAATCATTTTGTTGCGTTCGTTATCCTCGAACGCGTCATCCCTTTCATCTTCAGAGTTCTCCTCTCTCTTTTGGTGGTCTTTTTGCTCCTCCGAGCTGCCACTACTTGATTCATCATCGTCGTCACTGTCGTCACTCTCACTATCTTCCTTGCCTTCCTCGGCTGCAGCCCGTTGGGCTCTTGTCATCACACAAACCGCAGGGGACACCACATTGGCTCCTACTGCCGGCTTCGTGTTTCTAAATCCACTCAACTCCTGTTGGTGTTTAATAAAGTGCGGACAATCCGACTTCCGGTGCCCCTTCTGATGACAATAAAAACACTCGTCGGGGTTGCCATCTCGTTGTGGTCCGCCAGTGAACCCAGTTCTCGGCGCTGCCTTGGTGTTGTTACTATCCATCAGGCTTCTGGTATACTCATACCTGTCATGGTTGATAGGTCCTCTGGGGCCTCCTCGGTAGGGGTATCCATCTTCCCTCCGGAAATCTTGGGTTTTGTAAGGGGAATAACCATCCCTTCTATAATCATCCTTGTAGCTGTCATTGGGCCTGTAATAGGGCCAATCATCTCTGCGATATTCATTTCCCCAGTAGGGGCCTCCCGCCGGTAATCGCCTTCCCTATAAGGGGATCTCTCTTCTCTTTTAAACTCAATCCTTGGTTCAAACCGAACCCTTCGATCATTTATGTCTCGCCTAGGAGTTATCGCTCCTGGCCTTCGATTAGTTTGGGGTTGCACTTGATTTACCCCATATCTCCTCTCCCGAGGTCTCCGAGATTCGTGCCGTTCATAGACACATTCAGTGGTGTTATGCGTTAAGCTGTTGCAGTTGGTGCACTGCTTCATCTGACACTCCTGCACGTAGTGTCCTTCATTTCGGCATCTCTGACAGATGATGCCTGTTCGAAATTTCCTGCTCCCTAGAGCTAGTCCTTCAATCTCCTCCATGAGGGTCTTTATGTCATCTTTGGTAGAGTCGTTTCTCTTACCCTTTGACTTTCTCTTCTTTTTCTTGCGCTCTTCTTCCGAGTCATCGCTCGAGTCGTCGCTGTCACTTTCATCGAGGAATCTTCCTTTCCTCATTTGACCTAGCTCCAATTTCCGAGCTGAGGCCTTTGCTTCTTCTAAGTCATCGGTCGGCATGAGATCAATGTGTTTGGCATACTCCTTCTTAAGGCCGTTAAGAAACCATGCCTTCTTGAATTGATTGCTGGGCTGGGGATTTATCTTTGATGATTCCACCATCACCCGTTCGTAAAATTCTTCAATAGTTTCATCTTTCTTCTGCTTGAGGGATCCTAGACTCTCAATCACTTCTCCCTCGGACTTCTTGGATCTAAATCTCATCAGAAAGGCAGCTCCCAAGGAAGGCCAATCCGGAAAATGGTGCGGGCCAAATTGAGAATACCATTCTAATGCCCGTTTCTTTAAGGTAACCGAAAATAATTGTAGCTTGATCGCGTCGGTGTCTTCCTGGTTGGCAAGACAAACATTGTTAAATTCCTGCATATAAGTGTCAGGATCAGTCTTACCCTTATAGGTCGGTAAGGGAACCTTTGTTCTCCATGGTTGCGCGGCCATGTTGGCCGGGTTAGATGGGTTGTTTCCAAAAGTTGGTACTGTGTTGTTGTTGGCTGGTGGTGAGCTGACTCCGGGGTTAATTCCAAGGTTTTGGAATTGCCTGAGTCTCTCCTCAAATTTTCTTCTTAACTCGTCAAATTCCTCTTGACTGATAGGTTTCTTCACTTCTTGGTCCGTGTTGTTCTGCGTGCTTCCTCCGGAGAAACCGGAGTCTTCGTAGCTGAATTGTTCTCCAAAATTCCTTTTCAATTCCTCCCAATTCCTTCGGGTGAAAAGGTCGTCCTTGGTTGTGTTACCTTGAGGGTTTTTACCCTTATCCTGCACTTCTCTTCCCGGGGTATTCGTCCCGGTGCTTCCGTTTGTTCCTTTACTTCTCAAAACATAGGTCCCAAGAGGGGTACCTATTATCAAGTCATCCTCATCCTCGCTTTCTTCTTGAGTTGGGTTGTTTTCCGTTGTGTCCTTTTCTTCGTATGTTTTATCGTTACCTCCTCCTTCACTTTGACTCCTTTGGTGGATAGGTTTGGTGGTGTGGGAACCTACTGCCGGTGGCTCAGAAGCATTTCTGTTTTCTTCTACTCCTGTAGTTCTTTGACGCGTACGCCTCGCGTACCTCTCTTCTCTTTCTCTCTTCTGCTGTTCGTTCCGCTTCACGGAACTATCTCCGAAGTGCATGCGCTCCACATGCCTCCGTTCTGCTTCCTGTTCTCTTGGGGTTGGTGATGTGCTTCTCGTGCTAGATGTGTCCTCATGGTCAACCATGTACGCTACTGAGAGTGTTTTGGGATCATGTCTTGGCCGGCCTCCAGCACTGACGCCTCAATGCACCCGTACTTCACCTGTTTGCCTATGGATGATTCACTTGGAGTTAAGTTCTCCTTGCTTTGTTTATTTTTGGTATTGCTTCTAGTCGGACTCCTGTTTTCCCACCCTACCGTTCAAACCACCATACAGAGGTAAAAACATCTTCTTAACATATAAATCGTACAACAACCCTTCTTGCTTGTAATGGTAACCTCTATGTCTGGTTGCCCCTAGAACATAGGCGCCGATACCTTCCTTTCCATCGTTCCAAATCTTGGAGAAAATTACTGCTTGTAGTTCCTCAGGTAACTCATCAATATTCCTTTCCAATTGTGACCGATATGTAAAACCTATCTCCTTTTCTCTAAACAGTTGCCATATCTTATCTTCGTAGATCTTTTGCATATCCCACATAAGATCATGAAACTTCTTGGATCCGTCCCATTTTCTCAAAGCGCTTTTACTTGTGCCATACTTTGGGTAATCCCACGGCCATTTTCCTACGGCCAGAATCCCTTGTTGTTCCGAGTTCTCTTCTTCTATTTCCTCTTCACGTCCTTGCAAAATGAATCCTCGTAGGTTGAATTGTTCGAGTCTCCGTTGCACAGCTCTTTCTATCCGGTCTTGTTTCCGCGGACCAAATGTTTCCGCCCACTTACGTTGCTCATTTGCCTCTCGTTGGCGTCTCCCGTTATATAAGTAATACAAATTCTCCATTGTTTCATGCCATCCATCCCTTTCTCCAAAACATAATATGTTCGTAAATTCTATCTCTAATCTAGGTAAGTGTAACGTCCATGTGGCGTATCCCCAGCATGGTCGCCAAAATGTGGAGGTCACCTTCAACCTTCCAGCCTTAGACGGTGTAACCCGCTGCTGAACCGGTTTACATGGAAGTTACTCCCACCAAAATTAGATCTTCTCTTCTCTAAGTCTCGTGAAGGTGTTTGCATTCCTCTGTGTCTCAATTCCGTAACATGTAGCTCCAATGTCCTTATAAACTTTCTAAGAGTAGTTGGTATAAGATTACAAGTTTATGTTTCCCTGAATCTAATGTCAAGGTTTGGTGTTCTCAAACCTTTAGATAGATTTAGTAACACAATACTTCTCTTGATCAAGAATGTGGTGATTAAGACCCTTTTATAAATCCTTGGGGATAAAGTGTCCAAGTTGTCAAGTTTATGTTCCCCTAAAGTACTCTTAACGAGAACCACTTTTACAATATTTCTCAGTATGTAGTTCCTTAATAATCTCTTAAATGGATAGGTACCTTAGAACTTAAGATAAGATTCCCTATAATTCTAATGTCAAGGTTAAGTGTTTGTGAGGGGAATTCTTTACTTAAGTCTAATATCTTGTAGATTCATTCCAACTCTTTCATGGTTTGAACGACCAGTGAGTCATTCATAAACCAAGAATGTCGTAAGAATGTTTGTAAGCATATTCTCTCGCTAAATTATATATCCCGGATTCAATACTTTCGGATATGAAAACATTCTTTGTATGCTCTCTCCTTTGGTAACCTTAATCTTAAAAGGGGTGGATAAGTTCTATCAAAAATCCCCTAAGATATCCTCCCAGGTTAGGGCTTTATTAAGCCTAGTATTTCTTCCCTCAATTCTCTACTTATTTCTCCTCAAACACCTTGGATGGATTCGATAGGTATGATGGGAGGGGATGTTTGGATATGCCCACTTGGCGGACCCTCAATGGGTAGTAATCATACCCTTATGTGGTGGTGTTGATGTGACCCCAGTAAATCAAATCCAAGAGGTTGCCAACCATGGAGGCACATAATTCAATTCCCCTTTATACTCAAGTATGTGGTACATCCACTTCTAGCCATTAAGTTGGCTTTCATGAGAATCACAAATCATTCGTAGTCCGTTCTAGGTAAATCCTCTTAGGTAAATCTCATGTATAGTTCCTAAGCCCTTATCGGATTCTCAACTCAACCCGTACCTCAAGTTCCTTAAATCTTACGGGTTCACATAAGTTTTTAATTATTTTCTAAATCTTTAATCTCTCAAGTTGCTTGGAATTCATTAATCCTCCTCCGTTGAGTGATAGCATGTTGTGGGAATGTTCCGATTGCGTGCGAGAGCATATGTGCAAATTTAATGCCTTGCGGAGCTTATTCTAATGCCATAGATAACACACCTTAGTCCATTAAATGCTCAAGTAGTTGGATAGCAATTTAAATCCTTTTAAGCTCAAGTGTGACTCGTACAAAATCTTGTGAATGTTCTTCAAGAGATAGCCCCTCCCGGGCTTCTCCTTGTTGTCTCGCGATGATTTCCTCCTTAGGTGTTTTACTTAGATCATTTGAGTCCTTAGTCGTTTTCCTCAAGTTCTAAGGGATTCCATCCTCTTCCTAAGTCTTTAACGTATCGCCCGATTTATCAATTCTTTCGGTATAAGAGTGGCGACACAATATAGATAGGAATCACATTATCGAACGGTATCACATTATCGAACGGTAGCACATTTATCGAAAGGTAGCACGCTTATAGAAAGGTAGCATATATATATATATATATCGAAAGGTATCACGCATATAGAAAGGTAGCACGCTTGAGGTCTCTTGACACTCATGTAAAATTTGCTTGAGCGAATGAAGTGTATTATGGCCCTCAAGTTGGCCTCTTTATATAGTGTTTCACATCTAGGTTTTAGGTAAGATTAAATTAATGTTATCCTCGGCTAATTTTAGGACTGTATCTATTAATAGCCTGGATCAAACGTCTTAAGTCTATAATCCTAAATCTATCCTCCCTAATATGTTCCTAATGACTACATAACTGTTGGGATCCAGTGGTTACATTTCCATCCCGAGTCCATCCATCCTTGATCATTTCCCCCACATGTCCTATAACTACGGGTGTTAGCCACCTTGGCTCATTATCATTGGTCTGGACCCCTTGACCTGATCCTTGGCGGTCTCGGTGGCGCTCCCGGGCGGTCCTTCACGTTCCCGAGCTGCCCCTTGCGTTCCCGAGCGGCTCCTTGCGTTCCCGAGCTGCCCCTGTGTTCATTTCACACTGCCACCGGCCCGGTGGCTCTCTCTCTCTCTCTCCCTGCGGCTGTTTGAGCTTCTTTGTCCTTCGACCTCCCATGGTGTCGGAAGGTGAGCTCACCATCGCCTCCTGGCTTGCCTAGCAGCCTGAAATCCACACTTCGGAGCTCTGCCTCCTGGCTTGCCTAGCAGCCTGAAATCCACACTTCAGAGCTCCCTTCTGGCTTGCCTAGCAGCCTGAAATCCACACTTCGGAGCTCTGCCTCCTGGCTTTGGGAAGCACTGGAGAGAAAGGAGAGAGAGACTGCAGCCTCTGCCGCAGCCCCCTAACTGCCCCCCCTTTACCCTGATCCGGAATTGGCTAGGGTCAACGGGGCCCCTCACCCATAACGGACAGTACCCCATTCCCTTCTGGTTAATAAAAAGAACCGACTTGCAAGCCTAAGCAAGGCAACCCCAAACCCCCACTAACAACCTTCTAATTGACTCTTTTTAGCTCTCACACATTAAAGCACTAACACCTAAGTTTCAAGGCAAAGTCTAATCCTAACTCAAGGCCCCCACTCTTTTTATGCATTTTATGTGATTGGACAATTGTAAAAACCCCAATTTTAACGATTACAAGGATTAAGAACACATGTGGGCACCATCTTGGGCTCATAGCTATTTACCTCGCAGAAAAGATTATAAGGTATGGTATTTTTCAAAATAAAGGTAAATTATTGTATTTTAATACACCCTATCAGTAATTATAATTTTTGGGGGAATCATTTAGAACACCCTATTTTACTTATACTACATTTTTTTCCTTCCCAGCACATGGGTAGAGACCATTAACTCCACGTTGGAACCATTGGTTCAGTAACGTTCAAGCAAGCCAGCCTACGAAGTCATCCATCCAAGCATTTTCAATAGAAAATTACCTCTTTTCATCCACTAGCACATACCGTACCCTAGACCTGCTACCCCTAGTAATTGTTTCCACGCTATTCTACATGTACTGACTAGATAAAAGAGGCCATTATATGTGATGGTATTTTACATGTAAACATGTTTCACTATTTTAAACCCCCCTATATTATATGTACGTTTTTTTGCAAAATTTACCTACAATGAATATATTAGACCCTATTTTTATCGCACGTTGTTCTACGATTTTCGCCAGTGACCTCCCCGTGGGTTTGGGCAATCGCAATTGTAGTGAAACAGTAGAATAGTAAAGCACTAAAGCACTGGAGAAGTTGAACAGTGCCCCACCCAAAGCTCAATGTGAAATGGAGAAAGGAAAGGATCTACTTTTGATGAGGGAAAGAAAACAATTATAAGCAATGCCTTAGTACCTTTACCGCTTTGGTTATTTGCATTCAAATACTTATCATCATTTATATTTTTAGATCCGACAATCCCGGATTTAAAAGGAACAAATCAAAAAAAATTATATTAATTTTTTGAATTTTAAAAGAAAGTTTTCAACAAAGTCGGGGATTGTTTTAAATAGTTTAATTGGTGTCAAAGTGGTAAAGGTACTACGGTATAGCCCCACAGAAAATACTATACCAAAACACTTATAAGTAAAACTATGGTAATAATAAACACATAAAATTAGCTTATTACATAATTATCATGGTAGCTCAAAATCTCAATACTTACCTAAATACACCCCACTTAGATAACCCATTATTGCAGGTGGTTCCTTAGAAAACCCATTACCACATGGATTGAATTTCCAAAGTGTATGTATGTATGTATGTATGTATGTTTGTGTGAATAGAGAAAATATTCTCAAAAAATCTTCTTTGGAGATTAACACCATTTGAGGATTGTAGGTCAACAATTTTCATGTGACGTCAACATAGTGATTGTTGGGAATCCCACTCACCAAATTGAGAGATTGACCATGAGCTCAATGGTGAATCATAAATCATACAGGGAACCCAAATCCACTTTTCAAAACAACATCATAAAATAAACCTTGTACACTCCCCCCCCCAATAAATAAATAAATCTCTTCTCAAAAGGACCTCCAACCGGTGCTAAGGGGCATCAACCCCAAACCGAGACCACGTTGTGGTCTCATCAGACATGAAGGGTGAAAGTTGGGCTTCCCAAAACCTTGCACAGAAAGGATGGCCCCAACTCTTCATTCCATCACTACTCAGTAACTTCTTTGCAAAACAACATATAGTAGTAGTGTTCAACCTAGGTCATCACATACGAGCGTACCTCTCATTCATCTAGCCCAAACACCCTAAAGTAATATGCAGCCCGGATGTTATTATTTTTAGTTGAGTTGACACCATAATTAGTTTTAAAGACCTCAAATTAGTCTAACCCAAGGCATTTGAGATGAATCAACAGCAAACCTATAGGGGTCAAGCTTTTTATGTTGGATGGATGAGATGTTCGCTCATATGCGATAATTCCCCGTCACGGGGCTGACACTTAGTGTGACTTACAAAACCACGTGCGGCAAGGGTATAATTGTTTGGTGGGTATTATCTTGGTGACAAACATTTAATGACTTGTTCAATTAGCTAATTCTTGCATATTTCTAGTACCTTCCAATTACGTTGAAAGGTTGGGGTCAACCATATTCATGTACCATATGTTTATCATAAATCAACAAGCGGCTTGTTGCAAGAGTGCTATGCCCTATAAATATCCTCCACAAATGGCCAACTCTAGTTGGTTGTCCGACCAAGGCCAAACTTTTGCTCATTTCAAAAACCATCTCAAAAGGCAAAGCCAAAAATCCATTGCAATGTGGTTTAACCTCAAAACATTTTTCCAAAATCCGCAAAGCAAAACATACATACACAAAATAGATATTCACTCAAGAACAACATGAATTGTTTTTATTGCAGAACCATTTACTAATGATATATAATTTATACCATGGTATCTTAGAAATAGTATAAACTCAATTTCATGGAATTTATAACAAGCTATATTATTTTGAATTCAAAGTCACATATTGTGAGCCCTATTTTATTTTGAAACCACTTCAACTTTTTTGAAACCATCAATTATGAAAGCCTATCTTTGGCCGCATGTAGTTTCTAATATTCAAAGAGCGTCATGCCCGGCTTCCCTATCTCCTTCAATGAATATAGTGATCAAAGGGGGACGTTAAATACCCCCCCCCCCAACACACACACACACACACAAACGTTCCGGCGGCAGGTAGATTCGGGCAAAGGCAGCCGCCCAACCAAAAAATCTAGATTTTTTGGACCCGACCGAAAACTGCTGCCCACGTGCCCGACTTCAAAAAAACCATTGCCCTTGGAATCTTCAAGGCCACTTATCCACAAATCCCATATCAAGTGCAATTCATTTTCAAGGTCCAAAATCCTATATATATATATATATAGATGTTCACTTCCATTGAGTAAATAAAAAATTGACTAGGATTTCATTTTCAAAGTGAAATCGCCAATAAAGCATGTAATTAACTTGGAAGTCAAAATATTACAAAACCCTCATTAGCACTGAGGTTATAATTTTTGTGACTTACCATTGAAAGGGTCTTTGTCATTCTAAAATGGAACTAAAATTAGTGTTCATTTTTAATATTTTAATATTATGTAATATTTTAGTTAATACCTTCTACTTTCACAAAGTATTCACACACATTTAAACTTATTAAGTGTGATTGAATGTAATTAAGTCTAATTAAACCTGATTAATTATAATTAAGCCCAATTAAATCAGAAAGCATGCTTACCAATTTAATTAAGCCTATTTAATTATAAAATGTACAAAATGGAATTAATTTCAATAAATTAAATCATAATTAATTCTAGTAAGTGCATTTTATAATTAATTAGGCTTAATTAATTTGGTAAGCACACTTTTTGATTGATCGTGCTTAATTAGGATTAGTTAAAATTATTTAGACTTAATTACATTCAATCATACTTAATTAGTTTCAATGTGTATGAATACTTTGTGAAAGTACAAGGTATAACCTAAACCATTGTAAAATAAACATACTAAAAATAAACACTAATTTTAGTTCCATTTTAGAATGACAAAGACCCTTTCAATGGTAAGTCACAAAAATTATAACCTAGAGCTAATGAGGATTTTGTAATATTTTTGACTTCCAAGTTAATTACATGCTTTATTGGCGATTATCCTGTGGAAATGAAATCCCAGTCAACTGCTTATTTACTCAATGGAAGTGAACATATATATTGGATTTTGGACCTTGAAAGTGAAGTGCACTCAATATGGGATTTGTGGATAAGTGGCCTTGAGGAATGCAAGGGCAATGGTTTTTTCGAAGTCGGGCGGGCGGGCAGCAATTTTCGGTCGGGTCCAAAAAAACCTGGATTTTCTGGACGGGCGGCTGCCCCTGCCCGAATCTACCTCCCCCGAAAAGTTCGTGGGGGGTATTTAACATCCCTGTGATGAACCACTTATTGATCTTATTGAAAGCACTTTGAAGGCTTGTTTCAACATAGATCAAGCATTTCAGTACTAATTTGAGAACGGTGTTGAAAAGTATGCAAGTGTCATGTTGAAATGATGGAGGTAGCAGAAAATTTGCATGAATTCGTTGCTCCCATGTCAAGGTTTCAATTTGTCATAAACCCATCGTCATGGTTCCAAAATTTTGCATGTATGTTTTTGTTTTCAAGATAAATATTGGCAAACTAGGGTCACTAAAATGGTAAGGGTGGGTTTGCTATGGGGTTCTAAGACGAAAGAAACTCCAAAATTGAGCGATCATGTTAAGAAGAATTTAACAAAATCGTGTAAAATCGCGCAAAATTTTGGGCCCAAAGGAGCTTGCACTTGGATCCAAGTCCAAGACATTAGGAAACAGATTGGCGCTAATTTGGCATCGCTTTCCCGTCAAAGCTTAGTAGTCCCCCACTCAAGGAGTTACTACTCCGAGTTTGAGAAACCAATCTTCAAACTTGGATCCGATCTTGAGTTTGAAAGTAAGGTCCATTGAAGGGTGTTTCGTATCCCAAGTTTCTTGTACCTACACCCTACCTTAACCCCTAAAAGCCCACGCAAAATCCCCCAAAACTGCCTCCAATTTATTATCACAATTCAACAACTTCTTATAATCATATACATCTAATGGCAGATTCTATTGTACAAATGATATCTTTATAAAGTTAAGATTGTTCACACAACACTCAGGTCGTCCACATGTTCCAAATCCCAAGATTAGAACATAAATGTGAACTATGATAAGGTCAAACAGAGTTGGCTACCAAGGGCTGGGGCGAAACAACCCGTACGTTGGTTCCTTGGAGGCAAGGATTTAGGCATCCAACAAGGAACAAGTGTATGGGTTGGTTCACCCAAATCGTTGCCAAACCCCCAAAAAAAAGCCCGTCTCGACCTTTAGGGGTGAATGTAAACCCATCAAGTTAAAAATCACGTGGCATCCCTTCATGTCCATGTCAATCACAAAGCCAGACTGCCACCTGCACACAAAGCAGACAAAAGTGCCAATCTGGCATGCCACCTGGTGCACAGTCAGCATGCTCTTGCATAAGAGCACTGTACCCCACATGCGGGGTCATGGGCACAAACTGGAGCCAAGACGTACACGAGGTGAATTAGGCATGGCATCTTTGTGCTTGGGGCGATAAAAAGGGCGGGGTTTATGGTAGGGCCGGGGTTTAAGGAACTTGGGGATATGGCAGGCCTCATAAATTTATGCATTCTATAAATAGACGCCTAAAACGCATAAAATAATTTGAGCGGCGTGCATAAATTAAGAAAAAAAATTCAAAGATGCCCAGAGGTTGTGTAGTCCGACGTACAATTTAGGGTTTAGGGTTGGTCATCTACGTTGATCACAACCTTCTATCCCGCTATATAGATGGGAGCGTGTCAACACAATAAAACATGCCACACACAACGCCATACGAAACACACTCCAGTTGTCCAATTCCTAGCATTTTCCAGTCATTTCTTGAAAAATGGTTATTTTATGCGCCTCGGATGCACAACGTGCATAAATTAAGCTAATTTATTTAATTTATGCGAACGCCTAATTTTATGAGGCCTGGGATATGGCACTCTATTCCGCATCAACGGGTGTGGAAAGTTCATAGAAGTTGCCCTAAAAACCTCCGGTGTTCTAATGTGGTTTGACTTTACTTACAAACATATCATTACTTAGCTAATGAGATGCGTGTTCATGGATTCCGCAATAGATTTGAGAATAAAGTTTCTGGATGTCGGAATCCCAATGTTTCAGACAAAATCTGAAGGTAGGTTGAACATAGCTCGTCAACTGAGTGATGTTATGGAGTTTGATCCCTTCGCTCATTTGAAAGAAGAGGGTTGATGGTTTTCAGTCCAGAGCATTGGTCGCCGCAGAAAATATAGTACATTGATTATCGCAATTAGTGTGTGTTACTATTCGGAGTAACGCAATGTTGTAACTATTTAACGGGAATGCAATATTTTACCAAGCAAAGTCATTCATGTTATATAATGTTTGAACAACTTGTTTAACTTATGTTAGAAAAAAATGAACTCCTTGATAAGATGTTATAAATGCATAACTCTTAATAGTGACACGCACGAATTGGGATAATCAATGTAGCTAGTTTGGAATAGTCTTGTGGACTACGACGTGTTAGAGTGGCAAACCACCCTAACATAGTGTTAATTTAGACATGGGGAGGTCACTCCATTGTCAAGTTGAACACCATGTGCGAACAAAGTTTGCTACCCCTATATTACATGCCATAGATAACTTTAAATTTTATGATATTTTTTCTACATATACATAACCATTGATAGTATGTTTTGTATATATTTTTTGAAAATTTTAGTCATCTTCATTTTTGTAGTAATTTTTTAGTTCAATTCTGCATCATTCTAGTTAGAAATGGCATGTTTTATAAAAAAACAAACCATCAAATTTAGTTACCATTTTTTACTATGTAATAGGTAATGTGTATATCTACTCATGAAAAAAAATTGATAAAATTTTGACTCATTTTGGTGATGCTTTATGTAAAAAGCAAGATTTTTTACATGTAAAGTGTTCGCACATGGTTGTTCAACTTTACAATGGAGTGACCTCCCTGTGAATTTAGACCACCCTAAGTAGGCAGTTAATGTGCTGAATGCATCCCTGGACGAGTCATTTCTTGATTGAGATCTAAGGTGAATGCACCTATTATGGACACTTTGAGCATTTTAACATATGTTGTGGTTTTAATCACACATTTCAAAGAGTTGTATGATCATATGAAAAACTTTCAGCCAATGGGGAACTTGAGAGTTGAGTTTATTATGAAGTCAAGGTGAATACCTTTTGAATTTTCAAGTGAAACTTGGAGATGACTTAGAACGAGTTTCCTTTCAAATATGTACATTTTAGACTAGCATATATATGTATTTACACGATAGAAACCATTATAGGCCACTCTCCACATTAAGGTGCGTTGCTTTATTAGGGACACTTCCAACTCCATGTCCATTTTTTACTATGGATCTAATCGAGATATGTCTCATATGGTTAGCCATTGCAAGTCCTGCAAATTATCATTTCAAGTTCCGCAACTAGGAGTTCTCAAAATGCAAAAGTTACAGATTGTTAAAGTGAAATTCATCTTTCATCTTTAAACGATCACACAATCCCCTCATGAAGACCTCCCAAATGTGTTGACTATTGAACCTAGAATAGTCAATATGCCTTGAGCACATAGTCCAATCTCATTGTACCACGTGTCATTTTAGTGTCAAGTCTTATTTACAGTGTGTCCCATATACCATTGAAATGTAAGGTGTCCAAATCTACAACGGACATTCCCAACTCCACATACACATTTGGCTGTCGGATGGGATGGCAAATTGTCTTGTTCAATTACCAATTATGAATCATAAATATTGTCATTTCAAGTGTCAAAATCGGAGTTGAGATGCAAAAGTCATAAAATAAATCAAGTGAAGATCCTTTCATTTTTTTTTTGATCATGTAGGCCCCGCCAATTGTGTTAACTACTTAACCTAAAATGATGTCCTTATTTTGAGCACATAGTCCAATCTCATCGTAACACATGTCTTCTTGGTGTTTATTCTTAACTACAACCCTTGCCATTTACCACTCAGAATATAAAACTACCTCAGGTACCGAGGCCTTAAAGTAACACCTTCCTTTTGGCAACACATATTTTTCATCCTTAAACCGTCAACAAGTGCATGCAACGATGCCATTGAGTACGTCATTATTGAAAGTGATTAATCATGTGTGGCATTAAGTACAAAATAGCACCACCTTGGCCACTCATAGTAGCGATTTAAGAAGAATGCAAAGATTATTTGAGAAGAGCACCAACTTCATCCAACCACAATGGCTAATTGGGGATCTATTGTCTCAACGAGGCAGTGTAAGAAGTGATCCACAAAAGGGGGCAACGCCTTCATTTTAATAAAAGATCCTCACCAAAAATAAGGTTGATTTTGTGGTGATTCTCATCTAACAATCCAACATCAATGGACCCCCCCTAGTGGAGAGTAAAAGACTCCTTCCTTAGAAGAACATTTCAATTTTTTGTAGGTTACATATGAATTTAAAAACATGAATGTAGACTTTGTATAGATTTTCCTAGACCATGGATTTTTTGAATTTTGTTTCAAGCTATTTAACTTTCCTAAAATAGAAAAAGTTTCTTACAATCTCGCTTTAAGGCTTGAGTACCTTAGTAGTGATTGATGAAGGGCTTGCACAAGGTAGATGGGGCTAAAACGGTTACTTTACTGATTAGCCCACTTCTACTAGGATATGAAACACACAATTACACAAAATGGTTAGCAAATCCAAATAAAAAAAATTCTCATAATTTTCAAAGCGCATATGAATATCTCATTCATTATATGAAAGTGTAGATCATATATCCCCCCCCCCCAATTATGTTCACTTGAAACGACTATCATATTTTTGAGCACATAGTCCAATCTCCTTTAGACACATGTACTTGTTGTATCCGTTTTTGGAGCCACACCAAACCACACACCACTCAAATACAAGTGCCCTAATAAGAAAGAGTAACAAAATAGGGGTTCGCTACTTTTACCTTTTCTTATCATTTCCCACCCCCGTGCAATGAACGGGGACCACCGGCTCCTAGTTACAGATGAACCGGCCGAAGTTCAAGACTCCAGGATCATCACTGATCACTTTAAAGGAAGTTATGGAACGTACCCCAACAGTGTTCAAGATTGAAGTCTTCAATGCCCTTCAACTACGATTTGGCCCTTCAAAATATACCTCTCTCAAAACAACCCTTCAAAACGCAACCCCAAATTGAAAATGAAGATGTCACTTGAAGTCCTCAACATAATTTGCCCGCCACAAGAACCAACAAGCGTAGGGCATTGTCACTAACAAGAAGTGGAGTTAGATGGTTGATTCTTAATTCTTCACATTACACTGGAAACATGTACCATATAATTCATGCACAAGTTTAATATGAGTTTTGTATTTCATTTCTATATTCTTAGATTGACGTCTTGGATTTGAACCAGCCCTTCAACTGAAAGGCTGAACTTTGAGAGCCCTTCAAAATGAAATTCATATGAGGGCTTCAATCTTGAACACTGTACCCTAGATCAATGAAGAAAAAGCACCGAACGAATGTGCACGTGTAACCGGTTGGACTTAGAAAGCACTAGAGCTATGTCCGGGAAGAACCGGCGGTTAATTGCAGATGAACCGGTTGAGTTCGAGAAATAACCGGTTGAAGTTGGAGACTTCAGGAAATTTACCCATCGTTTTAGAGGAATCTATAGAATATACCTCAAATGAATAAAGCAAAACCGGAAGATGTGAACATGTAACCGGTTGGATTTAGAATCACTAGGATCAAGGAATAAATTTGAAGGGTTGCTTGTATTTCATAGGGAAGGGTAACTTAAAATTTTCCCTTTCAAAATGAAGGGTTACCTCAAAAATTGCCCTTCATGTATGTATTGAAGTTTTTGTTGAAAGTGCACATTATCATGTTTATCATTTAAGCGATGTTGAAAACTATAATATAAGTGAGACCAAAGAACACACATGGTGAAAAGATAGAACTATTTCATTAATGAAACATTGATGTTTGAGTATATTGAAACGGTAATGACATCTCAACATATTGGTATCAATGATAATCTCGAGGACAACAAGAAAACAGTAGTAGAAAGATGTAAGAAACTCACAATCTAAATCACTCTTGAAATCTTCTATCCTTCACACTCATCCACCTCTCCCAAATATCTTCAAAATCAAGAGACTCCATAGGAATCTTCGCCATCGCAATCCTCATCAAAGCGTCCAAGGTGGTGATATTTAGAGCACATCTCCCAGAAGATTTTATAAGATTTTGAGTTGAGAATCCCCTCTCACAACTAGCTGTGCTTGCAGGAAGAGTCAAGATCACTTGCCACAATTGTGTCATGTGTGGAAATCTGCTCAAGTAGTCTTCGGTAGATGCAAAAATTGCCCATGCATGGTGCATTTTTAATCCTGCACAAGCTACTTGAAGAGTATCTACAAAACTCTTCAGCTCAGAAATACATCCATCATGATTTACAAGTCTGCATCCTCCTAAACAAAAGTGATTAAGCAAGATTTGTAACCATAAGTGTGCATTCCGATTCAAAACGAATGTCTAAAGACTTCCAAGTTCTTACATTAAGTATTTCTTGAATAAGATACACATGAAGGACACAAGGGAACATAAGCTAACCGGCTGCACACCAACGTGGCGAATAGCAACACCAATTAAAATCACATCGTCATAAACCTCCTTGTAAGTGCGCCATACATACTTCCCAGCCTGCAATTCACGGAGGATAAATCACATGAGACTTCCATGCTATAATAATAAGTTTCTCAGAAACAAGTAAATGAACGAGAAGACCTTACTTACCACACCATTGATCATCTCACGATGTCCAAGCATATTATTTGCTCCATGTTTCTTCACCGAGTTTTTGTTTGACAGCATTAATTGCACAAAAATTCTCAGTCATTGAAAATCATGTAATCATGGAGATTTATTGAAATTGACAAGAACTCACATAGCCACCAGACATCAAATTTCAAAGAAGTACGTTCTAAGCTTAAGCCACCAATCTTTTCGAGAGTGATGTGGGTTTAGGGTTAGGGTTAGGGTTTAGGGACCGGTTACTTTTTTTTGCCGTTCATTTTGAAGGGTTTACAGAAAATTACCCCTTCCTTTTTGAAGGGTTGCAAAATATTTTGAAGGGAATGTGAAGGGCTGGACCCCAAAATAAGGGTAATAGCCCTTCAATTTTATTCCCTGACTAGGATCTTGACCGACTATGCCCAAAAACTTGCCGGGCACTGCACTAGAGACACGAGGGTGTTGGGTGACACGCCCAAAACTGGCGCGTGCGGAATTTGTGATAGGTCCATGGCCATGGCCAAGTGCCAAGTCTGGGAGCTGTAAGCTGTCGGGCTTGGGATCGTCGGTGGCTGTCAGAAAAGCTGGCATTATTGCATCAGCATAACGTAAGATCCTGCGCATTGAATTGCTGTGCTTTAACTTCGTTTACAACGTGGAAGTCAAGATAGGCGTCACCCCCCGCGAACGAGAAAGAAAAAGAAAGAGAAAGAGAAAGAAAGAGAAAGCAGCCTTAGGCTGGCCTTCGGGCCACTTCACACACGAGCCAAGAGCCATGACCATGAAATTGTGAGAGCCCAAAAGAAAGTGTTTAAGGCTGTCCAAACACATCTCCAAAATCATGTAGTGTGGTCACGGATCCTCAAGTGTAGTGTGAAGTCATATGTGACCGGGCCCTCAACCAAATGCTATTTCAATGAATTTCTATTCATGCAGGTCCTCACACATGATCAAATCAAATAAACCAACGGTTGTAAGCGTTCGGAGTGCCATGGTCTCCCGGTTTTGTGTTAGGCCTGCCTCCACGAGAGGTGGTTTTTGAAAATAGTCCAAGTGACCATGAAACATGATCCATTCGATGCCGTGTAGGAATCCATGTAGACTTTACATCCATCTTGCATTCACATACTATGTTGGTCCCTCAAGCGTAGTGTGGAGCGAACTTGGACCGGCTCCGCCTTTTCCACCAATGAGAGTGCTTGAAGTGTATTGGTCACGGGTGCTCAATCTCGTGTGTGGGAAGTGGCCCTTCAATTCAGTTCTCATTGCTCAATAGGGGTCACTTCGCACACGAGATTGAAGGCCCATGACCGTTGCATTCTAAGATCTCTCGTTGGTTGAAAAGGCCGAGACCATCCAAGTTCATTTTGACACTAGAAGGGTGAAAGCCTAAGGGTCCAAAGAAATTTATCATGGATGAAAAGTCTACAAATATTCCTACATGGTGGACTACAGATGATGTTTCATGGTTTTCCAACATTTGTGCTAGGCCCACCTCTAAGAGGTAGTAGGTCTGACATACCATGTTAGTTAAATAGCTGGTACGGCTTTTGGTTTAGAGTCGAGGGCCCTCACAATCACATGGTCATGGCCCTTGGCTCGTGTATGAAGTGGCCCTGAGGTACTTACTTGAGTTATGTGGTCGCTCCTCTTAATCAAACACCTAGTAGGTAATTTGAGTGGCAATGCTTGTAGTTAAGAATGGACATCAAAAGGGCATCACCGTGTGTTACAATGAGATTGAACTAAGGCATGTGGGTGCTATTCGGTCCATTTTCCATGTTCCACAACTTTTATCAATTGTATTTACACAATGGAACGTGTGTTGCATTAGCAAATTTGAAGTATGAGCAAAAACCAGGTTGAAAATGAAATCTCCCTTAATTTAATTATGGTTATCGGAAATGGATGTTTGTTGATTCCTTACCTGAATACTTAGGTCCTTCCAATTGTGTTCATTATTGAGTGTGAATACGCTTACTCAATAAAATTTGAAGGCGTAATCTATTATTTTCAAACATGTGCCCCTTATGGTGTTTGTTCATTGATCATACCGAATCATACACAAATCAAATATAGTTGTCCGATGAAGAAAAATAATTGAATAACACCCCATACCTTTTGCGTTCAAACTATAATCACCATTTTAGGTTCAATTGCTAACACTTGGGAGGGCCTATGGGATTTCTTTAAGAGAAAGAGAATCTTCAGTTTGACCTCTTATAAACTATCCATCTCAACTTTGATTTTGAAACATGATTGGACAATCTATGAGGTTTGTAATTACTAAACGGCTGATACAAATCTTGGTCCAATCCAATGGCCAAAATTGTGTGTGGAGTTGGAAGTGCCTACAATAGGCTCACATACGTTATACATTGTTACAATGTGTCCACCAATCCCTCCAAGTTTCCTCCTAGGCTTGTGTGTCCATCCTCTTCTCCTCTCCCCTTTCCTTCCTATCTAAGCATGCATTGGGTCTTCCTTGTCCTTGTATACTTTGTTAGTTAAAGCTCTAGTAAGTTCCAAGATTATGACTATATGTTCAAATGAAACGGGAATGAAACAAAAAAAAGATGCAACAAGGAATGAAATAACTAAGGAAAATAGGACATGCGATTGCAAGGTGGCCTTTATTTTCCCCAAGGTGCATTTCAAAGAACTTGAAACTTTTATACTCGCCCTAGATGTTGAAGGCATTTGACCCACTATCACCAACATTTATTTGTTTTGATTGAACACTTGGATCTACAATCCAAGTCCACCATGAAGATGTGGATAGAAGTGTTTTTTTTATTGCAACATGTTTTGAGAAAATCCAGCGGTTGCAAGGTTGGAGTATTCCAGTCGAAACAAATAATGAAAATCGTGCTTCTCTAAAATTAAACGACACAATGATGATATTTGTGCTTTAAATTGACATTTTGTGTAGAAATTTGGAATACATACATGTGAGAATTTGACTCAATTTCCAAATTCACATGTCTTGTGCATGTTCTAGAGGTGGTCAAAGTTCATGGACCATATGATGGGTCTCTCTTGTATTGAAATCAAATATAATCTTTGGAGCATGTTTCATTGAGGGTGTTGCTCAAACTACTAAAGATAGTTGATCTACAACATGCAATACCCATGGACAAGAAAGCTTGTCTCCTTGCTCAAGTCTTAGCAAACATCTACAAGAGTCAAATGCACTCTAGAGCACCGTTCATTCAAAGCAAAGCAAAATCCAACATCACTATCACAAGTTTATTTTTTGAAACGTATGAGAATCTACGTGCCAAAAGGGGGGACCGAATGATAATATGAGGTGGTGGTCTAGAGTACTTTCCCACCAAGAGGTGGTCCAAATAAAACAAAGGGCAATCAAGGATTAACACAAGAAGAATTACATTGATGACTTCGATTATCCATTGCATCTCTCAATTTAGCTTCAATGGTTACAATTGTCCCAATTTCAAGTGAGATTTATTAAATCAACCAGACAGACGCGTTGTGCGGTCATATGACCTTATCAAACTTTGATTTTTCATCCTACACATGAAGAGGAGCAAGGTGTTAGCTCTGTGTTAGAGTCCATAAACTTGACCAACTTGGATGACAAGTCAAAGTCTGGTCGACACATTACATATTGATTGTGGTCATTTTAACCAGTGTGTAGTTGATTTAACAATCCCCACTAAAGTATGCTCATAACCTAAGGTTAGTTTTACGCACGTGACCAAGGCCCGTGAGAAAAAATGATATAGGATTTCTTGTGCTCATGGCTGGCAATCCAAAGCAATGACAACAGGAAATACTAAATCATTTTTCACAAAGCCTTGGTCATGGGACATAGTTTAAAACGGACTTAGACCAAGACGTGGTCTTTTCAACGTGAAGTATATTTTGTAGATTACTAAATGCATCTGACTATGATGGAATGTTGGACATCATGTCATTTTCTTTAATCCATTATCTGTCATGATCAAACTTATTTTGATGACCTTGTGTGAAGGGAATTGGGACCGCCACTTATCTCAACCAATGAGGGAATTCAAAAAATGGTGGTCATGGACTCATGGTCCGTGGTCTCTAGTGTAAACATGCCCTAATAAGTCTTTACCCCAATACTTCTAACTTTGTATCTATTTTTCATTGTTCGAGGAAATCCTTTTAAAAATAGGTTCAACTTACTCTTCAATAACTCTTACTTTCAATTTCCATTTTCAAAATATGCGGACCCATGAAGGCTAGCCCCATTGTTTTCTCCCTTTATTAACTCTTAGCTTACCTTTAACCAACTTTCAACCTTGAGTGAAGCACATTGATTCAATTCTCTTTAGAGGAGTGTGATAGTAGCAATTGTTAGCCCATTCAAATATTATAAAATATAGTTGGTGTGAAGACTAAATGATGGTTTAAATAATCGTTTAGTATTGTATCAAATGATGATGAAACATCTATCCCTTAAATAAACAAAATTATTTCTATATGTTAAATTCATTTTTTTCTTGAAAAAGAATGGGTGTTTTATGAACATTGATTATGCCTTGGATGTTGAGGCTCGATGTCGGGTTGAGGACCATACGTGCACATTTGGCATTTTATGAGAATTCTAAATTCATTCACAATAGGTGTAGTATACTACTTGAACACCCAAAAATGTTGAGTTATAATTTATGGGACATGAAAAGGAGATCTTTAGTTTTGATTTGTGATACGCCAAAAGGATTGCATGTTGGGGAGTGCAAGGCCTTTGAGGTGGTGGACAATATAGAATTATGGCTGAAAGAGATTGTGATACATAATTAACCCTATGAGCCCTTTGACCTTGAGAGGTGAAACCATCCAAAGGTAAAGTTTGAGTGTTCCTAAGAAGAAATCATTCAAGGTCCGAGATGACCCTAAACTACCGGATGATGGTGGAGAGATACCCAAATCTCAAGGAAGAGGTTGGCGGTTCGATTCCCGCCTGTGAAATCTCCTCTCTACTTGACGGAAAACTTGCCAGGTGGTCAACTGCCTCCTGTGCTTTGGCGCTGGCCTGTCGGCCTTCTGTCTCAAAAAAAAAGAAAAAAGAAGAAATCATTCAAAGTGTCATTGTGAGGGAAAAAAGAAGACATGTGTTCATCAATTACAAACACCAATACTAGAGGTTGGTGTTGTCGTCATCGTCTCGCTTTCTCATCGGATGTCTACATGAAACAAAAGATAGATCGTATCTCTATAGGATGAAGTTTATTAATCATAGAAAATTGAAGAAGCACTAAATTAAGGGGATTAAGCATAGTTGGTCTTGAAAGCCTTGTCTCCATATGTAATGTCCACAAAGTTGAGAGTTGTCATTGCATATCTTGTGCAAGAAAAAATTAGGAAGGTTGTGAGACCATAATTAAGAGAAGAATAGGAGAGAGGATGCATGGACATTGGAATTGTCATAGAACTGATTGTTGCATTAAAAAAGTAATATTTGAAGTATAACAAGATGTGTCATGCATGGTGAAAATGAGAGAGATATCATGAAAAAAATATTCTCCCAATATGATTCATACAAATCCAAGATATACAAATCAATTTGGGACCTAGACATCATGATTATGGGTAAACACTAAGGAGGTGACACCACAATATGAGAAGAATAATGAACCAAAAGAAGGTGAACACCATTACTGGCCTCGGGGAGATCACTGGCGAAAATCGTAGAAACAACGTGCGATAAAAAAATAGGGTCCAATATATTCATTGTAGGTAAATTTTGCAAAAAATATACATATAATACATGGGTTTTTAAAATAGTGAAACATGTTTACATGTAAAATACCATGACATATAATGGCATCTCTTATCTAGTCAGTATATGTAAGATAGGGTGGAAACAATTACTAGGGGTAGCGGGTGTAGGGTAGGGTTTGTGCTAGTGGATGAAAACTGGCCTGTGTTGTGGTAGTATGATTGTTACTTAATTGTTTAGAGAGCAATTTGGGGTGGTCTTCAGGTCCTTAAGGAAGGTTGGGTAGTCAATATCCCATACTTTGATTTCTAGATGTTAATATGTGAATGGCGGTTTTTGGGTGTGCTCAAAATGGCATAGAAAGCCAGTTGTTTGGAGAAGCTAATTTATTGCTTTATGACCAAGTTTTTTTAGATTGCTTGTGGGCATACATTCGAATTGTGGGATACTTACTTGATGGAATGAAAAACAACTTAAGATTACTTCAGGTCATTAAGGAAGTTTGTGCATCCAAAATGCCATGCTTTGGTTTGTCAGTGGTGATATATAAACATGTGTTGAAATTGTGTGTTGGAAAAAAATGGGGTGTAAGAAAAAAATGGACATCAGTTGGGCTCCGAGAAACAAAAAATTGGGGTAAAGTCAAAAAAAATTGGTTACTTGGGGTATAAGGAAAAAAATGTAGTATAAGTAAAATAGGGTATTTTTAAATGATTCCCCCAAAATTTATAATTACTGATAGGGTGTATTAAAATACAAGCATTTACCTTTATTTTGAAAAATACCATACCTTAAAAATCTTTTCTGCAAGGCAAATAGTCCCCCAATAAATAGGTCATGGGCGCACGTGTACGCATCAATCAAAGAGGGAGTGATCTCCCCGAGTTAGTGACCTAGACGGATTGCATGAAAAACAATAACATTGGGATCCAATATGTAAAAACTAAGAAAATGTTGATGGAAATTTTACATCTAAAATATTTATATATAATCAAAATAAGACCAATGAATGTATTCACATTGTGGCAAACACATTTTTGAAATTAAATTGAGTTCCATGCATAAAAGGTTCTTTGTCAATGAGAATGTTTCATCTTCTAGCCAATGAAAAGGTTTTTTTTCTTCTCAACCTCTCTAGTGGAAAAGTATGCCTTATTAATTTTCACTTATTGAGCTCAAGGTATGTTTCCACTAATGTTGGTCTAGTATCTAGGTGGCAACCTAGGTATGAGGTCATGCAAAAGGTATGGGGTTGAGGGACCATACATTGCAAGTATCAAATAGCAGCCATAACCAAGTGAGAGTGGGACTTAGGGTGTAGGGTTAGAGTGCGATACCTAGGGTTCAATGTACCTATCGAGGGAGGTGCAGCGTTGTGGCTTCAAGCCATACCAATGTTGCAGAGGAAAGGAGGATGGTTAAGGGAATAGGTGTAATGAGGAAATGCCATTTGAGCATGGTGTTGTTAGTGGAGTTTAAAGGATTTGTAGCTCAGACATTGAAGAGGCATTGGAGATCTAATGCAACAATCAAAAAATGGCGCTCCTGCTTTAAGGTTTGGTTCATTTTCTCGTGGTTGTGTTCATGTTTTTTGGCAAGTTGGAGTCACATTAGAGTCACATTGTGTTTCTTGTTGCTTGCACATTCAAATGAATGCAGTGGCATATAGTGGCACCATTAAACGGGTGTTATGGAAAGTTTGGATGGTTTTCACGTGACCATGGCCAATGCAAATGGAATTGCAAGTATTGAACATAATTTGGATGTGGAAGGTGCAACTTTTGCACTAGTAGCAATGATCGAGTCTCACAAAGAAGTGTGGGGCGCTGAGGAATTGGCCACTTAGCAGGATTCCTTCGCAAATTGCTCAAAAACTAAAGATCACTATATTTGTTAATCGGAGACTTTGGAAAGTCTCCAAATAAATGCAAATGGTTTAATATCTGGTCCAATTTCTTATTGTGATGACATGTATTTGTGCCAAATTGGTTAGTGCCGCCCACGCGAATCGGTTTAATAAGTCACATTGAATATATATTTGTGTTTTCCTTGTTCTTTATTTAAAAACCATGTCCTTAAGTAGTCTCAAAATCACGAAAAAGTCTCCAATTACCGAATATAGTGATAAAGGCTATGGTTGCCATTCCATTGCACCAATTACATCTGGGCATTTTACCTGCTTGCAAAGGACATCACTGCAATCAATGTCACTGCAACTCAAGTAATGAGATGCATTCTTTGCCACCCTCAACCTTGTTCAAGTGATGGATCCATTGTTTTCCCTAATCGTCCATCCATATCTAGGTCATCTAAACATGATTCTCAAGACACGCCCACAAGCTGTCCAAATCCACATTGGAACACAAGGAACAAGAAATGATCGGTGCAATATAATCAGGCTCATGGCTCCACGAGCATGAAAAAATATTTGCTCAATGAGCATTCTACTGAGCTGAGTAGATACAAAGATGATGTGAAGGGTGTTGAGGATGGGGAAGGAGGCCATAATAAAAGCAAGAAGAGTAAAGTTGTTGTGGCTTCTGAGATCACATGTTCTTCAGAGGAAAGATTGCATCCTACAAAAAGAACGATCTGACACATGTGAAGTTCACTGAAGACCATGTTTTGTACATTGCAAAGAATTTTGTTCCTTTGAGTGATGTGGAATCACCTTGGCTTTGAAGATTGGTGATGCAGCGAGACAAAATGGTTAAATTCCCATCTTGTAAAGAGTTAGAATTTAAACATATCCTTGACTTTCCTATGAAGACCATAGAACAATTTGTTTTGTTTGTGATTGCACGGTGCCAAATAACATTTGTGACATTCAATCACTGGATGTCACAAACCAAATTAGACATTTTCACTATGGTGATAAAATTTATAGATGATTTGTGGGTATTGTGGCATCTTACAATTGGCATCTTTGAAGCCCTCAATACCAACAGATTTCCACTGGATGAGATTGTGAAACCGCAACTAGTTGAATATTAGTTCACTGATAAAATTCTAGCATACGTTAAAGACGAGGGCAACAATCCGCATAACACCATTTTAATTAAAATGAGACTTTTCAAAGTCTCATTTTGCCAATCACCTTAATAGCGTACATTAAGGTGAATAAATGCGGAGGATGTGAACGTGGTGGGGGAACACTTGTAGGGAACTTTTGGTACTTTATCATGTACCCACTATGTACCCCATTGGAACTTGGCTTATGGGAACAAAGTTCCCCTTGGATTTCACCTTAAATTTCCTTTAAGGTGCCTCGAAATTTCACCTTAATTTTTTGTCTCAAAAAGGACAAATTGTCTCATTTTAATTAAAATGGTGTTGCATACATTAACTGAGGCTCTAAGGGATCTGGTCAGTTTTGTTGCATTGGATGTGCGGGTTCCTTGTGAAGGGGTTTGTTTCAGGCACGCCATGTCCAAGGCATGCCAATATTCAACCACTCCAAAGAAGGTAGTTGGTGAGCATGCATAAGGTGAGCATTAAGGATGCTCATGCAACTCTACAAAAGACTATCACATGGGTAAAGAGGAGTGGGTAAAAAACCTGCATTGAGTTTGGCCTCCCTCCTAGGAGTCAAAAACTCCTATGAAGATTCATTTGCAAGTAAAGTTGTGCTCTTCCAAGAGAACATATGTGGTTCTTCCCCTTCTATGGTGAGCATAATGATGTTTAGCTTGAAATTTGATATGCGTGGATGTCAATTGAAGTGGTGAAAGTCTTGGAGGCTATCATAGGCTTTGTTCACATATTTGATGAGGGTCATGCCCATAACATGTTGGCATTAATGTTGGACATGCGATTTAAATCCCTTCAATGTATCATTGATTTAATTGGTCATGATAGGGCTTGGTTATTTGTTGTAGAGTATGATCAAAAAATAGTGTTGCCCTTGCTTATGCAAACCCATAGTTTCTTTAACCCTAATTTGGGAGGTTCTAGGGTTAGAGCTACCTCTCCCCAATTTGATTCTTTGTTTGGTGCACCATCGTATCTTAAAGGTAGAATTTGAACATAAATTTAGTGTTACAAGTGTAATCTGGTCTTTTGTAAGGATGTGTAATTTTGAAGGAAGTTTGAATTCAATGAACAAGTAGGTTTTTTTACCCATTACATACAACTTTTGAATGGTCTAGTTTGCTCACATGGAAATCAAACCATACTACACATACACCCCATGTTTTTAAATAAAATCATACCCACCAATACTTAGGTCCAGGGTAGCAAAAAAAATTGATATCTAGGACCATGGACATACCCAATTGCCCGTTTTCTATCCTACTGTAGACCGGACTATACCAAAGGTATGGAATAAGGAGGCATAATAGGACCACACTGGTATCTCAAGGTTGACATATCATACCAACATTGGTTCCCACCTAGCTTTACGATCATCGGCAATAGTGTATGTGCTAGAAGCAACGGCTCCTATTAGTTGGTTGCATTCACACCGTCCAAGCAGGTTTCCTCGGTTTGTCCGCAATAAAGTTATCCAACTGCCAAATATGTTTACCTTACCTTCTTATTCTCATCTCATAGGCGTTTTAGCCACTTGGCTTGTTAACCACGTTTCACTTGGTAACATTGTACCATCATTATTATTAGGCAAAGCTAGAATTTATGCATGAAGTCATTGGACTCTTCATATGCATCTCCTTTCAAAGGCTCAACGTCATCTTCAAAGTTGTTCCCATCCCTCTCTTGGTAGTTATCGTCATTGAATTTCACAAATCCTTTACATGTGGTGGAGCTATACGAGGGCGCCCTCCATACCATGAGTGAATCATGTCATATACCTTCTTTGAGAACGTTGTGGGGAGGTTCTCAGCTATGCATTTACTGCCCAAAAGATTGGTGTCCTCGGAGTAATTGGCATGGGCATGGTAGTCAAAGACAAATCAAGTAGAATCGGGGTAGAATCAAGAGGCATTTCCCTTTGCAAGAGGGCCCATCATGAAAACATGGAGACACTCCTGCCAATGCCAACTTTAATCCACTTTGTTGATTCAGACTTCATAAGATCATGAATGTTCACAACATCTAGGTTAGTCAAGTATTCTTCTTCTTTTTGCATCAATCAAATCAAGCATTTCGGGCATGGTCCAATTGGGCCCACGATCCATGCATTGTCTCTGCAATGGCTTCACACTTGCCAGTGTCAAGAAGTACGTGGCGTATGTCCAAAAACATGGGGATCCTTGTAAAGGCAGTCATTAAGTGGTGTGGGTGTTTTTCACTCTCAATGAATCCTTAAACTCACTCAAACCAATTGCTACACCTTTAGAGTTTCATTTTCCTCTTGTAATTTAATATAGGCAATTTCCCCACAAGGAAGATGTTACTTCTATAAGCCAAACATCTCCAAACTTGGCACGTTACTCTCAAATCTTCACATCTATGTTCATACCAAAAGTTCATGATTAAATATGTAACTACAAACCATGGTGATGTTTTTCCTCAAACTAGCATTTGGCATTTAAACTTTGTATCAAGACCTTGGTATATTAAAGGCAATATCTCTCAATTAGTGAATTTTCTTACCCCAAAAATTCTACCCAAAAAAGATAAGGTGGACAAGAAGTCCCACTGAAGATTACAATGCTAGAAACACAATTGTTGCTAAGAAACATGCCATCAAAATTGAGTCACTTAGATGCCATAATTTCTAAACCCCCACCACTTCAACACTCTACATCTCATCTCCACATGGAATGATGCTCTCAAAATTTTCACACCACTAATGTACCTCGTCAAGAAGAACCTCTCAAAGTCTCACACCAAGAACTCATTCCCATCATGCACAATGTACTAAAAATTGAGACCCATATTTTTGCCATTTTATAAATCAAATGTAGAAGATACAACTATTGCATTTAGTGCATCCTCTCACTCTCCAAGGTCACTTCCTCACCCTCAAGCACTCCAAACACTAGAACTCTTAGAATCACCTTCAAAATATGCAAACCCACAACTTAACTATCTTTCATTTATAGTCCTTACACACTACATCTAACCTCCCAGCACCTCCATTTAAAATATCCTCCCTATTAGACTCTCTTCACCAATAGCAAGCTTTGAGGATTAGGGCTAGCATTCGGCCATCATCGTTGTTGTTGCTTCTCTAACCTACCCCTCCCTTGGTCCTTCTTGGCTAATAGCAAACCTCAAGGGCCAGGACTAAGGTTTGCCATGACTAGGGTTGTTGCACACCCTAACCAATATTCTCTTCTTAACCAAGAGTACTACCAATCAACCAATTCTTAACTAACCAAGAACAAATACATGGAGTAAAAGAACACTACACTAACATAAAACTACTACATATTTAGGATATCGCTAAACACACATATATAGTAAAGTTTAACCACTGAACCACCCACATCATGACACATGAGAAGGGTGCAAGCACTATAAAGTGGACGATTCTTGATTTTTGGATAGATTTAAGTGAAAGTGATTCAAAACAATATACTAGCTTTGACTTTTGTGGGAAAAAATCATAAATTAAAAAAAACATATTGATCTACAAAGCCAAGCAATTTATGTTGACAAAAACAATCTCCAAAAAAATCTACATATTTTAGAAGATAGTGCAAGTGGTGATATTGAACAAGTATTTGTCAAAAGAAATGTTAAAAATATGAAAAAATTACATTGAATTGATGATCTTTACAAAAAAAACAATTTGATGATGACCTCAAGTGTATACAAATTCAAGGAATATGAGAAAAAAGGGTTAAAAATAGTTTAGGTCATGGAATGTACGTCAAAAACTAGATCCCACCATTTGCTTTTGAGCATTACTTTTAATGATAAGATTTTGAAGATCTCATCTTGGTATTCTACATTTGAGTACTTAACACAAAGATAGAGGTCATGATGAAAGATATTCAATTTTAAAAACATTTTGCTACTACTTTTAGGCGTTTGAACCCAAAAACTATGGTTTTAAGATACCATAGCACTTTTTTGGTCCACTTTACCATGCTTGCATCTAGAAGTCAGTCAACAATTGCCTCAACTTGGAGCCCAAGATTGTGGTGATGAAGATTGTTTGAATTGGGGTGAGCTTGCTCGCTAGTTGGTAAGTGGGATGTGATAGCTTAGGCCCACTTTATACTCGGGGCCGGATTGAGGGCCGGTTCAAACTCTAAGAATTTCAACAATAGGATCGCTTGGTTCCATCACATCCAACCCGAGGGCTTTATACTAGGGTTGGACCCGAACTTTTACTCATCCTATGTTAGCGTCCTAGGTGGCAAAAATTGGGCGCCAATTCTTTGAGCCAGCTTGAAAAAACCAGGACAAGGTTTTCCTTGGCTCGAACTCTCAACATGGCCCAGATTGGACTCATGTGTTGGATAATGAACATCTCTACCGTTGATCCATAAAAGGTTAATTCTCTTCACTAAACTTTCCCCTCCAAAACATCGCTACCTAAAATCACTCCTCGTCACTTTACATTTGACAAGGTTGGGCCCGATTTTTATAAATGAAATGGACTGGATTGAGGACTTGATGCTTGAGAATCAGGTTGGTGCTCAGGCCAGGCCTTGGCCATGTAAAAAGTCACCCTAAGGATTGATAAGGAGAGATTGGCCACGGAACACGTGACAAATTTGCTTTCAAATGTCATATAGTTATCAACCAAGAGAGTCAACTATTTCAAAGAAAAATAGGTAACATCAGTGTCCCCAACAAGCAACATATAATGACATAAGCAGTTTTGGTAGTGCTTTAAAGCAAATGAGGCCAATGTGGGGTAGAACTGGCATTTGCCCCAAAACTAACAAGGATAACATTGTGAGCATGTATTCATGTATTCATTGATTTGAAACAGATTCTGAAGCCAAAATTTAGATTGATGCGTGTCAACTTTCAAAAAACTCAATCTGCAACAATTTGTTACATGCATCAAGGACACTTACACTGGTTATCCCATTTAGTGAGAGTGGGTTAATAGTGCGCGTGGGAAACTAGTGAAGGTGATACTAAATTCTTTATGCCATGAAATTAGTGCCACCATAAGATCTGGGGTTTTGGGAGCCCAAAGCGCCAATGTGCTAGAAACTCTCAATGCAAGCTCTCTTCAATTTCTTAGTGTTAGGAGATGCATCAAGAGTGAGTGCCGCCGTCTGATGAGAAGAAGAAGAAGAAGCCTCTTCGAGTTCATTAAAACAAATTATGCACTCTACAAGCACCTTGGAACATGCACCAATTTTCTTGAATGTATGATAAGTGAGCTTGTATTCATGATTTTAATATCGCTCGATATGAATTTCAACCTTCACTATTCTTAAGATTTGGCAAAATAATGCATGGTTCGGGAAGTAGATCCACGCGCACTAAATGGGATAGTCAGTGTAGTTGTCGTTGCGATGTGGTTAGTAACAAGAGAACTAGAAAATTGCTGCAACAATGGTTACAATATAGAAAATTGTGAGTCTGCAATGAGAATGAGGGAGTTTAATTTGGAAAGCATCGATGGTAAAAGGATCTTTGAGTGGTGGTTGACATGATATGGGAGTATGTTTAATCATTCTCATGTGGTTAATGATACACATTTCTATGTGATGACGTTTGTTAGCAATGTCAATGGGTTATGTGAAGATTGGAGGCAACTTTGGCGCCTAAGTTAGCAGTCAAACAATATGGTATTGGATGTTGGTAACCTAACATTCCATTGATTAACTACACTAGACATGAACACATGCACAGACATGAACACATGCACATACATGAACACATGCACAAACATGTGGCTAGAAGGTCATGTAAGGGCCAGTTTAGACTATGGTGAAGAAGTGCACCGGCCGGTCGAGAATTTCAACCCAAGATGGAAAATTAATGAAATAAAATAAAATAAAATGTCTCGAGCTGGAGTTCTCCAAAGGCCAAGTTTCTTGTCCGAGGGTTTGAGGTTGCTCAAGAAAACTTGACCTCCTCTAGCAAAAAGTGTTGTCATGTTGGCAACCATGTCATTTCACCCATGCTTGAAGTTCTCCATCAGATAAGTCTTGGCCGTACTATAAATCCCAGCTAGTAAAGAACCCGTTTCATCGCCAATCATATTGTTCCATTCCCCTAGAATTCTCAACCGGTGCACTTTTTCATCGTTGTCTAAACCGACCTTACATCACCTGAGAACACAAGGCCCGACAATATGCACATTGTTGGCGTCTCAAGGCGACACCATTCAGGTTGCCCGAATGGACTATGCTCAAAACGGACACAATGTTCAAGCTGAAGCAATTCAGGGTTGCTAATTCGCAATTGGTTTGGCAAGGGTTCAATGATGTGGTTGTTGAGATATTAGGCTCTTTGCAAAGTTCGATGATGCGGTCATTTCATATATAGAGGTGGTCATGGCCGCCGGAAGGGATAGGCCTCCATAACATTATTAAGATCTATAACAGTGTTCTATGGGATTGACAGTATTCCATGGAATATTTGTTAGGGACATGACTTTAGAACCTTTTAGAACTTGCTAGAACCTTCTAAAACTTGTTGGTTCCTTTTACTCTAGAACTTGTTGGAACCTTTTAGTTCCTTTAGTTTAGGTGTATATATAAGGATCGAGGTTGAAGAGTCCTTCAGTCTCGACAACACATCTTTTGGAGCTCTCGTTTATCCCTCTTGTTGTTATTCGTGTTCTCATTTATTGATTCAAGTATCTTTGTATCTTGTGGTCCCTGACAGTTTATCGAAATTGACCTCACTTGAGTATCAAAGTTAGGGCCCTTTCTTGAGGTTGCAGTTTATTTTTTATTTTTAATATGATATCTCATTTTATCATAATATTTTAGTCTTGTTCTTCTTATGAGAGCAGTGGATAAACCCTCTCCTTGAAGGTTTCCAAGTTTAGATATTGCAATTTATCCTCCATTGAGTCAAAATTTTATTTTTGGTTATTATTGTCGTTTAATATGACTGGGACTCAAGAGTTTATTATGTCTGAATTCGCCAAGGCTAAGTTAGAGGTTATCTTTAATATTATTTACACGTTATCGATCTAGACCACAACAATTGAAGGAATCATTGGTGGCCTTCAACAACATCAATCTCCCACCAACCTAGAGGGAGGAGCTCTGTCTCGGATTCAAGATCCACCACCACGACGGAATGAACCTCGTGTAAGCTTGTCTAAGAAATTTGATGGCATGCACTCCAAGTTTCGAGGGTTTGTCAATCAAATTCGATTGATAATCGCTTTGCAGTCGGAGCAATACCCAACAAAAGAGTAACGAGTCGGATTGATTGGGACGTTGCTTATGGGGCAAACTTTATCATGGTTTGTTCTTATGTTTGAAAAAAAATTCATCCATCTTAAATAATTTTGATGTCTTTCTGGAGGCCTTTACGGAAGCATTTGGAGAACATGACAAGGCTCGTTAGGCAACAACGAAAATTCAGTCCCTACGGCAAGGGACACGTTTTGCATCCACTTACACCTTAAATTTTAGACAACTTGAGTGCGACATCAATTGGGATGAAACAACACTTATGAGCCAATTCTATTTGGGCTTAAAGGATACTGTGAAGGATTTGTTGTTGTCACTCGCTAATCCGCAAACGCTCAATGAGGCAATTACTCAAACGGTCAATTACGACAACCGACTCTTCCAACGACGCCAGGACCATAGTTCATGTACTCCGTTAAGAAAGCAGACGACTCACTAGACCCCATCCATATCAGCATACAAGCCAAGTTCTCATTTGGAGATTGCAGATATGCAAATTGACATAATACGTGTCAAACATCTTACTTGAAAAGAGGAAAAAAACGTCGGATGAAGGAATGACTATGTTTGAATTGCGGCGAATGATATCACAGAATCTCCAACTGCTAAAAAAAACCAAATCAATGTATTATCAAGACCAATGTCCAGGAAAACGAAGATGCCCAGCCTTAGTAGGAACCGTGCAGTTGGACAGCTCAGTTTCACAACAACGTTTAGGTTCTTCTCTTTCCGCTCAACTTGCATCTTGTTTTACAATTCATTTGTTTTTTGGTCATCAGAAACTTAAAACCACTTCGTAATTAAATTCAAAAGTATCTGCTTAGATGAAGAATTTGTCAAGAGTCACAAATTCCCTCTAGTTCAGAAATCTCAACTTGTCCATATAGAAATGATAGATGGACGACATTTGTTCTCAGATAATGTTACATATGAAACAATGCCTTTAGAAGTGATATTTGAAGATCATAGTAGCTATATTATCTTCAATGTCATTAGAACCCCGTCAAATCATGTTCTTATTGATATATCCTGGTTAGAAAAATACAATCCATCTGTAGATTGGAAGTTGCGAAAGATGATTTTTCCCTTCCCCTTAGAATATCCAGATAGTAACCATGTTAGAAAATCTGTTAACAAACGTATTAGAAACCACGAATGAAAAAACTCCTCTTCATTGGAGCACGGGCGTTTGTAAGATCGTCTAAACAAAACATACCATTTGTCATCTATGCGGATCCAACTCACGAAGAGAATGCCTCAATAGCTAGTATTCCAGAGTAGTGTAAGGATTTTAAAGATGTGATTTTGAAAAAAAATGTTGACATACCTCCGGAGTATCGTCCATATGATTGTGCAATTGATTTAGAAAAAAAACATAACCGCCTTTTGGCCCAATCTACAACCTATCGCAAACGGAGTTGGCAGAATTACGGAAGTATATTGATGAGAATCTGGCCAAAAACTTCATTCGCCACTCCAAGTCACCAACTAGAACATCCATTCTATTTGTGAAGAAGAATGATGGTTTATTACGAATATGTGTGAATTATCGAGGTCTCAACAAGGTGACAAAGAATAATCGCTATCCATTACCTCTAATCTCTAGACTTTTGAAACAACTCGGTAGTGTGAAGGTCTTCACCAAGATTGATCTGCGCGGTGTTTATAACCTCGTACGAATTAAGAAAGGAGACGAATGGAAGACAACTTTTTGTACAAGATATGGCCATTTCGAGTACAATGTCATGTATTTCGGCCTTACGAATGCCCCAACAGTTTTTTAGCATATGATGCATGATATTTTTTGGGAATACCTTGATAACTTTGTAGTCATCTATTTAGATGACATTACGATTTTTTTTAAATGAAAAAGATTATAAGAAGCACATTCAGTGGATCCTTGATAAATTACGCGAGCGAAGATTCTACACCAAGCTAGAGAAATATTTATTTCACCAAACCGAGATGGAGTTTTGGAGATTCATCGTAACTACGAAAGGTTTAAAGATGAACTCGAAGAAAGTGGAAGCTATCGTGTCTTGGAAAGTTCCGAAGACGGTTCGAGATGTACAATGTTTCTTTGGTTTTGCTAATTTCTATTGAATTTTCATAAAAAATTATTCACTAGTGACTACTCTACTCACTTGATTATCATGCAAAGACAAACTTGATTGGGACAGCAACAAAGAAAACATTTTAAGATCTTAAGGGAGCATTCACAACTGCACCAATCTTGGTACACCCAGATTTTATGAAGACATTCTATTTGAAGACTGATGCCTCGGATTTTACTTTGGGAGCTGTACTTTCACAGATGGGGGAAGAAGAAGCCTCATCCAATTGCGTTTCATTCTCGTAAGTTTTTACTGCCGAAATTAATAATGAGATCCATGATAAGGAACTTCTTGCTATCATGAATTATTTCCAAGAGTAACGTCATTTTCATAAAGGAGCTGCACATTCAGTGATTGTATATACAGATCACAAGAATTTGGAGTACATCATGTTATCTCGTGTTTTGAATCGGCGCCAAGCTCGATGGAATATATCGTTATTCCGGTTTGATTTTGTTATCACTTATCGACCGGGGAAATAATAAGGACTATTTGACACGTTATTGAGGAGATCATATCTTACGCCCAAAGCTGTAAAAGCAGCATTTGATCAATAATGTCGAACTTTGTTGAAGCCAAAGCTATTTAACCTTTTGCACCACTATTATGCCAGCCCCAATTGATGTTGACTTCGTCAATCAGGTCCGTATTGCAACCATTGGAGATCTTGTGGCCCTCGACATCAAGCGTCACCTCGGAAAAGATGACAAATTTAAGGTGGAGGGATATTTATTATACTTTGAAAAAAGATCTATTCTTTACAGAAGGCCCGATACGGCTTCGAGTTCTTCAGTCCCGCCATGACTTTCCAACTACGGGTCATTTTGGATACAACAAAACTTTCGAACTTCTTTCTAGATATTTTTGGTGGCCCAAAATATGGAAGGATGTAAAGAATTTTATTACTTCTTATGATATTTATTCAAGATCCAAGAATCTTCGGCATCGCCCTTACGGTTTTTTACAACCATTGTGTATTTCACACCGGCCATGGTCTTCGGTCTCTATGGACTTCATTACAGATTTGACATCATCAAATTTATTTAACAGTATTTTTATTTTGATGGATCGGCTTACAAAGATGACACACTTTGTTCCGTGCAATAAGTCTTCGTCAAATAAAGTTACAGTAAGACTATTTCTCGATAATGTGTATCAATATCATAGTCTACCAGACCATATCATATCTGATTGGAAAACTCAATTTGTATCAAAGTTTTGGAGTTTTTTTTTGAGATATTGAGAGTGGATATCAACCTCTCTTCAGCTTTTCATCCTCAAACTGATGATAAAATAGAACGGATTAATCAAGTCTTTGAGTAATATTTACGATGCAATATCAACTATTAGCAAGACAATTGGATGACATATTTGCCGCTAGCGGAGTTTGCTAACAACAATATTTTTCATGCTTCAACTCAGTAAACGTCATTTTATTCCAATTATAGTTATCATCCGAAGCTTGATCTGTTGAATTTATTAGCAAATAGTAATCTGGCAGCGGATGATTTTGCACAACAACTATCGCAAATTCAAGATGTTTTGAAGCTTCAACTGCAAGCCGCACAAAACTCTTACAAGACATTTGCAGACAAATTTCGCAACCAAACACCGATTTTTCAAGTTGGAGATAAAATATGGTTTCTTCGACGAAATATCAAGACTACGCGGCCTTATGACAAATTGGACTATCGAAGATTGGAACCATTTGTCATCAAGAAACAAATTAATCTAGTGGCATTTCATCTTGAGCTACCGACTTCTATGAAGATACATCTAATCTTTCATGTCTCTATTTTAAAACGTTATCAAGAGTCGTCTTTTTCATGAAGAATACAACAACCGCCGCTTAATATCGAGATTGAGAATCACGAAGAATCTGATGTAGAAAAAATATTGGACTCGCGACGAAGGTAGGGCAAGTTGAAATATCTGGTACATTGGACCGGTTATGATATCAACGAACGAACGTGAAAACCAGCTGAGAACCTTGCAAACGCGTCTGAATTGGCACAAGAGTTTTATCGACTTTATCCAAATAAACCTAGGGCTTCTTTTGGGACTCGTCGCTTGAGAGGGAGATAATATTAGGGATATGACCTCTAGAACCTTCTAGAACTTGTTAGAACCTTCTAGAACTTACTAGTTCCTTCTAGCACTTGCTAGTTCCTTTTACTTTAGAACTTGTTGGAATCTTCTAGTTCATTTATTTTAGGTATATATAGGGATCGAGGTTGAAAAGTCCTTCAGCTTCAACAACACATCTCTTGGAGCTCTCGCTCACCCTCTTATTATTGTTCGTGTTTTCATCTATTAATTCAAGTATCTTTGTATCTTGTGTCCATAATAATATTCTCCACATTCAAACTAAATGTGAGGAATGTCCGGGAGTATTCCATGGAATATTGTAAGTACCAAAGAACATTGTTATGGATCTGAATAATGCTTTGTCAACGTCCTCGATCCATGAAGCTTGACCGTTGGTCCGACAAACATTGGTTCGGCCATAATGAAATTTTGAGGGTGGGACGAAATCTTGCAATGCACCAATGAACTTTAAGAGATATTGACCGACTCTATATGTGAAGAACTCGGAGTCCATGCAGGTTTCTACCGTAGCCTTGGCGGTGGGCGACTGATGATGAGGTTGTGAATGCGTGTAGCCCGATCTCATTCGAACCGATGTGTTTTTGGTGGCCGTTCTTGAAACCCTTGTCATATGCTAAGTCAAATATAAGCATCCAATCAAGAAGAGGGACCACATAGCACCCACGTACTACTAATGCCTATTAAATTTCCGACATGTACATTACCAAAAGGTGTGACCATCAATTATGCTTAATTATACTTCAATATGCTTGTTTATGCATACTTATGCTTAATTATGCTTAATTATACTTCAATATGCTTGTTTATGCATACTTATGTTTAATTACACATACTCAAACTCAATTATATTTGAATGTTTATGAACACTTGTCAAATTTAACTTCTGAATGACAAAAACCCTTTCAAATGGTAAGTCACAAAAATTATCAACTCATTGCTAATGAGATTTTTCATATTTCAAACTTCCAAGTTAAGTACATGGTTTATTGACAGTTTCACTTTAGGAATGAAATCCCAATCAACTGCTTATATGCTAAATGGAAGTAAACATATATATTAGATGTTTAGGCCTTGAAAGCAGTGTGCACTTAATAGGGGTTTTGTGAACAAGGTGGCCTTCAAGAATGTGCAATAGTGAAGTCAAACAGAGTGGATTGACAACGTCTTTTTTAGTAGGTTTTAACTTTTTTTTGTTCGAGGTTGCCCGAGGGTTGTGTGTCACGGACCCCAGCCCTCACTATCAGGAGACATCTTCTCCCCAAGTCCCTGCCTCCTACCAAAAGGAAGCCATGCATGGACAAGAAGAAAAAAAGGAAAAAAAAATCCTAGGCAGGCAACCCCTTTCGACGGATGGATGATTAATGTAGAGTGGATCGGAGATACCCTGGCCACACCGGGGTGGCCAGGCCCAACCATCCCGTGGTTGGGGCTTGGGGAACCACTGGCCCACCTGCCCTGGTGTGGCACCCAGCCAGCCGCTGGGACTCGGAGCGTCTCCGGTGCCCCTGCCCGAAAATGGAAAAAGTGCAGAAAACAAATTTTTTTTATTAAAAAAACACTTGTCTTTAGCTGTCGGGTGGGTCTCAAGCAGCCCGGATGACCCAGCCAGGTAGGTCCCCCTACTGGACGGCTACAAGGGAGGGCGCCTGCAACCAGCCATCCGGCTGCCTGGCCCCGCCTGGCGGCTAGCGGCCTGGCTGGCCGCTACAAGGTCCGGAGCCCACCGGACGGGGTGGGCTGGCTGGCTGGCCCAGCCGTCCGACCGGTGTGGCATGGGCAAGAGCGGGCTCCATGGACGCGCGAGTGGGAAACAATGGCCCGACTCTTCAAGACTTTACATTTTTTACCGCAACGTGGCTCTCACACTTAGTTCAAGTAAAGCTTAGTTCCATGCTCATTGGGAACACTTGAAAACCCGTTTGTTGGGAACATTACTTAATCGTGAATGAAATCCGCGAATTGAATGATTCTTGGGGATTACAAATGGGCTGCCCAAACTCATAAAGAAGTCAATCAGTCTTGGCCCTTACATCTAGATCTAACAGTCCAAATCACATGCCCCTTATTGAATGGCCTTCCTTTCGGTAGGAGCGAGGGGGACGTTAAACCCTTCCCCCCCCCCTCACACGAACTTTTCAAGGGAGGTAGATTCGGGCAAGGGCAGCCGCCCAGAGAGAAATCCAAATTTTCTAGACCCGACCAAAAACTTTTGCCCGCCCGCCCGACTTCAAAAAAACCATTGCCCTTGCATTCTTGAAGGCCACTTATCCACAAATCCCATATTTGAGTGCACTTCACCTTCAAGGTCCAAAATCCAATATATATATTCACTTCCATTGAGTAAATAAGCAATTGACTGAGTTTTCCTTATCAAAGTGAAACCGCCAATAAAGCATGTAATTAACTTGGAAGTCAAAAATATTACAAAACCCTCACTAGCATTGAGGTTACAATTTTTGTGACTTACCATTGAAAGGGTCTTTGTCATTCTTAAAATGGGACTAAATTTTACTGCTTTATTTTCAATATGTTATATATCATAGTCTAGTTAATACCTTCTACTTTCACAAAGTATTCATATGCATTTAAACTAATTAAGTGTGATTGAATGTAATTAAGTCTAATTAATTTTTGATTAATCCTAATTAAGCCCAATTAAATCAAAAATTATGCTTACCAAATTAGTCAAGACTAATTAATTATAAAATATATTTATTGGATTTAATTCCATTAAATCATGATTAATCCAGTAAGTACATTTTATAATTAATTAGGCTTGATTAATTTGGTAAGCATACTTTCTGATTTAATTGAGCTTAATTAGGATTAATCAAAAATTATTTAGACTTAATTACATTCAATCACACTTAATTAGTTTAAATGCATATGAATACTTTATGAAAGTAGAAGGTATTAACTAGACTATAATTTATAACATACTAAAAATAAAATATTAAAATTTAGTTCCATTTTAAGAATGACAAAGACCCTTTCAATGGTACAGTCTAACCTCGATAATGTTCACCCTTGTTTATAGAACACCTTGATATTGTCACCAAAAACTTCGAAACCAATCTAGTGTAAAACTCCCTCGTTATTATCCCTATCACCCTTGATAATGTCACTATTTTTTTTCAAAATTTGTAGTGTAAGTGTGATAATAACAAGTAATATGGATGAAAAAAGGCCGGATGGACAACAAATTCTATGGATGACGTCGGCAACATTGAATTTGGGCTTTGATGTCCAAGGCAAGCCTCTAGAGAAGCTTTCTCCATTGGAGTATGTAAACATGGAAGGTGAAGATGATTTTGAGGTGGAGTATTCTACTAAGGAGCTTGTGCAATTAGTGCGAGATGGCCAGGAGGTACATGATCCCATAGAAGTAGACCCATTGATTCATGATAGCAATGATGTTGAGTCTAAGGTAGTGAAGTTAAGTGATGCACAAAAATCTATTAAAGATGTTTTGAATTTTATGGCTAGTCAAGGTTCTCAAATTTTCAACACTATGAAGTTGTTAGGAATGGAAAAAATCCATGACAAGCTCATTAGAATTGGTGTTGCATATTTAACATCAATGTCAACAAAACAATGTGACATTAGGAGCTTCTTTGTCTCTAGTGAGAGGTCTTTACATGATCTCAATGACACATTATGATGTGCTATCTTTGTTATTCAAGCTTTTGAATTTGATTTTATATTTAAAAACATTGAATTCTCATCTTTGTTATTTTCTTTTGAACATTGTAATTTTTATTTGTTTTTCTACCTATTTCTTTGATAATATCACATTATGCATAATCTTCCAAATGTGACATTATCAAATATGTCACACCTTGTTTATATCACACTCTTTGGTGAAACGGATGGTGTGACATTATCAAGGTTAGACTGTAAGTCACAAAAATCGTAACCTCAGTGCTAGCGAGGGTTTTAGACTTCCAAGTTAATTACATGTTTTATAGACGATTTCACTTCGAAAATGAAATCCCAGTCAATTGCTTATTTACTCAATGGAAGTGAACATATATATTGGATTTTGGACCTTGAAGGTGAAGTGCACTCAATATGGGATTTGTGGATAAGTGGCCTTCAAGAATGCAAGGGCAATGGTTTTTTCGAAGTCGGACGGGCATAAGTTTTCGGTCGGGTCCAGAAAATCTGGATTTCTCTCTGGGCGGCTGCCCCTGCCCGAATCCACCTCCCCCGAAAAATTCATGGGGGTGTTTAACGTCTCCCTAGGAGCGAGGGACTCGGCCCCTGCCCCCCCTAAAAAAAGCGTCGGCTCCTTCCTGGCACCTCACGATCAACTTATCAACTCAACAAGCAGGATTTGCTGCCCTGGCCATAAAATTTATTTTTTAAATTTTAATTAAATTTAAATTTATTAAAAATAAAACTTGACAGGGCCCCCTATGATCCCCACTACTAAGTTAGTAGGACTAACTTACTAATTATGATGAGAAGCCAAACAACAACAAACAACTTCTTCTAATATTAGTGGCCTCACCAAGCACCAGGAGCTTTCCCTCCAGCAGGTCCTTGCCAACTGGATTGCCGTGTGTTGTTATTTGGCCTTTCCCAATTGGTGGTTCCCCTAAATTTGGACTCCAGGCTCACTGGCGCCTCCAGCTTAGGGAAATGATTTATGTTTCAGGCCCCACCTGGCACTTTTGGGAAATTTCCTGAATACTGGAAACTGGAGAAAGTTTCAAAGCAGTTAAGGGTTGGATAATTCTGGGTTCCTGCCCAGCTGCCCGACAGGCGGGAATGATAAAGTGGGGAGTTTCCTAAATTAGTGTGGGTAGCGGGACAAGCAGGTTTAGGGGCCCCGGGCTAGATCACACTGCCCAGGGCTGGGCCCCACCCCGGGCACGCCTCCTTCACTGCCCGGATGAATCCCATGTTCCGCCCGACTTCGAAAAATAAAATTGCCCTTGCATTCTTGAAGGCCGCTTGTCCATATAACCCATGTTGAGTGCACTTCATTTTCAAGGTACAAAATCCAATATATTTGTTCATTTCCATTGAGTAAAGAAACAATTGATTGGGATTTTCATTTTCGAAATGAAACCGTCAATAAAGCATGTAATTAACTTGGAAGTCAAAAATATTACAAAACCCTCATTAGCATAGAGATTATCATTTTTGTGATTTACCATCGAAAGGGTCTTTGTCATTCTAATTAAATGTGATTGAATGTAATTAAGTATAATTAATCCTAATTAAGCTCAATTAAATCAAAAAGCATGCTTACCAAATTAAATCAGCCTAATTAATTATAAGATGCACCTATTGGAATTAGTCATGATTCAATTCAGATATGAGAAATGATGTGCTTAATTACACTTGTTTAGAATGACAAAGACCTTTTCAATGGTAAGTCACAAAAATTATAACCTCGGCACTAATGAGGGCTTTGTAATATTTTTGACTTCCAAGTTAATTACATGCTTTATGGACGGTTTCACTTCAAAATTGAAATCCCAATCAATTGCTTATTTACTCAATGGAAGTAATATATATATATATATATATTGGATTTTGGACCTTGAAGATGAAGTGCACTCAATATGGGTTATATGGACAAGTGGCCTTCAAGAACGCAAGGGCAATTTTATTTTTTCGAAGTCGGGGCGGAGAGGGCAGGGAGCAAGGAGGTGGGCCCAGCCTTGGGCAAATGTGATCTAGCCCGGGGCGGTTTAGGGTACTGGGTTGGTGGGTATATCGCCACGTGTCGCTTGCCCCCATACTCTACTGATTTCATGAACTCAAAAAGAACTGTGGAAAATCACACCTTGGAGAGATTCTCCAAAATTGCTCCTTGGAGGAGGGGCCGCGATTTTCATTTGCGAAAAGCAAACCTAAAACCTGAGAGACACAGGCCCAATGTGTATTTTTGACAAAGTTTTTGCAAGTTGTTGACATTTGACACGCAAAAACTTGCACAAAAATAAAATGCACGTCAATTGACACGCATGATTGAGATTTTGACATGTAGTGTGACTTGGGAAGAAAAAAACCACACATGAATTGACACTTTAAAATTTGAAATGACACGTACTACTAGCATGTGACATTGAGGTGACATTTTAGAAGAAAATGTAGATGTCAATTGACATTCATTTTCGTTTATGAAAACGTGACGTGACACTTTGGATTTGAAGTTGAACGTCAAATGAAATTTGTCAAACATACACACTGCACGGGCCAAACCCCCTGAATCAAAAGACAATGTCGAAGCGAAGCCCGAGGACTGATCATATCATTGTTTCTTGGTCGAGGTGAAAACGAGACAGAAAACCATTACCAACCAATTCCGCAACTATGTTGTCTTCACAACAATCAATTTGGATGAGCCTCTTCACAAGATTGTCCCTTGTCCTCCCCTTGCAATCTTGCTTTTACAAAGATTGCTCGAAAGGGCAAGGGCAAGGGCACATAAATTGTTCAATACTAGGATGTTGCACCCTTACTGCTGGGAATTTTGGAAGCATGATCCCTCCGTTTATGTTGAGCCGCCCTTGCAAAATGAATCGTAATCCACCTAAGTATATCGTTCAATCTGCAAGGGTGAACCAACAAGTGGGCCAAAACCCAGGTTTAGCCTCCGAATTTGTCCGCATGTGTAAATTGGAAAAAAATGCCTTCGCCTTGTTGTCAAGTCAGCTTGCTCAAGATCATATTTTAAAGCCCTGTCCAAATTGATATTTTAGTGAACATTCATTAGCACCGACACGACTGGAGTAGCCTAAACCTAGAAATACCATAGTGCCTTTACCACTTTGGCACTAATTAAACTGAATTTAGAACAACCATATTTCTAGAAATTGTACTTTTAAAATATCAAAATTTAACATGGAATTTTTTTATTTCTCCTTCAAATCCGGGATTGCCTAATCTAAAATATAATTTATAATAATACTCCTTCCATAAATAGCCAAAGTGGTAAATGTACTACAGTATTGTGTCAAGATTTTATTTTATTTTTGAGACATAAGGCCGACAGGCCAACGCCAAAGCACAAGAGGCAATTGACCGCCTGGCAAGTTTCTGTCAAGTAGAGAGGAGATTTCACAGCCAAGAATCGAACCGCCAACCTCTTCCTTGAGATTTGGGTATCTCTCCACCATCATCCAGTAGTTTAGGGTCATCTCGAACCAATTATGTCAAGATTTTTGGTGGCCTCAATTCTTGACCATATGCTATGCCTTCCCTTCTAGAAAAGGGAGACCATCGTGTAGGCGTTTTGCAGTCTAAATTGAGGTGTAATGTGTTTGGTGTTGGTATTAGGTTGAGGCAAGCACTCACCTTAGTAAGGAATGTGTGTGTCTATTGAGTATTGAGCACATCCAACTCTACATACCAATTTGGTTGTTAGATCTCAAAAAGTCAAAGGACCCATTTTGCCAACAATTGTGAATTGAGAAAGTTGGCAACTCAAATTTGCAAGTGGAGTTCGTATGCTCGCGGACTCTCTAGCCGAAGTGGAGATTTCACGATTCATAAAGTGGTCCAGTAAGGGGTTCCATTTCGAGGTGCACACGTGCTTAGAGTGAGGTTGGTGCATGCTTAGATTCAAGTGTCAAATGGTGTGTGCATAAATAGTCTTTCACATTCAAGGGAGCATGTCTTGCATTTGAACTATGCAATTAAGGCACTTGTTGGTCTTAAATTTGTTACAATTTTGTGATTTTAGGCCTTCAACTATAAGTGGATTCGCTCCTTCTTCAGTTGTCGACATCAAGTCCCATGAATGAAACCGGATGTTCGCTCTAAGATTGTGAAACTATGCCTAGAACGGCTCGATCGCTTTTAATATACACATGATCATGATGTGGCCAATTTACATGTGGTTGAAGTCCAATTAAGAACCCATACTAGCTAGCATAAGACAAACGACGACATAAGGCACACAAGCCTTGTTACAATTCGTGCAACACATTTTAACGTGCATTCACATAACATTATTCAACATATGACATTTTCTCTTTTTGCTAATTCATTAATATTTATAATGGCTCCAGTTGTTACATTCATGTTAGGGCATGTTCACACGTTGTACACCAAACGCAAACACAAACACAATGACAAAGGGATGCTAAATCAGGTAACATTATTTTAGAGGGCATTACTTTCAATATATGTCCCATACATTCACACCATATGAGCTCCATAAGTTGTGGGTCCTATGATCAAAACTAATACCTTACAATACACAAGGCTTGACATAGAAGTAGTCAAAGCTAAGATTCTATTTGGTCAAAGATTGTGAGGTATTGATAGTTGATTCTCTTATAGAGGAGTTGAAAGGTGGGCCGCAATAGACCCAAGCTATTCCGTCCTTGTGAGAGCTTCATGGGCCCCGCTTGATGTGTGGGTCTAGCTCCCAGGTTAAACCCGACATTGTCCCGTTACAAGGGCGTGTATTGATAACATGTGAACATGCTCTTAGCTTTGGTTATTTGAGTTGTTATACCATGCCCACAACCTACTCCCTTTCTTCCAGCCACTTATGAATATTTATGTTGAAATTTAATTTAGCCAAGGAGTTGGATCCACATGTCAAGCCCATGAAGCTCCCCCGGGACCAATGTTCAAGTTTGAAGTGTGCACATGCATTTCAATGTGAAGGGCTTCAAAATAATCACACTTCACTCGAAATTTCAAACTTTTTTGCAACACTTCACAAAAAAAACTTGATATTGGCCGTTTTGTATTGAATATGAAAATATTATGATGTCTCACTATATTGAAGAAGTACATGCAATGAAATGATGCACTAAAATTATTTAGATTCCCTACATAATGCACTTAATCATCATTCAACTCCAAACGCAAAGCCCTCCGGTGTTTGGTCGATTTCCAAGTGTTAGAAATTTTAGCCCAATCCATATTTTCCAACGGAAGACCGCACAACGACACTTGCATCAATACATCCAATGTTTCAAGTTTCAATCGACTTCTACGATCACTCTTCACCCAACTCTCTTTGGAAAATCCACATTCACATATAGTTGTGCTTGCCAAGCCAAAGTTGCAGTCAGTGCCGAGTCAAAGTTGCAGAGTCGAAATTGCAAGAGATTATTGGAACTTGAAAGTGTCTGTCAAAGTGCCAAGATTGGAGTCCAACTATGTTTCTATTTGCAAATTGCAACCGTTGTATTTTGTGACAAGCAGTTTTTGGAGAGGCCTTCACTATGACCGATGGAAACTTTGTAGACACTACAAGAGAAACAATGGTTTTTAGTACAGTGTTTTAGCATGCATGTGCTAATTGGACCAACACTTCATAAAAAAAGGAAATCGACATGTTCCTAGTATAAGTGTTGGAAAATAGTCATTGTTGACACATTGACGCCCCGATATTGTTAATAGGACGACTCACATCAACATCAGACAATTTGCCCAATGAATTGTATGAATTATGGTCGGTAATTTTTAGGGCGTATGTGGAAAATCATGTACACAGTAAATAGTAGACAATTTCCAATATATAATAAATAAAAGACCGTTAATAGTAAAATAATATACTATAAATAGAAAATAAGAATAGCACACCATTAATAGAAATAATATAATATAATAATTAAATAATAAATATCACACCATAAATAGTAAATAATATACTATATATAGTAGATAAGAAAAACATACTGAAAATAATAAATAATATACTATATAAAGTATATAATAATAAATAGTATAAATAATGAACAGAAGACCATTAATAGTACTAATATACTTATTTATACTATGAATATTAAAAATTAAATATCAGACCATAAATAGTAAACAATATACTATATACAGTATATGACGTATATAGTTGATATTATACAATATATATTATATACAGTATATATTGTATATTATATATACTGTATACTGTATATACTGTATATACTATATACAATATATATTGTATATTATACATACTATATATAGTATATACCGTATACATTATATACAGTAAATAATATACTATATAGTATATACTATTATATGCCATATATAGTTGATATTATATTGTATACAGTAAATAAAAAATAAAGATTAACTTGGGGCCTCTATATACAAATGTATTAAATACTTCTAATATATCATGCGCGGAGTGGTGGCTTAGTGGCTAAGGCCTCTATGTGGGAGCCAAGAGGTTCAAGGATCAAATCCCTTGGCGGACACCCTTGGCTTAGCCTACTAGGTAAGTGGCTAGGCACTTAGAACTATAGGTGCTTATAGATGGCAAGGCTCGGGAGGTGAGGATTGGACTTACTAATGATGGATATCTCTTTTACTAAAATAAGACCACTCATTATTCAACATATCAACCAATGAATAGCCCTACACATGCATGCACGCTTTAACGTTAAGTAATAATTTAGTGTGGAGCCCGTAAAACAATTAGTATATTCATACATCATAAGCAATGGTCCTAAACATATTGGCTATGTCCAAATCAACAATCCATGGGGTGTAGGCCATGGTCCCCCAAGACACGTCGTAGACAACACAATTTCTAGTAATATATGATATTAAGTCACGTCTTTGTTTACTTCAATAAATGTCATGTTACATGTCTAGATTGTACACAATCTCTAGTAGCTAGAGCACATTTTTGTGAAGTGCCCAAAAAGAAAAAACTTTTTTGACAGCCAAAATGGCATTTGATAGGTGTTGAAGACTTCAATACTGAACACTGCCCGAGACGGAATAGCTTGGGTCTATTGCGGCCCATCTTTCTACTCCTCTATAAGACAATCAACTATCAATACATCACAATCTTTGACCAAATAGAATTTGAGCTTCAACTATTTTATGGGTAAAGCCTTGTGTATTGTAAGGTATTAGTTTTAATCACCGGACCCACAGTTTATAGAGCTCATATGGTGTGAACGTATGGGACATATAACGAGACGACTCCCCTCTAAAATAATGTTACCCCATTTAGCCTTACAACAATTGTCACCCTCCTAATCTAGCCGAAAAACCCAAGAGAAAGATTGGAAATGAAGTGGGGAGCGATCAAACACAATGTCTCAAAGTTTCCGAGTGTGTGCCTATTGATTGTGGTGCCGGATGAATCGTGCACAAGTGATGAGATTATAATGCAAAAAGCTTTGGAGTTGTATCAACTCCAACACGAGAAGGGATTGGACTTCACCTTGGAGCATTGTCGGCTCATACTCAAGCCGGTTCCCCGATGGATGGAGTTGCGCAACAACACCTTCAAGATGCCCGAGGCCCTAAAACGTTCGCAAATTGCGGGGGTTTTGAGTGCAGCTAAAGGTTGTGGGGTGGAGACCGAAGTAGAGGTTGACCAACTACATTAGCATGCAAGAGCATCATAAATAAATAAATAACCAACGTCGGGCAATCCAACGTGAATTTGAGGCCGTTGGCCCTACCCTGTTCAAGAATCCTCTTGATGTAGGGTAGGGTTTATTGTCTACCTTGTTGTAGGTGGGCTCTTGGCTTCCTACCTACCTAGCTAGTTTTTTTTTGTCAAGTAGAGAGAAGATTTCACAGCGGGAATCGAACCGCCAACCACTCCATTCAAAAATGGGTACCCCTCCACTATCACCCGGTAATTTAGGGTCATCTTGGACTAGCAAGAGCATCAAATGATGGGTGGCGGAGGATCGGGTGTGAGAGCGGGAGGAGGAGAGGTGCAACGCTCTTTCACAAGTGACCATGTTGGGGCGAGGAAGGTGAAGGAGGGAGGGCTTGAAACGGTCATGGAGATGAGAGGGCTCCATATTAGAGCCTATGTGGTGGCTTTAGCATGAAGATGGCCAAGGCCACCAAGATGAAAATGTAGATTATGCAAGGGCGATCCCCACCCCCGACGGCCATGGGATTCTCTTGTCAAACGGGTGTGCCATTTGTAGTGCCCCTACACCATGAATGTATAAGGTAGTTGAACCAAAAAACGGCACTTTCATAAAAAAAAATTAATTCAAGCTAGTAAAATAGGTTGAATTTGTTTCAAAGTAAATCTATAGATTATCAATTCTATACAAAACTATACATTTAAACAAATTCGTATGAAACCTATAGAAATTCGCAAAGTCATTTTAAGAAATGAGCCTTTTATTGTCTACTAGGGGGCGTCCGTTGATGTTGGATTGCTAGGTGAGAATCGCCACAAAATCGTTTTTATTGTGGGTGTGAGTCTCCTATTAAAAGAACACGTTGTCCCTTTTCGTGGATCACTCCATACGTTGCCTCGATGAGTATATATATCCTTGATTAGCCATTATGATTGGGCAAAGTTGATGCTCTTCTTAGAGCACTCTTGCATCTTCGTACACCGATGTGACTATGAACGATCACAATGTTGTTGTTTAGTACAGTCTAACCTCGATAATGTCACTCTTGTTTATAGAACACCTTGATATTGTCACCCAAAACTTCGAAACCAAATTTTCTAGTGTAAACTCCCTCGTTATTATCCCTATCACTCTTGATAATGTCACTATTTTTTTTCCAAAATATGTAATGTAAGTGTGATAATAACAGGTAATATGGATGAAAAAGGGCGGATGGACAACAAATTCTATGGATGACGTCGGCATCTCCGCTGCCTTATGGATGATGTCCAAGGCAAGCCTCTAGAGAAGCTTTCTCTATTGGAGTACATAAACATGGAAGGTGAAGATGATTTTGAGGTGGAGTATTCTACTGAGGAGCTTGTACAATTAGTGCAAGATGGCCAGGAGGCACATGATCCCGTAGAACTAGACCCATTGATTGATGATAGCAATGATGTTGAGTATAAGGTAGTGAAGTTAAGTGATGCACACAAATTTGTTAAAGATGTTTTGAATTTTATGGCTAGTCAAGGTTCTCAAATTTACAACACTATGGAGTTGTTAGGAATGGAAAAAAATCCATTCCCTGCTCATTAGAATTGGTGTTGCACATTTAACATCAATGTCAACAAAACAATGTGACATTAGGAGCTTCTTTGTCTCTAGTGAGAGGTCTTTACCTGATCTTAATGACACATTATGATGTGCTATCTTTGTTATTCAAGCTTTTGAATTTGATTTTGTATTTAAAAACATTGAATTCTTATCTTTGTTATTTTCTTTTGAACATTGTAATTTTTATTTGCTTTTCTACCTATTTCTTTGATAATATCACATTATGCATAAATCTTCCAAATGCGACATTATCAAATATGTCACACCTTGTTTATATCACACTTTTTGGTGAAACGGATGGTGTGATATTATCAAGGTTAGACTGTACATAATGGGGCATATAATTAATCCTTTTTTTTAACAATAACTTACTTGATGGCGTTGTTGCACTCAATTGTTGGTGTCTTAAGGATGAAAATTAGGGGTTGCAAAGAGGAAGGTGTTACTTTTAAGGCACTACTACCTTAGGCATCAAAAAAGACATTTGATTTTTCACAAGTCTATATTCTCCCCGCCTTATTTTGACCACTTGAAGGTGGCGCATGAGGTACAATGTGTGGGGATGCTCTTAGGGCCATTTCACACGCATGACTGAAGGCCCATGTACCATTATATTCTAAAAAATTTCATTGGTCAAAAAGATTGAGACCGTCCAAGTTCCCTTCACAGTAGAAGGTGAAGGTCTAAGGAGCCAATTTTTTTTTTTTTAATTTTTATCATGGATGAAAGTCTACATGAAATCTTGCATGATAGATTATAAATAATGTCTCCTAATCTTCTGAAACTTCCGTCAGCTCCAACTCCAAAAGGTGAGTTGGAAGCAAAATCCAACATACCATGTTAGTGGTATGACCTTTGGATGAGAATGAAGGGGCCTCACAAGTTGACACGGTCACGGTCCTTGGCTCGTTTGTGAAGTGGCCCTTACCCCCTTATGCCTTTTAGGGGTTAATAATATTATCTAGATGGGCACCAACTGCTAAACAAAAGAGTACTTAGGGCCACTTCACACACAAGCCAAGAGCCGTGACCATGAAATTGTGAGAGCCCAGAAGAAAGTGTCCAAAGGCCATCCAAACACACCTCAAAAATCATGTAGTGTGGTCACGGACCCTCAAGTGTAGTGTGAAGTCAAATGTGACCGGGCCCTCAACTAAATGCAATTTCAATGAATGTCTATGCATGCGGGTCCTCACACATGATAAAATACAATAAATCAACAGTTGTGAGTGTTCAGAGTGCCATGGTCTCCCGGTTTTGTGTTAGGCCTACCTCCAAGAGATGGTTTTTGAAAATAGTCCACGTGACCATGAAACATGATCCATTCGATGCCATGTAGGAATCCATGTAGACTTTGTATCCATCTTGCATTCACATACTCCGTTGGTCCCTCAAGCGTAGTGTGAAGCGAACTTGCACCGGCTCTGCCTTTTCCACCAATGAGAGTGCTTGAAGTGTAATAGTCACGGGCTCTCAGTCTCGCATGTGAAGTGGCCCTTATAAAGCATTTCCGACGTGGCAAAAACTACACAGCCTGGCAGCCTTTCCTGATGTCCAAGGTTCTAGAAATGGCATCTTGGTTTGAATTCTCCATCTTACGGTCCACTCCAGTTGGATCGGACGGCCGTGCTTCATCTGCATAACAAATGTGACAAATGCAGCTTCATTGACCCAACGGCCCCTGACCGTTGGATGGGCGCCAGATCTTGAAGATAAGGAATTTCCCCAACACAGCCTATTGTTGTGGTGGGGGTGCTTTGGAATTATCCATGCTCCAAGACTGTGGGTACACTTCACTGATTATCCCGTTTGTTAGGGCTTGTTCACATGGGATCCCAAGTCCTAGCCATGTGGATACTATTGAAAAAGTATCAACAAACTTTTACAACATGTTCCCGAAATTGTTACCACTTGCATCTCTCTTCGTAATGTGTATTATTCATGGAGATGGCTTTGATATGACATAGACTAGAGTGGTAACTTTAAAGTGGACCTATATTTGTTGTCATGTAGTTTTCTAAAATATGGGAATGACCCCCCCGACCCTAAATCCATGTAAAGGGTGAAAGGTCAACTGGGGTTTGCACTACAACCAAGACTTCTATGGTGGAGAAGTTCAAGCATGGATGAAAATATGACATGGATGCCAATGTGGCAACACCTTTTGCTAGGGGAGTTCTCCAAAGATCAAGTTTCTTGGGCAACCTCAAACCCTCAGACAAGAAACTTGGCCTCCAAAGAACTCCAAATTCAAGCTTTTTCCATCTTGTTAGCTATGCCAATTGATGCCTTAATAACCTTGTGTTGGGCTGAAGTTCTCGACCGACCGATGCGCTTCTTCACCGTGGTCTAAACTGGCCCTGAGCACTTTGTATTTCGCCAAATAGTAGACTTCTCTCCATGATAACAATTGCTTGAAGATCATCAAAAATAGATTGAAAGGTTACAAGGGGAAAGGGATTGAAAGGTTAATAATGCAATTTTTAACGGGGTTCTCACTAATTATTGAACTCTGGTGCACTCTAACCTCCCTAATGTCATGCATGTGGCAACGAAAGTACACGTGATATTAAGGAGGTATGCAATGTTAACACACTTCCGTGATAATAGAGAATTAGTGTAGCATGTGGCATTATGGAATAACACAAAGTCAAAATTGCAATGATAACAATGTGATGCATGTGAGTGTGTGGTTTGAATTTTCTGGTGGATTATTTTAATGTCAAAACTTGTGATATATGAAAGGGAAACGTGACAACGAGGAGGGAGATTTAAAATGAGCACATCTAATCCCTGGGGTTTCAAGATATAAGAGAGGGAGTGACTTTACAAAGGGTGAGATTACGGAGGTTAGGATGCACATGCAAATAATTGCCTTGAACAAGAAGAATCCTAATGGGCATGAAACATTCCGATGTGGAACCAAGGCGTGCAACATTTAAACAAAACACAACTCACTATATAGTAGATATTTCAAATATCCTTTTGACAAGAAGCAACAACACTTGTCCCAAAACCCTCCTTCATAAACCCACTTTAGGTTTACATATGTGCTCGCATCTCTGCTGAAGGTGAAGCGTCCCTCATTCACGCAAGCCCCATGAGACTGGCATCGTCTCTCTCTCTATTTCATACAATGCTAGAAATTTAAATCCACATACACACATATACCTAAAACTATCAAAGAGGCCCTCCAACAAGCATCAACAATATTCCCCCCCTACACCAACCACAAATCCCACACACATCACACAACAAGCACAACTACAAGGAGAAACCACGGTGAACACTCCCCCCCCCCACTCAACTCATAGGATACTAGGTCAAGCAATTCAAACCATAATAAAGGAAAAAATTCACCACCAAAAAAGACAAATGGGGAGCTCACGCGATACAAAAAATGTACCTATGCCAATGGCAAGCACCACAAGGAGCCATACAACAATGGCGAAAAGAAGATGAACTTCTACACCCGGACAATATCCTCCTAGAACACAACATGCTATGCCTCACACAATTTTACACAAAACAAGCCAAACTCAATACCACTCAAGAATATGCTAGTTGCCTCAACCACATTCAATCAAAGGATAACAAATTTATACATCCCCCCCCCCTACAAATCACCAACCTAAAACTATCCACACAAGAATGTAACCCCGATAAAGATATCCAAACTAACCAACCAACCATCCAAATACAAGCCTTGGAAGCTAATATCTATGATCAACAAGGAAACTACATGGCCACCATCACCACCGAAAGACTACAATGGTTATGGAACCAATTCTCCTACCACCGCCCCATACAATCAACAACTTCCCTCCAACCCCCCCCCCCCACAAGATTTCGAAACAGAAATACTTTGGCTCATACAAAGATACATAACCATACTCCCCAAGCGAAAACCAAAAATCATACAACCCAAAAACTTACACCACACATTACACCCGGCAATTATCAAAACCTTAATAGAATCTTTTAAAATTACACATTCATATTATTCATCCCCTCTCACATGCCCCATACAACTCACGCAATACCACTCCCCCCACAACCGGGATAAAATATTCGGCTCCATAGGACACGTACAAACCTACCGATGGAAAGGCACCGGCCTAGCATACCCCACGGATCACAACACTACCGTGGAAGCCATCCACTGGGCAAGAATGGCAGCCAAAGAAGATACAAACACTGCCACCATCCTCATAATTAACCACAATGACTGGACCCCACAACAAATCCCACTTAATGCACATGGAGACATACATACAATTGTTACCATCCCCCCACATACCATACTATACAATCCCACACCAGAATGGCCAAAATACTACCAATACGTAGAACCATCACTCATATCAATAATATGTATACATAACCAAACCAACCCCACAACAACCTTACAAACCCCCCAAGAACTCACACAAGTATTAGAACAAACCACTAACACACAAATAGACACCTTCCCCATATATCCCACGACACCGAATTACCACATCAAATACTCCAATACTTGGAAACATGCCCCCATGAACAACACACCCCCACCAAGAAATATCCCCCAAATGCCACTCCCAACTAAATATTACCGCCAACACCACCTCAAATACCCACCCCACCAATGCATATACACCGACAGATCATTCATCCCACCAACTAAGAACTCCGAAGGACAAATAGAGGGCGACATCGCAGGCTCTGGGGTATACAACCCCAACCAAGATATCCACATATCAGAAAGACTACCAGGCTATCAAAACATCCTCCGAGCAGAACTAAACGCAATACTCATAGCCATCAAAACCATACAAACCACTCAAACCGACACACACATATTCACAGACAACCTTAATAGCATATATCTAATTAGTAATCACATGCAACACCCAACTTCACAACACCACCACCCAGACAAACTCCTCATAAAAGCCATGATCCACCAAATCTATTGGACACCGCACTTAATCCACATACACAAAGTAAGGGCACATACGGGCATCATAGGAAACGAAATAGCGGACACATTAGCCAATGAAGGAACAACCAAAGAAAAACCTACCCCCACACCCCACATACATATAGCCCACGCCACACCCTATTGGCTAGCAAGCTGCCCAACTGCCACACGAGATGGAGCAATTAGAAACCTACACACATTCATAACAAAGACACACGACTACCAAGAAGTTAGGACAACCCAACATACATACCCTTACGTAGACAAATGGCTATCCAATGACCAAATAAATCAAAAGCTCTCCAATCACTTTTGGAAAAACAACAAAATATCCGATGCTCAAATCACCCAAACACTAAAATTCCGTTACGCTCAATACATGGGCAATCACAGAAAAAACATTTTCTGGCCCCTCATATACCAAAACCCTAACTGTACACTATGCCACAAAAATGAAAGAGACACATGGCCACACCTATTATCAACATGCGAACACCCATACCTGAAAGGACTAAGAATAGCCCGCCACAACAAAGTTGTACACCTCATCACCCAAACACTACAAGCCAACAAACACACCAGATATTACACATTAACGAATGCAAGTAATCTCAATAACAACAACCAAGATAACACCGTCCCCGATTGGCTCATAAATTGTACATGCACACAAACAAGATGCCAATGCCACGCCAAACTAAGACCGGACATCCTATGCATAATAGGGGCCCCGAACCACACACCTACACCTATAACACCCCAACATTCACACACAGTACAATTCATTGAATTTACATACGGCCACGATAGATTCCCTGAACAAGCTATCGCACAAAAGCACGCCAAATACGACCCACTAATTAATGAGATAAGAAACAACGGATGGAAAACGAAGCCCCTCATCACTATCACGGCAGGGGTACGAGGTGCCATACACGAACAATCCATCACCAAATTAACGGACCTCAACATCCCAAAGACAAACATCAAAAACCTCATGAAAAACATACATCAAAATGCCATTAAATACCTAACATACCTCGTACTCAACAAAAGGAAACTCGACAATAAACAAACCACCATTACACCCCCCTAATGTGGAGATATAATCTTAACCCTTAAAAGAGGTTGCTGCGTGAGACGCAAGATGTAGACTTCCTGTATTTTGGGTCAGAGGTACCGTCCTATGCTCATATACGTGGCTACAGTCTCGAAAATGATCCACCGAAAATTGTGGATGGGTGGGCCCGTGAGTGTGGAAGAGAGCGGCGATGTTATTTCTTGAATTGGGTATGCGTCGATTTACTGATAAATCTCAGAGTGCGAGGGTGTGCGATGGGTTGTGAAAATTGAATACGTATGCCGGTCGCTCCATGTACGATGTAGGGCAGGGGTGTGGATGTACGCGGTACTGGGTATTGGGTGCGTCCTTGTGTACTAAGTGACGCGCGAGAGGGAGTCAGCCGGTGACTTTGGTAACCGGGGCTGGAGGTTACCACGCATTGTCCTGTACCTGCGTGACCTCATTGGCAAGGACTGTGGGCGCGTGGACGAATGGGGAGCCCGTTGTGCGATTGGCGTGACGTTGGTCTTATGTCCCATGACAGGGGCTTGCCAACCGTCTTACAATCCATGGAGTGCGGCACATCGGTGTCCGGTTACGGGTACTGTGCCGTTGTTCATTGCATTCAGGTTTAGGGTGGAAGATAGAAATATTGGCAATTCAGGAATGTACATAAATTCGAGCATCGATTTACATATCCTTGGTTCGTGAATTCAAAAATCTCAACGACAAATATCGCCGTGGCGCTTAGGGTTTGGAGCACTCAAAATCCTCTGGGGCAATACATAAACCTGACCACCCCCCCCCCCCCGCAGATCTATGTACAACACTACTTTTGGTACGCTTCGGGAGAACTACATAATTTCACACGACCCCCCCCCTCCTGCGTTGAAGCTATTTGTGACGTAAGTAATTCATTGGACGCCGAGTGCACAAAATTCGACCTCCGCGCGAGCAGGTCCTCAGCTCCGCGCCCTTCCAGCGGTCACACCTTTCTCACCTCAAATTCGAGTAAGCCAACCTTCGTGAATGTCAGCGTGTCCCCGAGCTTGAATGCATTGGCGTGACAGAAGCTAGCGAACCCCTTCGTGAATGAGCAAAACCTCTGCTTCTTGCTCGTATGCGTGGCTGTCTTCACCAACCAAGACGATTTTGGGCCGTTCAGGGTGTACCACGTGCCGTCGAACCCCTCCACTCCTTCAGTGCGCCAGTACAGAGTCGGCACATCCTGCGCCCACCCCAAGCATTTCCTCCAAGCCTTCAGTGACAGTGTTTTCATGCTTCCTACCTACTCAGCAGGGGCTCCATCTAGCATGAGGTTCTCGCATGATGGAAATCCCCTTGTAATCAGCTGTCTTCATTTGCACCCATCGAAAAAATCTTGACATAATTTCCCCACCTTATGTTATCCAGATTGCCAAAGATTTCAACCATTTGCATTCGCGCATAAAAAGGCTACTTAAGAATGATATATGTATATTGCGTAGAAAAGCAATGCATTACCTTGGCTGGGTTTCAGCTTCAGCCCACTGCAGGCCTTGTAGTCATAGAAGTTGTCGGTGTTTTGATAGTTCTGTGGCACTGGTCGTAATTAAAAGCCTGTCAAAACACCAAATACACCGACAAGGGCATGTTACGTACCTACCTATTATCCCGTGTTCCAACATAGCATCACAAAGAGTCATCTGTGGTACATCTGTCGGTGAGCACTCATTTGAGCCTGGAATGATATTTGGGTGTGTTGAAAAACTTGCAAACCATATTATGGTCAGCTGAGCAGAGAATTGTGACTGTCACAAACTCTACTGACTAACTAGGCTCTTCCACTTGTCCCACACTCAGATAAAGAAATTAACTGCCAAACACAATGCACGGAACTACACTTTGACTTACTTCGAATGCAGACATCGTCTCTCCTCCTTCATCCACATCCGGCAACTCCAGAAGCACAGATGCCATCTGAGTATGAAGACATAAACATACACTAGATGAAGTTAATACAAGAGGTCAAACCTCCATTGGTACTCACTGGAAGACGTAAACATCTATAGCAGTTGTAATTAATGAGCACTGCATCATACATCTTTGACAGTGATTATTCCCACTAATCCACACATCCCGGCCAGGTAAGAAGGTAGGCACAGGAAACTACCCACATACTCAAAAATGAAGAGTAGGAACTCATTACACCACAGACATCGACACACACACACACTTCAATGTTTGTAAGGTAAGTAATCGCTGACTTTTTTGAGGTCCATACTCAGCCGGGTCAAACACATCGTAATTGCAGTTGTATTTCTGACCCGGTTCGTAGCGCAAAATATTAAAAGCCTGCCAGAGACATAGATGACATCTCACACATGAATCATAGATGATATCACACACATGAATCCCTAGAAGATATCACACCCTCCCCGGATAGCACACACATGAATCATAGAAGATATCACAGACATAAATCAAGACCACTGTCACTTCTCAGGATAGTATCCTTCGATCTGTACCCAAAGCTCCACAAATGGACAACCACCAATGTACTGGACACTTCCTTTCAATTTAGGACTTGATAGAAGTAACTGAAAAATCTTTGATTTACTGTTCACAATTGAATCTGGTGCAATCGATTTACAAACCTCTCCATTGGCACATCAATAATGGTTGCTCTGGCCATTTTCTCCTCAACCTCTTCCATAGACCTCGAATGATCTTCTGCAGCTCTTAAGAATGTCCCAGAACTGCCGTCAAAATAACAACCACCACAACCATCACATGAATGAGTCAAAAAGTGTGCTACAACCATTATGCAAATCCATGAATAGGTTGTAGTCATTTTCCTGGGAATGTGTAAGGCTCATATGAATGTCTTATTTACAAATGATCATATTGGTCCCACCAAACCCCCCCTGCGGGAAATTATAATGACTATTGACCTACAATAGCTAACAAATGTTGAGCACGTGATTCAACCTCTTTTAAACATGGATTTTTTATGTCCATTCTTAGACGTGAACTTAAACACACACCACTCAAATATAGGTGTCTGGGTAAGATAAGTAACCGAACTAGGCCAACTCACCCAAAAGCGCACAACATTCTAAGTTTTACCCGCCTGGTTCGGATGTCCTGCGTTGAATCCCTAGCATCTCGTTGATGTCAAAGCCAGGGCAGAAGGCTCAAGCCGTGACCTTCCAAGGGTGATGATGGCTTCGCACTGCTTCTTACTTGCAAAATTGGGATACAGGATGGCACGGGGCCTCCAACTCAATACCTGTATAAGTTCCACCACATCACTATTGTCAAATGCCTGTTGCTAATTTCATTGAGTTAGGGGTACTTTACACTAGAGCTTGAGGAAAAGTGGACCACGCAAAATCTACAGCCTCTTGTTGATGGAGATGGCCAACACCGTCCCACTTCACTTTACACCATAGCTGCCGGGCCTATAGGACCGCGGCAGTTTGAATGGATGATAAGCCTACCTAGAGTCCTTCTATGGTTCCACATGAACAACCAATATAAAGATGGACCTCAAACAATGGCAAATGATTCTAAAAGCTACGATCATCGAGCAAACTCCAGATTGATATGAGGTTTTATGTAAAAGAAGACAGCCATTCCCGGAATTTTTTAGAGTGACCTATGCTCAACATAATGTTAAAAAGACAAAAAATACAGTCATGTGTAGAAATGATAGCTATTAGTTGTCAATCTTTCATACAATTGTTCTGGTTTCAACTCCTTCCCATTGCACTTGACCATGTATACACACTGATTAAACTAAATTCTTGGATTATTGGACGACCTCATCATACGCATTACTGTGTGAGATCCAACCAAATATTGCTCGAGGTCTGAGAGTGAGTACCTCCGGGTACTTGTCTATTTCATACTGTGATCCTTCACGGCCTAGACCAGATTGCTTCATACCCCCAAATGGAGCCACCTGTAGAGTATCCATTGCAATACGACCAATTCACACATAAGTAAAGATTTGGATAGAAGGTAAGCGGGCCTTAAATGGACAATTTTTGCCCAAACCCAAAGTTCTCAATCTAGGAAATGAAACTCGCAGAGTAAGTGATTGGCAAAAAGTTCGTATTACACATACCGGGACATTGGCTTGTTTGCAGAATCCAAAAAACACTTGGGAGGTCAAGGGTTCTGCGATCAAGTTTTCCATTTTCAACAATAACGGCTACGCATGCACCATCAACACCACCTCTTAGACCGCGCTTGCACCACCAAGATGAGATTGCTGCTGCATACAGGTCCTGCTGCGACCAGCAAGAGGTTAGAAATTTCAACTAAAGTAAAAACATCAGAAAATATGCCATCAACAATAATTCCATGGAGCACGCCCATTCCTGGGAAAAGTAGGATTGGCATTACTGGAAGAGCACAGAACATCATCATCAAGGGGGCAACAAGTATTGTTTGCTTGGTGGTAGCAAAAATGGACCAAGTAAAGCTCCGGCCAAAAAAAACCAATACAAACCAATCTAAAACCAGATTTAGAGTCACAAGATGGTTCGACCATACCGCAAGACTCTGAGGTTACATCCAAATCAACATACTCACAAAAAACTCCTAAACTCTCAGAAACAACCCTGGCAATGAAAAATTGGGCCATCTTTTCACATCCAAGTCCAAATCCTCAATGCCCATCCGATTCGAGGGGTTGTGACGGTCAGCTTCAAAAAGAAATCAGTGAGTTTCATGAACAATCTGTTGAGGGCCCAAGTGAGATGGAAAATGTCCTTTCAGAGAAGTCGCAGAAGGCCGTCACCAAGTCCAAAAAGTTGCGTCACCAAATCCAATTTTTTTGCCAGAAACAATGGTGACGAGGCCCAAACGCTGACAGAAGCATGCACATCTACGCCTAATTTATCACCCATGACCAGGCCTCTACTTCGGAGCTGAAACCGGACTGGGACGAGGTGGTGATGAATTTGAGCTCCAAACAGTGCTTGTATTGTCGAAACTCAAAGCGATCGACGGCGAAATCTGGGTGGAGAAGATTGTCCGCACTGGCTCTTCGCGGAGACCACGACCGCGCCGAGGTCCACACACGCTACCATCAACGTTCGTTCTGAAGCATCTTCCTGCGATGCCACCACACGTCTCCCAGCTGTTAGACGTCACACAAGCATCTCTTGGACTATAAGCTCTCATGTCCCCCCCAAAACGCAGCGATCCAGTACCCACGTCGTCGTGGTTACAATCCTAAGAGCAGCCCCCAAACATCCAAATCGCCCACGTCGTGATGGTCACAATCCTAAGTTGAGCCCCCAAACATCCAAATCGCCGTCGCTCTGCAGTCCGGAAGCCCCTCAACAAACCATGAAGAGAATCCAGGAACCCTAAACCTTGAGTGGAGAAGGTGGAAGGCGTAGCAAAAGCGGGGGAATGCCCTCGCGCACCCCTTGCACACACGAGCGTGTCCTGCCAACGACTCCGACCGGCAGAGGCAGTCACCAACGGCCACCACGAATTACGCCGCGTCACCACACGCGTCGTCCTCGCAGTACACGGTCGTCTACCTCCAGCGCCAGGGATACGTAGAAATACACAACAGACTCCACTTCTCTCGACCCCGACACCGGTGATCGGCTCCGAAAATTATTCAAAATTTCTCCAGAGTTTCCTCTAGTTAGTGCCGACATAGCTGTAGTTCGACGAAACCTCCAGTTCGTTGAGGAGAGATCAAGAGGAGCACCAGTAAGTAAACCGTAGGCCATTTTGGCCTATAACCTCTTTTAAGGGTTAAAACCCATAGAGCCCACCTCCTAAAGAGGCATAACCCCTCATGTGATACCACGACCAAGTTGGGGTAAACATTTGGGTAACGGGCTCGCATTCATGCCGGTACAGTGTACAGGCGTTTCTTTTTATTTTTCTTTTTCTTTTCTACAATGCTAGAAAATTGCAAGTAACCTACGATCTTGAAGTGGCAGAGCTCTCCCATTCTATCTATAGACGTGAGCATTTCATGACATATGAAAGGAAAAGCGTTCACAAATATAGGCGGTAAAAGTTTGCGGGTGAGATGGATATCTTCATTAGCAATCCTTGCGGGGGCGGGAGGGGTAGAAATTTGTTAAGAAAATATGTAGCTTTTCGCAATTTACAATTGTTTGAAAGCTAGAGTCACATTTTGAGACATTCAAACCTCGAAGGGTTAAGATTTGAGCTCTACAACTAACTTCTAACATCCACTTCATTGCAATAAGGGTACGTAGCCATGCGAGATCAATGCGTGTGTAAATAGGCTAGACCACACACCTATTGATTATGGATTGAGATGTTCGTAGGTCGGTAACTTAGTAGGTTGTGAGTAATAACACGCCCGCCACGTGGCGAAGAAAATGAACATGGACATGGTAGTTGATTGTATAAGAAATTCAAAACATACATATATCCATGGACTACATCAAGCGTTTGGAGTTGATCAAAACTCGTATCGTTTTGTAGCTCTTACATTTCATTACGTACCATATCCACGTGGCCTTTCTTGGAATGTCCTTGACATGTCGGGTCTTAGGTTCATGTTCCAAATATGTCCATCATGCAATAAGTGACATGACCGCATTCCCCCCCCCTTCAACGATGCTCCTAATGGGTACATGTACCTTTATGTTTTTGATATGCGAAATTTCTTGGAAAATCCACACTTCAAATGTTGACATTGACCAAAGTGTACCAATGTTAAACCCTAGAGTTAACTCATATGAGTAAGTAGGGAGGAGGATAACTTATAAAGCCTCACGGAAGTTTCATAACAATAGCCAACAATGCTTAACTTAGAATTGTACCTCATGCATCTCTATAAGCCATGGATTCCACCTATGCCCCAACAGTCCAAGGACTTTGGCTTGTATTTTGTATTGTTGGTCCATGACCAACACCCCGCCTTTTCTCACCAAAACGATTGTACAATTAATTCCACGACATTATGAGTTGACTCGGTGCCATTTCTCTACAGTTAGAGCCCTGGGGATGAGGCAAGTGCTTAACCCCTAAAGGACCAAGCATGATTTGGACGGACACATTTATCATACACCCTAAACTCCATAATATCAACCTCCATAATGTCACTCACTCTCTCATGTCCCGAAACCCTAGGGAACGGATGTTCGTAGTTCAAATCTCACTCCTTATTGTCACATTTCTCTCCCTTATATCACGAATTTTGTCATTAATGCAAACCACCAAAGAAATCAACCCATACCCTCGCATTGTGCCATGTGTCAATATGTGAAGTGTCTTCTTCTTCTTCTTCTTCTTCTTCTTCTTATGCCACTTGCTGAATGTTGGTGCATGCATATGCCACATCGCCCGGGAAGGCGAAGTGGAGTGGACCACACCACTCCATTAAATTGTTGCACTTTGTGTTATTCCATAATGTCACATGCTACACTAATTCTATAGTATCGCGCATCCATGTTAACACTACAAAACTTTGTAATATCACGTGCACTTTGGTTGCCACAAGTGTGATACCATGGAGTTTAGAGTGTAGTTCCCTTCTCTCTCTCTCTCTCTAAACTTTCCATTTTGACATAAGGTATGTGTGGTGTTATTTGGTTCGTTTTCCATGTTCTCCAACCTCTACCAACTAGATTTACATAACAAAACTCGTGTTGCATTAGCAAATCTACAATGAAACATATGCAAAAACCGAACTGAAAATATGACCTCTCTTGATTTAATTATGGTTATCGGAAGCACATGTTTGTTAAATTTTTTTTAAACTAGATACATACATAGGTCATCCTAATTATTTCATCAGTGATTGTAGAATAGTTATTAATATTTGAAGACGTGGTATGATCTCTTTTAAACACTCGTCTTTATGATGTGTGTTCTTTGATCCTTGCTAAACCATGTACCAATCATAGATAGGGTCCCAATTAAGAAACAAGCCACTCGAGACCTGTGTACCTTAAACCCTAAGGATCTGAAAGGTCTATAGTGGGCCTCTCCAAGCAAAAAATAGCTTATTTAAGCTACATGCTTTCATTCTTGGGTTAATCATGTCAAAAGTGATCCTATCTACAATCAAGTCATCCTTCAAGTAAAGTATTTGAATAAGTTAGAACACTTTGATGTTATTAGAGATGTAAGTTCAAACACGTATGTTGTATTTTGATCATCGATTTCTAGTACATAGATAGTGTGTATATTAAGTTTTCAAACACATAAATATATTTAATATTATTTATGAACTTTGGCAGTGAAGCCCCTTCAAAAAATGCATATGGTTGTATAAGACCATATATTGAGACCTCACGTTCTTTAAGGGTTAGACCCTAAGCAACCAAGTGTCCAAGAGGCCCTACATGGGCCTATACATGCACAAAAACATGTATTTGGGTTTTATATGTGACTCATCTCAAGATACATAAGTGTGTCAAAATTGATCTTATCTACAATTAATTGATCATTAAAATGCACTTTTTTTTATACACTTGAGTACTTCATTGTACATAATCAAAGATCCCAATTCAAATACTTGACTAGGTGCCCTTGGATGCATTTATATATTTAGTACATTGATCATCAATGTCGCATATGACAAACCCGAACTTAGTGGGCAAAAAAATATTTTTCTTCTTCATCAAAACAACATTTCTTGCCATGAAAAAATTGTGTATTTTTTCTTTCTTTTTTCAATTGAAAATGGGGGCCTATGTGGAACCTGACCCAATCTAACCTAGGGCCACCCTAAAGTCAAAGATTTGTTCCATGTTGCCATAACTATATCACCTTTGTGGATAAGGGCACCAAAGGTTTCAACCGATACTGAAATCCTAGCCATTGGTTCCACTAAATTTTTATTATGGATGATGGGGCTGCTACATCTAGCAATATGCAGGTACTATATGATGCCCCTAATTGTGTTCTACCCCTAATTGCATGTCCTATTGCAAAATTATTGGTTAGCCATCTGCACTTTATTTCTAAAATGATTGTATCTTTGTTTTCTTCTTGGCGTACAATAATGTACTCAATAAAATCTTGAACCCCATAAATACGATGTCAAGACCTGGTGATGACTCCTAAATCTTCTTCAATTCGTACATTGAGCCCCTTGGACACTTTGAGGGTTGATACAAATATCATAGTTCATCTAACACATTTATATACCCTTTAATTTTTTTCCTTCAATTTATTATTTTAACTTAATCTTCATACCAATAGATGCATATAGTGGCCATATGGTGGCATTAGAGTTATGTGCAAACTTCCAGTGAGTTGGCTAACATGTGAGTTTAGAAGCATATCCATAATCTCACCCCAAGTTTTCCCAAATATTAAATCAACATGCTCAAAGAGCGACATCAAACTAGCATATCCCATAATTTATAGCTTGTCATACTAGAATGAGTGGATTGAACTAACCTTGCATAGGCTGACATGGGATTTAGGTTGATGAATCCCATGGGCTTACCCTGTTTTAAATCACATTCATTTCAAGAAAGAAAATGATGGCAAGAGGAGATCCAAGAGCACCCAACTTTCAGGATAGGCTCTGACACACAATGACAAACTAACAAGCTCTTAAAAGAAGACTTTTGCAAAGAAGGATCAAACCCATGGTTTTGTCCCTCTTTTGAGGAGACTTACGTTAAGCATAGCTCTATAATATATATTCTTGGGGAAAAAATTGCAAATTTTGGGTCGAGTTCTTATACGATTTCTTATTGCAAGGCACTTGAAAGTGAGATGTCACATTTTTTTTTCATTCATTCCATGGATGCACATGCGGTTGTAGTAGATAGGGACTTTGTGGATTTATGTACTAAGTCACGTAAGAAGTGGACCTTGTCCCCTAGTCAACCCCAAGTGTACCTTGGCCTTACTTATAGTTGGGGATCATGAATGACAATGAAATTCTTTGCAAGGCAGCCAGAGTTGGAACCATCAAGTTGCCGAATTTATGGCACGTATCAAAAATACAAATAGTAGGTTGACTTTTACAATAAAATAAAACACTTATACAAATATGTGCATATTTTTGTAATATATTTCTTGCAAATTCATGTCTATTTGTATACATATAAATTATGATCTCTAATTGGTGAACACATATAAATTATGCACTTGTGTTTTTTTAGATAGTTAACTCCTAAATCTCTGGGAGTTCCCCCCACTTTTAGATTCATTTCAATTTGTTAAATTTGCCATATATGGGGTCTTTTTGTGCATCATACATATGAAATTACAATTCTATAATGTTTGTTTTCATTAAATTGGATGACAAGGAGAAGTAACCGAATAATGCGAGGGTTTAAATAAAATAAAATAGAAGATATGTATCTACTAATTAACACAAAAATACTACATTGATAGCTGCATCATAACGCTACTCAGGGCGACTTCACACACGAACCAAGAGCCGTGACCATGAAATTGTGAGAGCCCAAAAGAAAGTGTCCAAAGGCTGTCCCAAGACACCTCCAAAATCATGTAGTGTGGTCACGGACCCTCAAGTGTAGTGTGAAGTCATATGTGACCAGGCCCTCAACCAAATGCTATTTCAATGAATATCTATTCATGCGGATCCTCACACATGCTAATATAGAATAAACCAATGGTTGTGAGCGTTCGGAGTGCCATGGTCTCCCGGTTTTGTGTTAGGCCTACCTCCAAGAGGTGTTGTTTGAAAATAGTCCAAGTGACCATGAAACATGATCCATTCGATGCCATGTAGGAATCCATGTAGACTTTACATCCATCTTGCATTCACATACTTCGTTGGTCCCTCAAGCGTAGTGTGAAGCGAACTTGGACCGGCTCCACCTTTTCCACCAATGAGAGTGCTTGAAGTGTAATGGTCACGGGCTCTCAGTCCCGTGTGTGAAGTGGCCCTCAACTGATGAGTTGTGTTCATGGGCCCCACAATAGATTCGAGAATAAAGCTTCCGGATGCCGGAATCCCAGTGCTTCAGACTGAATCCAAAGCTAAGGCAACCGAACACAACTCATCGCATGAGTAATGTTATGATTTTTTTTCCAATCCATCTTTAGTTTGAATTTTGTGGTCACGGTTGTCCAAGGAATGTGCATATAGCCTAACAAGTCCCTACCCTAAAATTTCAAACTTTATCATGAACTTCCATACCCCTCATTGCCCCTTGCTCACACGACGTTGTTGTTGTTGTTGTTGTTGTTGTGCTTGTTTGTGGGTTTCCCAAGCCAATGACCCCACATTAAACAAGCCCCAATCATCAAGGAGACAAGAAGTAAACATCCACAAAAATTTGTTGCATACAAGCGTACATTTCATCCATCCATGCTAAGAACCTGCCCCCTGTAATTGTATAATAAATTCACTAAAATTGTGTTAGTTCCATGTCTTTGAAGCTAATTCTAGTGTTAAATTACAGTAATAGAAGTAATCTCAACCTATATACATATATATATACATATATATATACATATATATATACATATATATATATATATACACATATACATATATACACACACACAGATATATATATATATATATATAATTTCAAGGTGTTTTGTTGGATGAATGTGAGGCTCACTCAGTGCAATATTTCCTCAAGCCGGATGTAACCGGAATTAGCCCTTGAGATTTCATAGCGTAGTGGTGTGTGGTTCAAGAATAGGTCTTTTGCAAGTATCATGAGGCCCACTCTCAAAAAGAGCAGTAAGGTAGAGGGTGCTTAAAGCTATTGCACATACATATATGGCTATGTGGTTGATTGATATACACACACACACACACACACACACACACACACATATATATATATATATATAATCAGCCTTTGGGCTAAACACACACATATATATAGCCTCAATTGAATATTTGATGAATATTCAAAGTCAAAACTATAAGCTTTCTTGAATTGATCCCCAGGCCCCGTCTATGACGATTGTGCATGTGATGAGGATCTCCACTAGAACCCCCTTGTGTATATTATGTATGCCAATGCTTCAAGTGATGCCCTTTTTTACACTCACGGTAGTTGGTAGGTGGTATGAATAGTGGACCCCCTTTCATGGGTATCAATGTTTCACTACTATTACAAATTTGATGTCGATCAATGGGTTCTTTGATGCCAATCGTATACGTTCTTTGATCCCACTACTGACATTGTATGTTGATACCATTTATTCTCCTATACAACACCCCAACATTGGTATGTGGCAAGACTCATAGTCAATAATGGACAACAAAAAAGACATGTGCTACGAGGAGATTGGACCATCTGCTCATGATATAAACACTTTAAAAGTTTCAATGTTGAACACCATTGGGAGGGCCTATGCGATCACATAAAGAGTAAGAAAAAATCCTTTTGGCTTCCTACAATAGTGGCATCCTAACTCCAATCATATGACTTTAAATGACAATATGCACAGTTTGTAGATTCTGCTTGCATGAAACAATTCAGGATTCGATCCAACAATCAAGATTATTTGTGGAGTGGAAGTGTTCATAGTTGGGCCACACACTATAATGTGGAATGCGACATATAACAATGTAATGAGTAGGTGTAGTTGACTTGGTCAAATACAATTAAGCCTGACCATATGAACTTTGTTAGGTAGTTTGTACTCATGAAGTAATGGAGTCATCCATTTAAGTCAAATTTGCACCCAATCATTCCAAGTCGGGCTTAGGAGGGAGAGCATGAGGAAGACACACTTACAGAAAATAAAATTTGATGCAAAATACTACGCTACCTACAAAGTATTAATGAACCAACAACCACAATAGCAACGGCAATGACCACCATCTCTCCCACGAGCTGGTTGTTATGTAATTGAAAGAAAACTCTTTGATAATTCACGAGTTGCTAGAGGTGTCATATGGACCCAATGTGGTGATAGAGTCACTTGGAATTTTAAACCACACATGAATAGATAGTAACAATCATTCAAAGAGTGCAACCTCAGATCCCAACATCCATGGTCTTACATAACAACCACGAAGAGGTGCGTTGATAGTTATTCTTCGTCCAAAACTAACTAGTCCCACTAGTACCATCTGATAATATTAACTAGACTCTAGGAGGTCCAATGTCATCTCATTGAAGCGGGCTTCATACAAGAGTGTCTATGAATGATCACTGGCCAACAAGACATTTCTATCAATAAAAAAAATGTTGAGTAAAGCCTAGAGGATTTGTCTTTGCATGACTACGAGATCACATAGTTATGGGTTGAAATCCTTAATCACAATCAAGGAGCATTTTGTAATGGGCTATCATGACATGTTTTTGCAAGGTAAGGGTGTTGTCTCGAAGACAAGATAACTTTAACCGATTTTTGAAATGAACGCCTTTTAGTTTGAATTTTTGACAATCATGCAAGGTTCATGGAATGTGGTTAAATCTCCTAAAGTCAAAGTAGTCTTCAAAGGTAGGCCACTTGTGAATCTCATTGAAGGTTATGTGCTTCAGCAATGTCACGAGCCTCCATATATCGATGGAATAGAACACTCACTCAAGTGCTTCTGAACATTTTTGGGAGACATATAGAAATTAGTAACATAACGTTTGTAACATGATCATGTCCTATAACATGCCAATGTGCCGCCCGGAGGGGGGAAGATCCTTAATGACCTAAACGTCCCAAAATGGGACTATGAATTTAAAAGAGTAGGATCTTGCTCAACATCTTTTCACTCTCACACACAAAAACAACTATTAAGTAATTATTGAAATTATTTATCTCCATAAACTTGATAAAATTTATTACAAATCAATATTATCTAATGCAAACATTTTTCACTCAAATTGCAATTTAGCCAATCACATGAATGTCTTGTTAAGAAACCAAGATTTGTGATTAGAAATTTTTTTTTGGATTTTTACTTCTAGATTGATCATGGGAGCACAAAAATATATATTTTCTATGCTTTTTTCCCCCTTCCCATGTGAATGTGATCCTGTGGCAATGCCTCACAATTTCTCTTTTGTGATAGTACCGTTATACGTATTCCGAAAGGCATGATTCACATCATGACTTTTAAGGGAACCTTCATCGAACCATGTTTCTAATATACTCTCTAAACTCCTAAACACCACATTTATTGTCACTTACTATTTGGAATTACGCATTGCTATATCTACTTATTGTATATCTCATATTTTACCAACAAATGTTAAATTGGGTGTTTGCACATTATAGAACATTAATAGCTTTACTTGGTAAAAAAACATGAATAGTAAAAATCTATAGAACCATGTAAGTCCAAATAGTGAGTGACACTAAATATCGTATACAGTGTGCTTAATAAATAAATAGCCCTAGAATTAGTGTGTCTATTTATCATGATTCTATGGAGCAACCTGCCCGGAAAAACAACAACAAAACCGGGTATTATCGTTGGCCCCCCCCCTGCCCCCTCCTTCGCGGGCAGCAGTCAGATAAAAAGGGCAGGCTCCCTCACCCTTTCCTGTCTTCCCAGGCTTGCGAGGAAGAAGAGAAAGCACAAACCCTTCCTTGGCTTTGCTCCCTTGTCTACTTACCCTAGGGGAGAGAGAGAGAAAGAGCGCTTCGAAGCTGGGAAACCCTCGTCAATACTTCTCTGATCTTGATGTTAGCTCCCTGGGACGCAGATTCCGCCATTCATCATCACATCGCAACGGCCGTGTGCTGTTTGATGTGCGTGCGTGTTAGTTAGGATGCAATTTTGCACGGCAGCATTTGGCGGTGGCGTGAAGGAGCACTCGGAGGTTGGTGTGCGAGGAGGATAAGGGTTACGTATGTGCGGGGAAGGGTTCGGGTCTTGTTAAGTGGATCTGGAGCTGAGGAGGACATCTTGTGGATGTTCGATTTAGGAGTGTGATGCTGGTAGGGGAAGAAGGTGGGAGCATGCTTTCAGTGGTGGGGGTTGAACGTGTGGTTATGTGTGCGGAGGGAATGTTGTCGGCGGTTTGTTGTTGCGGGGCTTTTATGTGTAGAGAAATTGGGAGCGGATGGTTCTCTCATCTGGCGGCAGGGTCCGTGCGAGTTTTTTGAGGGTGTGTGTGTGTGGGGGGAGACTGAGATCGAGGAATCTGGGGTCCGAACATTCGTTCGGTCTACTTGTGAAGAGGAGGAAGAGGTGCTGGAGGGATGCTATTTTGGTCCCTGGTTGCGGCGTTGTGAGGAGTTGTCTTTGATTTGTACAGGTGGTGAAATTCCTCCAGAAAATTTGATGTAGATGTGGCGGAATAGGAAGGAAAGCGATGGTTGAGGACCGACAAGGAAAATCTGGGACGACGAAGGGGATGGATATGGCCAAACCAAAGCTGAATCGCACCATAGCGTCCAAACATGTGATGTACGATCCAGACCATCTTTCAGACAACGATTCTTCTTGTCATAGTGCTAATAATAATGATACAATACGTTCTACACCCCCGACTCCACCGCGTGTGTGGGGCAGAGAGAAGAGCTTTCGTGTCCGGGGAACGGAATCACGAGAAGAGTTAAATGACCTGATTCATTACTTAGGTCTGGAAGGGCCGGGTGGTCTGGGAATCGAGAAATCCGATTGGGCAGCGCGGAAGATTTCACAGAGCCGACCACCCTCTCCTCCGAGTAGTAATCCTGCGCAGCACGATGACTTTGAGTTTGCCCAGCTCAGCAGTTTGGATTCAAGTGCAGGTTCTCCTCCTCTTTCTCCCGGTCCCTTACCGTCACCAGGTGTAGTTCATAATTATCGAGATCGTAGTCCCTGTAGGTATTCTCATCATCCAACTAAGTTACCTGACAGGAAGTTACCCGCGCTGAAGATCGAAGACAAGTTTCCCAATTTTAGGAACGCCAGAGATTCCATCGAGGTGGCGTTGGAGCGAAGGCACTCGGAACCTGAATTCAACCGGTGGGGTGATGTGGTTTCTCCTACAGTAGAAAGACCGGGTTCCGTTCCAGGAAGATCGGTGTCAGTGGATAGGGATGTGGATTCACCTGATGAATCCAGGAATTATAAGCCTCTCAGTATGTTCAATAGAATCTCATCTCCATCTAGACAACAATCCAGGGACGGTGGTGGTACTAAGTCTTCTATTTCCACAAGAGACAAGAATAGGGGCAGTGGAAGTCTTAAATGGTTTCGGTCAAGAAAATCCAGTGAAGAGGATTCAAACACGGAGGCTGTTCCACCAGTGGCTTCTGTGTACATCCCGGGCAAGTCTCAAGCTGTAGCTGACTTGCATCAGGGGGTAGAGAAAATTACTACAGAACCTAACACTCCCGAGATTATTACTCAGCAGGTTGAAGCTGTTAGGCTGGACAGCCCCCGACAGGAGATGACGACATCACCACGCGTGCTTCCGAAGAAACCATCATGGAGCACATGGGTCAAAGGTGAGCTGCTTGGGAGTGGGTCATTTGGGACAGTATACGAAGGGGTGGGAAGCAATGGAATGTTTTTCGCGGTGAAAGAGGTTCCCCTGTCCGATGAAGGGAAGGGCGCTAAACAGGCCATTATGCAGCTAGAACAGGAAATTGCTCTTCTGAGTGAAATTCAGCACATCAATATTGTGCAGTATCTGGGGACGGAACGGGAAGAGGACAAGCTCTACATTTTTCTAGAATTGGTCAGCAAGGGCTCACTGGCTAAGGTTTACAAGCAGTATGATCTTTTTCCCGACCAAATTCGTGCTTATACCAAGCAGATTCTTTATGGGTTGAAGTATCTTCACGACCGGAATATCATACACAGAGATATCAAGTGTGCCAATATTCTGGTGGACACCAATGGGGTGGTGAAGCTTGCTGATTTTGGGATGGCTAAGGAGGTGGACAAGCTGGACATGTTGAAGTCGTGCAAAGGAAGTGCTTACTGGATGGCCCCAGAAGTGATTGACCCCAAGAAAACTTATAACCATGCTGCTGATATATGGAGTGTGGGATGTACAGTGCTGGAGATGTCGACTGGGGAACCCCCATTTGGAGATTTGGAATGGCACAGGGCTCTATGGAAAGTAGGGCATGGAGAGGCTCCGCCAATCCCCGATGAGTTACCGGCAGATCTTAGGGACTTCATCTCCAATTGTTTGGAGGTGAATGTTGCAAAGCGGCCTAATTGTGATATACTTCTCACTCATCCTTTTATTACCGGAACACCAATGAGTGGTCCAGTGAAGTTGGTAATGCCACCGGAACTGTCTTCGATTGCCGAAGAGAGGTCTTTCGACATGCTTAACAATATAAGCACAAGCACTGGGGAGGCTAGGAGGTCAACAACTACTGTGAATGGAAGTCAGATCAGATCTGTGAGGACGTGGCGAGGTCCTATGAGCCTGGGCTCACCAGAGAATAGTCTGACTTCTCGAGAGAGAGTGTCGTGAGGCAAGATTACCCATTGCTACATATCTGAATTGACAACATGTCAATGGGAAGATTCTGTAAATTTACTATTGCCATGGACTTTAGGTCGACTCACAGGAAGTGTCTTGAGGGAAATTTTGTCCTTTCTCTAGCAAGAAGTACCGTGTCATCCATCCCAGCATCTATGCAGGCTCTGCTCGCTGCCCTAGCTGGGTCATTTTTCTGTCGGCTGCAATTGTGGGGCTCGACCAATCTCTGCCTGTGATTGAGGTAATTGGTGATTGAGGTGTAACCTCCATGACTTCTCCTAAGCCTCTCTACTGTCTTCCTAAGACTCGCTACAGAAGTACAAAAAAATTCCTTCATGGTGGAAGACCCTAACTCCTGAAGCAAGTTTCTGGGAGATTTTGTTTGCAATCTATGAACTTTTGAAGGATAGCCACTTTAGAACAACAGTGGGTTTGTTAAATTTATTTTCCATCCTAAAGCTTCATTTGTTGTGGGGTAGCAATCTTGTGTTACGAATGTAGAGTATTGTGCGTTGTCATATCTGTTAACCTGGATGTCAGGAAAATCGAATTGATGGGATGAAGTTCTCATAGAAGTTTTTCTTTTGCAGAAAGATTTGTGGATTGGAAGGGCTCCCCAAGGATTGACATCAGGTTACAATCTGGCTTTTGCAAGGTATCTTCAGGGTGCCCTTTCTTCTCTGAATCGTCCTGTGTATAACTTCCCTCGGAAGTTGTTTAGCTACATACTGATCCACCTGATGATAGTTTCTTGCCGATCTTCACCTAGGATCGTTGTAAGGTTATCTCAAACAATGGCAGCACTTATCATATGGCCTGTTGATATTGAAAAATCTTGTAATTGTGACCACCCTGGTAATTATTCAATGTGCATGTCGATTGGCAGGCAGGACATGCTCAAAGACAGCTGGATAGGCTAGTATTGAATTCCCAGACGCATAATTCCAGGAAGGCTGGTGGACAACAGCTCCTGTTATTAGTGAGGAGTTTGTGAGCTTCTTGTGGCACTATCTCCTGAGGTGGTTTCATGGTAGTCTTTTCTAATTTTTTTTTGGTCACATGACATGTCTGATTCTACACTGTAGTTGATATATGTAGGATTACAGCTGTTAACTAGAACCATGTTCTTTAAGTAATAGTTGTATATCGTTCTTTCTCTAGGTGCTATTGCAACTGGGGTTGTGTTCCAAGGAGCTGGGTCTAAGCTATACGCTTTGGGAAGTCATTGATCTGTACTATAGTGGAAAGTGGGAATGCATTTGGATGGATGACACTTCCCAGTTCTAGTAGGTTCAGGATAGAGATCACATAGGCGACTGTGAAGTAGTTTCTCTAAACTGAAATTGAATTGCTTGCGACTGATTTGAAGATCCTGGTATGAGGAAGGCAACATTGAAGGAATCATTGATGACAATGGAGGTGAACATGGCACAATTTGTTTCAGGAAATGGTGTTGGAAGAGTACTTGTCAGCTGCATGTTGGTGTCTGGAGTCTGATCATGCTGGAGACAGGTTATAGTGGTTTACCCTCAGATGAAGGTCTGAAACTCTATTTGTCGAGTGTTCCTGACGTGGCTATAGAGTTGGTGATCTGACAGGTAACATTTTTATTGATGTGAGAACAAAGAGTACCGTGTAAACCCCAAAGTCTTATCAAACAACAATCTACATGCAAGAAAATTTGCCTCTGTGCTGTAAGTCTTAGTGGCCTGTTACTAGCAACAAATTCATTTCAGAGCATCGTTCTTTCTCAAATTGAAAAAAAATCTGTTACGACATGCACCTTGGCATATATAAGAATCTCTCTGCCAATTGGGGGCCTGGATGATGACTTGAGGTGGTGGTCTAGACTGCTCTCGTGTCAAGAGATGACTCACCAGGGGCAATTGAACTCTATCTCATGGTCAGAGGCCATGTATGTTACATGGTTACCTTCGTGCTTCTTCTTACTTGGTCAAGGTCACATTTGAATCTCAGGGGAATGAAACTGGTGTTCCACTAGAAAATGTGGTGTGACAAAAGATAGGGTCTTGTTTAAAACTTCGAAGGAAGAATTGGAGAATTTTAGGGTATTGGAAATTTATCTTGATAGTATATAGTATATCAAATATACATGATATCCCATGAATATGCTCATTACTTCATAGCCCTCTTCAAAATAGTCATTATTGCAAGTGGCCCTTTTAAATTATAGGGGAGTCACCTCCTGTGGGGTAGGTGCCATGGTTAGATACATTGGATTTCGTATGTTTCTCAATTTGTAAGGAGAATTTTGGGTAATACCCTACCCCAAGTGTGCTCCAAATATGAGTTGCATTCAAGGCAATACAAGAGGTACCAATTGTCATGTCGATGAACTTTGACCACCTCTAGGATTTAAACAAAACTTGAAAATTTGAATTCTCACATGCATGCCTTCAAGTTTATATGTATATATATTTTTAAATTTTAATCCATGAGAATTATCCATCATGTCAACCAAAATTAGAAAATACATAACTTTCACTAGCTTCCCCAACTTGGAAAACTTCAACTTTGTGCATGTTGAATCTTTAAGTTTTGTTGCAATGAGAATATTCTTGCCCCACATCTTTGTTAGAAATTTGGCATCCACATACTTAGGTAGGCGTGCCTTACTTGATTACTTATCTTCATCATACACCTATATTTGAGTGGGATGTGGTTTGGCATGGCTCCAAGAACAGATATTGGAAAGACACGTGTTCAAAAGAGATTGGACTACGTGCTCAAAATATGATAACCATTCTAAACCTAATAGTCAACGTAATTGGGAAGGGGGGGGCACCTATATGACCATTTAATGAGCACGGGAATGGAGAAGCTATTCATTTGAGCTCCAAAAATTATGAGGCAAGTAATCATGGCTTTGATTTGGATTTGCTAACCATCTCATACTAATCGTGTATTTCGTATCCTAAGAAAAGTGGGCTATTCAGGAAAACTGTTCATTTAAGACCCATCTACCTTAGTGACCAATCAAAACATATGTTGGTCATACTTAAGCTTTGTTAACTCATTGAATCCTTTTTTATTTACACTGAGGTAGCAACTTCTTAAGAAATTGGGTCCTCAATTCAAGGAATGAAAATTATGGATCATAATCGAGTGGCAATTACCTCCCTATGAGCCTTCATCTTGGTATGAGCCAATCTTAAGACATAAAGCCCCTACACATTCTCAGATTAAGGCTTAACCTTTAACTTCCCAGAGCTTATTGCATTAGATCATCTAAAAAGCAAGCTCTTTAAAGCTCATTTTTTTATTGTACCTTAAAAAAGCTGTTGTTAGTGATTTGAATATCACATCAATATGGTAGAAGTATTTAGTAATTTTAAAACATTTACAATCGATTTGGAATCTTTAAAATTCAAGAAATTGTGATAAATATATGCAATAAAATTATAGTCCAAACTTTCAAGATTATATCAAGAATAAATAATATACACTTTGAGGTAAGAAAAAGAGTCCATAGAGAATTATCAAATTTCACTAAAAATGATACGAAATTACCATTATATGGTAATGTATCAACAAAGGGAAAAATAAGTTCATTTTAACTTTAAACGTCTCTTGTGAGCAACCATCTTTTCATTTTGGAATGGGATCAACGCTATTGACAAGAAAAATCCATGAGAAACACAACGATACTTATTGTGACCTTCCTAGCATCTTTCTTTTGGATGAATTTGCTTTCAAGAGTCATTCATAAGCCCAAAAGTGGCCTTTCAGGAAGTTAAGGTTAAGATTGCAGAATATTTAGTTGCATGCATGGCTTTTGATGCTTGCATCAAACTACCATTGATTCCCAAACTCACAAAAAAAACACTTGTGAAGCTCAATAATTGCATTATGTGAGTGTTTGGAACTCCACATATGACATTCTTAAGCCTTGCGAGGACGGAAATTTTATTTATAGAAAGGAACCAATTTGATAACATTACTAAGTGTCATGGTCCTTCACCTTTCTAGATAAAAGCCTGATGTTTGGTTTCATGAGGACCTTGTTGTGGCATGAAGACCGAAGCCATTGGTTTTTGAGGATCACAACATGTTTATTCTTGACCCTTGACCAACTTATTCTCCCAACTAGGGTTAAGGTATGTGGGTGATATTTGTTTCATTTTTCATGTTCTCCAACTTCTACCGATTAGATTTACACAACAAAACCCATGTTGCATTAGCAAATTGACGATGAAACAAATGTAAAAAACGGATTGAAAATCGGACTACCCCATATTTTGTTATGGTTATTGGAAGTGCATGTTTGTTGATTTCTCAACTAAATACATAGGTCCTCCCAATTGTGTCCACTATTGAGTGTAGAGTAGTTATTACTATTGGAAGACGTAATACGATCTATTTTGAACATGTGTCTTTATGATGTTTGCTCTTTGATCCTCACCGAACCACATACTAATCAAATATACAGGTCCAATTAAGAAATCGGGCCACTTAAGACCCATCTACATTAGTGGCAGGTAAAGGTGAACAACTCATTTCTAGGAATGGATGTGGAATACCTATAGAATAAGGGCCACTTCACACACAAGATTGAAGGCCTGTGACCATTGCAATCTAAGAGCTCTCATTGGTCGAAAGGGCGGAGACTGTCCAAGTTCACTTCACACATGAAGGTGAAGGCCTAAAGGCCCAAAGAAGACTTCATGGATGAAAAGTCTACATGGAGTCTTACATGGCGGACTATGGATAAGGTTTCATGGCCTCCCGGAATTTTCGTTAGGCCCACCTCTAAGAGGTGGGCTTGACGCAAATTCCAGGAGACCATGACTTTTTTTTAATATTTTTTTGAGTAGGACAGATTTCAGGACACATTGCAGGGCAAATTCTAGAACAAATTCCAAGACAAACAAACACTACCAAATAATTCTCTCAAATTGATAAAGTTTGAGACATATTATATTAAACCAAATCCTCCCCTCTTTTTCCGCCAACAAAATATGCAATGGTCCCGCAACATGGTCCAATCTCACTTCACACTATGCTTGAGGGCCCGTGACTACATAAAACGGCTTTCCCAACACCCATGGTACGGCCTTTGGATGAGAGTCAAGGGTCCTCACCATTACAAGGTCACGGCTCTTGGCTCATGTGTGAAGTGGCCCTAAGGGCAAGTTCATATTAGTCTTCACCTCATTCACACCTATCTCGGGATGCATAGCCAACAGTGTGCATTTAATGGTAGGTGAAGAATTCGAGGGAGACATGCATGAGAATGTCCATTGCATGGGTACCCCCCGAGAAGTGGAGCTTGGAGGCCCACACCATTGACTTGGACTCCATGCCATCTTGGCAAAATTCATCCTTCGAAGGATGAAGAGGCTCTAGTAAAAAAAAACAAAACAAAAAACCCTCTACATGTTAAGGGTTGTATCATTAGACTTATCTTGGAGTTGAAAAAGCTAAAAATAGACACCGTGCGCTATAGAATGTTCACAATGTTTTCACCTTCCCAACATATGAGTTTACCCTAGAAACTACGCAAAAAATGCTATTTAGTGTCACCAATTGTAATTGTCTTGCTCAATACTAATTGTAAACCGTGGTGTAGTGTCACCAACACTAAATGTTAACCCAACATGATTTGTCATTCCTTGTAATTTTTTTTGGGGGATTGTAGATTTACAGTGTTGCAATTACTATCACTTTACCAAGTGATTTCTCATTCAAATTTCAATCATCCATGACAATATTTCATCACAAGTTGTTGACAAGCGTTTTGGCCAATGGATGAACTCATGTATCATCCATGACAATATTTGTTCACTTATTCATAAGAAGTGTCATCCGAAAAGTTGCCATAGTGACATGAAATACCATATAACACTTAAATATCATATTTAGTGTACCAAGCTCTAGTTGGGGTCCACCCCACCACTTGCTCAAGAATGTTATATATTCGTAAGCCTAGTGAGCCCATTTCCTTGTTATTTGGGCTTGAGGAACAAAGTGCCAAGAATCGGGCTTCTCATTTGTGGGTACAATTGTAATGAAATAAAATTGATTTCAATATCTAACATGAAGCCAAAAGGCTTACGGGACTAAAAGTAAATCAAGATGGTGTCCAACCGGCTAATTCCTTAGAGTGGCGGAGTGGGGTAGACTCTGTGAGGTGGTCTGGCAATTGAAAGGAAGACTCAAGACTCCCTAATAGTACCTTCCTAGTAGTGATAAAACATATTCTAATATTATTTCATGATTTTGCAGATGAAATGGCCAAAAATATCCCTAAAAATCATAAAAATTGGACGAAATGGTCAACTTTTGGATGAATGTGCGTAAACTTGGATGAAGCTTTGTACAATCATCCTCATGTAGCCGATGCTCCTCTCCTGAAAACTTGAACTACAAATCACTTGCTTGGGATCCCCTCACATTATCTGGGCCATGAAAGTTGATTGTTTGGCACCTGTCGCGGCTCCCGGCTGGAAGCGCGGTGTCATATCCGGGCTGGGACAGCGGCCCGTCCAGAAAATCTGGATTTTCTGGACTCGACCGAAAACTGTTGCCCGCCCGCCTGATTTCGAAAAAACCATTGCCCTTGCATTCTTGAAGGCCACTTACTCACAAATCCCATATTGAGTGCACTTCACCTTCAAGGGCCAAAATCCAATATATATGTTCACTTCCATTGAGTAATTAAGCAATTGACTGGGGTTTCATTATCAAAGTGAAACCGTCAATAAAACATGTAATTAACTCGGAAGTCAAAAATATTACAAAACCCTCACAAGCACTGAGGTTATAATTTTTGTGACTCACAATTTGAAATTGTCTTTGTCATTCTAAAATGATGGTTAAATTTAGTGCGCTAATTTCAGTAAATAATTTAGTACATTCACTTAATTAGTTATAATAAATTCATTGAATTATATTAAGTTACTAAATTTACTATAATTAATTCACTAAATTATATTTACTAATCTAGTAAATAATTTAGTAAATTATATTTACTAATCTAGTAAACAATTTAGTAAATTATATTTAGTTATATTTAGAAGATAATTATATGGGGTTACGCTCGGGGTTACACGCTTGTGGTTATAGGCTCAGGGTTACAGGCTCGGGGCTACATGCTCGCGGTTTCAGGCTCGGGTTACACTATGTGGTTACACGGGGTGGTTACACTCAGTAGTTACATGCTGGTTTTACGTTACCCTCCTTCTGGTTACACACACATTGTTGGTTATCCTCCTCCTCGTTGGTTAGGGTCTTGCTGGTTACACAATCTTTGTTGGTTACAATCCTCCTGTTCCTTGGCTCTCATTGTTGGTTATGCTCCTGGTCGTTACATCCTCATTGTTCGTTATAATTCTTTCGTGGTTTCACACTCATTGTTCGTTAGGTGGAACCTGGTTACACCCTCCTTGTTGGTTTACACTCCGTGGTTACATGGTGGTTTTTGGTTACCCTCCTGGTGGTTACACACTCATTGTTGGTTACCCTCCTCCTCATTACACACTCATTGTTCGTTAGGCGGAACCTGGTTACACCCTCATTGTTCGTTATAAATACCTGCTGGTTACACACTCATTGTTCGTTACTTTCCTCTTGGTTACACTCTCATTGTTGGTTTCCAGCCTCCTCGTTACAGGGTGCGCTGACGTGCTACATAATGGCAACCACATTGCTGTATATTATACATTTCTCGCAGCGAACTCATATTGAACAAGTCGCAACAGATGATTGCAACAGACAAGATTGCTTCTAGTGACCGCTGGAATTACATAGAATGGGCCAAACCTGATAGACTTACCAAGCAAACTTACCACTCATGTGTGGGTTGTTACAAATATGATAAAGGTTGTTCTCGTGTGATCTATAACTTGCATATTACTATCAACAATTTGTTCAAACATCACAGTTTCAAACTGGACTGTAATTTGTACAGACCCCAGTAGATGTTCAAAGTTGATGTTTGTTTTGTAGTTTTGTACAAGGAGGGTGTAACCAGGTTCCGCCTAACGAACAATGAGTGTGAAACCACGAAAGAATTATAACGAACAATGAGGGTGTAACGACCAGGAGCGTAACCAACAATGAGAGCCAAGGAACAGGAGGATTGTAACCAACAAGGATTGTGTAACCAGCAAGACCCTAACCAACGAGGAGGAGGATAACCAACAATGTGTGTGTAACCAGAAGGAGGGTAACGTAAAACCAGCATGTAACTACTGAGTGTAACCACCCCGTGTAACCACATAGTGTAACCCGAGCCTGAAACCGCGAGCATGTAGCCCCGAGCCTGTAACCCTGAGCCTGTAACCACAAGCGTGTAACCCCGAGCGTAACCCCATATAATTATCTTCTAAATATAACTAAATATAATTTACTAAATTGTTTACTAGATTAGTAAATATAATTTAGTGAATTAATTATAGTAAATTTAGTAACTTAATATAATTCAATGAATTTATTATAACTAATTAAGTGAATGCACTAAATTATTTACTGAAATTAGCGCACTAAATTTAACCATCATTTTAGAATGACAAAGACAATTTCAAATTGTAAGTCACAAAAATTATAACCTCAGTGCTTGTGGTACTTTTGGGAACCCCCCTCCGAGGGAGCCTAACAGTACCGCACAAGCCCTTCGGTGAGGGTGGCCTGCCTTGGCAGGTGCCCAAGCCGAATCCGGGTGTTATGATATTTAATGAATGTTTGGTTTTGTGGAGGGATTTTATAATCGCGTCGTATCCTTCCGGTAGGTTGTGCCTAGATTATAAGCATCTAAGGTGATTATCAATTTATCTAACCTAATGTCTAATCTATTCTAGTTTACGCGCAGACGCACTAGCCTTGGAATCAAGGCAACCTAACCCTAATGAATAAAATAACCTTACCTCTTACCTTGGCCACACCTAATTCCTTATTTCTTATGAATTAAATTCTCTAAGGGGAACCTTGATTAAGCCCCACCCTCTCAACCTTCATTCTTAGTTATGGTTGATTGAACAAAGCCTAGGTTACTAAGTTTATAAATTATGGCATCACCACCTACCTGTTTGGTGTACGGGGGTTATACAAATTTTGTTGGTTATTAATTAGTTAAAAACGGTTTGACCACGAAAATTCAACTTAATGAGACCGGAGAATAGGACAACCTGTGTGTTCAACCTGTTACACAATCTTTAAGGGTTGGGGCCATCACCTCGAACCCTTGGGGCCAACAACATGATGGTGGTTTCGTGGGTCATTACTCCCATCTTATCACCTACAAACACGCAGAGTGGTCATGCCGGTGATTAACCCGGCTTCACCACACACGAACGAGCTATGAATAAAAAAACAACTGCCACAACACTTAACCGATAAGCTCCGTACACATGGGAGTTGGAATTCCTCCTCGGCGGCTAGGTGGATGATGCCCCCTAGCTTTACATAGATAGTTGGGTTGGGTGTAGGATTTACTATTGCCGCGCTCCCTACATTCCTAAATTGAAGGGTTTAGGATTAAAAGCTTACCTGTTGACTCCCATCTTGGCTTGGCGATGGTGTATCCTTTGCAAGTGCATAAAAGTCCACGGGCGAACGCCCGTGGGGGCTCACAACTGGGTGGATGACCCCTTTATCGTAAGGCAACAAACATCCCTTCACTTTAATGGTCACAACTTTTGCTCACCAACTCCGGTTCTGTCAAACTTAGGCTTTTTAAAAAGCTAACCTAAAGGGCTACACTCACTTAAAGCCAACGGGTGAACGCCCGTGGGGGCTCCCAACTGGGTGGACTTACCTCTTCTCGTAAGGCAACAACCCCCTTTTCACGTAAATGGCCACAACTTTCGTTCACTAATTTCAATTGGAATAATTGTTAGTAATCTGGAAAACTAACAACAAAACCTTTGACTCATCCACATATCAAAACAAGTGCATATTTTCTCTTCTAGATGTGAATTTTCAAGTCAGCTCTTTATAAATTAGGAGGCATCTTCATTCAACCACTCATAACTTTTACTCACCAGCTTCAATTCTAACAAGTTTTGGCTTTTTGGAGAGTTAACAATAAGGGCTAGATTCACTCAAAATCTAAAGGCTAATTTGTAATTTTTGTATCCACTACACTGGATTGGAAGTGATACAACTACTTAGGGGTGTGTTCAAAAACACACTACCTTCTCTCAAAAGTTCTAACCATGAGAATTCTAACTTATGTCTATAATGAATGAAGAATTTGAGGAATTTCTCCTAACTAAAATTGAAGAGGGCTCTGTTCTTTGAATTGAAAGGAGAAAGAGAAATTCGTAACTAGAATTCGCAAGGGCTTCGCCGTGCTGAAATAAAAATGAAACCATTTGCAAGAAAAAGCGGAGACTTTTATCACCTTTAAATGAAAGGTTGGACCCCTTCTCCCTTCCGTTCAACCGAGGGGTCCCTCTCCTTGGAAGGTGCGAACCGAACCCTCGGTGGTGAATGAAGAGAGGAACGCCGCCTCGAACCCTACTTGTCCAAGCCTTTAGAAAGGCTTTTCTATTTCCATTTGAATTTCCTTTTGGGTTGGCAAGGGTGGCAATATGGCCCCCTTGCCCTAGTTGACAAGATTCCTTACATTCGTAGTTGTCACTTTTTTTTTTTCCTTGGCCGCTTCCGGAATTACTTCTTTTTTGCCGCCGCTTGACTTTTGCTTGCTTGAATTGGTTGCTCCTAACTTAACCTACCTATTTACTAGCCCACAACCTTAACATTTCCGATTCGGATAAAGACATTTTCCTTTTACCCCTTTGGTTTCTAATTTCCTACTTGCCCAAAGTTCTTATCCGAAGGGTAAAACACCCCTAGCTAACCTTGTAGGGTCTTTCTTCCTAATCTACCTTAATCTAAATGGCTTTTTGGCCAAATTTCCCTATTACTAATCTAATGATTTTGCTAAAAACCCTCACTTGGGAGCTAAATTGCCGTTGGAGACAATTTTGAGGCTCACAGTGCTAGTGAGGGTTTTGTAATATTTTTGACTTCCAAGTTAATTACATGTTTTATTGACGGTTTCACTTTGATAATGAAACCCCAATCAATTGCTTATTTACTCAATGGAAGTGAACATATATATTGGATTTTGGCCCTTGAAGGTGAAGTGCACTCAATATGGGATTTGTGAGTAAGTGGCCTTCAAGAATGCAAGGGCAATGGTTTTTTCGAAATCGGGCGGGCGGGCAGCAGTTTTCGGTCGGGTCCAGAAAATCAAGATTTCTGGACGGCGGCTGCCCCAGCCCGGATCCAACACCGCGCTTCCAGCGGGAGCCGCGACAGGTGCCAGACAATCAACTTTCATGGCCCAGATAATGTGAGGGCTTGGGATCCCATGGGAACTTACCGACGTGAGTGAGGAGTTGTCAATAGAGTATGAGGGCGGAGGAAGTCTTCGAATCTCTTTTAAACGTCATGTGCCCTTATGGTGAATTTGTTCGTTGATCCTCACCTAGTAACCACACACGACTGAATCACCAAATATCGGTGTCCGATTCAGAAAGTAACCGAATTTAGCAGTCGTATACATCCAGATCACTTGTCTAGGTACCTGTAGCTCCATAATTATAGTCTCACATTCGGAAGCAAATTCGCATGGGGACCCACAAGTTGCAACGAATCTGACAGCCTACCGACTGCCGGAGGAGCGGCCCAACTTGGAGGCCCCTTTGGAGGGTTAATGGGTCACCGCGTCCCCAGCAATGTACTTAAGCTTTATCAAGAATGTAGTCGTTCGCACCCACTCCAAGCATCAACTTATGTCCATCCGTGTCGGCCACACCTCATAAAATTAGAGAGAATTCGGCACGCAAGTTAGAGACAACGTGGTTTTCGAAGATCCATCTATTTTGGTTTCATACAATAACCACTTCCAGAGTGATCCCGGCTGAATTAATCTCAGAGTAGAGGAGGCTATACATATTATTAAGCACCTATATATAATTCGTGGGGCCTGATCATGTGTTTCTGTTGAGGCACCTTCTTCCTAACTCGTTGTTTGCAAACGGTGTTGATGATGCATGATGATGCTCGGTTGATCAGCTTATACTGCTTGTAGAGAAGCGTTAGTTTTCAAGGTTGGAGGAGGGCGCCATATACTGATCGAACATAACTAACTGAGTCGTGGGAGCATCATATTCCATAACCTTAATTTCCTCCGCTTCTGACGGTATACTCATCTTCTCACTCCCGCAACAACTCATTTCTCATTTTGCTGAAATTCTTCCATGATTTTGCTGAACCAGGAGCATTGGCCATCATCACTTTGTGCAGATTTCTATTACTACCCGCAGAAGAGTAGACTCATAGTTATGCAGTCTTATATATAAAACTTACCAGCCAGGATGGATATCTAGGTGCGCATGAGTCTTTAGACTAATCCCAATCCAGAGCTAGACTTTTGATTGCTTCCGCTTCTGTCGGTATACTCATCTTCTCACTCCCGCAACAACTCATTTCTCTCTTTGCAGCATTGCTTCTTTGATTTTGCTGAACCAGGCGCATTGGCCATCATCACTTTGTGCAGATTTCTATTACTACCCGCAAAAGAGTAGAGTCATAGTTTATGCAGTCTCTTATATAAAACTTACCGGCCAGGATGGATATCTAGGTGCACGTGAGTCTTTAGACTAATCCCAATCCAGAGCTAGACTTTTGATTGGTTCCGCTTCTGTCGGTATACTCATCTTCCCACTCCCGGAACAACTCATTTCTCTCTTTGCAGCATTGCTTCTTTGATTTTGCTGAACCAGGAGCATTGGCCATCATCACTTTGTGCAGATTTCTATTACTACCCGCAAAAGAGTAGAGTCATAGTTTATGCAGTCTCTTATATAAAACTTACCGGCCAGGATGGATATCTGGGTGCACGTGAGTCTTTAGACTAATCCCAATCCAGAGCTAGATTTTTGATTGGTTCCGCTTCTGTCGGTATACTCATCTTCCCACTCCCGCAGCAACTCATTTCTCTTTCTGCAGCGTTGCTTCTATGATTTTGCTGAACTAGGAGCATTGGCCATCACTCCTTTGTGCAGATTTCTGATATTCTATTACCCGCAGAAAAATAGAGGCATAGTTAAGCAGTTATATATGTAATCTTACCGGCCAGGATGGATATCTAGGTGCACATGAGTCTTTAGACTAATCCCAATCCAGAGCTAGACTTTTGATTCCTTCCGCCTCTGTCGGTATACACATCTTCCACTCCCGCAGCAACTCATTTCTCTTTTTGCAGCATTACTTCTATGATTTTGCTGAACTAGGAGCATTGGCCATCACTCCTTTGTGCAGATTTCTGATATTCTATTACCCGCAGAGAAATAGAAGCATAGTTAAGCGGTTATATATATAATCTTACCGGCCAGGATGGATATGCAAGTGTGATAGTCTTTATACTAATGCCAATCTAGAGCTAGACTTTGCTTCTGTTTCTGTCGGTAGACTCATCTTCTTCTCACTCCCAGCCCAATACTCAATTAATATCTCTCTTTTCTTAGAGAGAAAGAGTGGTCCACTGATAATTACGAAGTCTGAGCAGAGGATCATCGACCATGGAGCGAGCGAGAGGGGTGTTGGCGTTGGAGATGGTGCAGCTGATGAATTTGGTCTTTCTAATTAGCCTACTTCTCCTCAGTGTGTTTCCTTCGGTACAGGCCCAAACTACAGGTAAAAATAGTTTTCCTACAAACTTTCATTGAGGTCAGTGTTTGTGAAGTTTCCACTGCCAGCTATCTGTAGCAAGGGTCAATTTCCTTGCAAACATGGTTGGAGCTGCTAAAACATTTTGAGGCATAACCATTAAGTTAGAAACAATAGAGTTATCTGTAAAATTTCTCAAAGAGGGACAAAATCCTGGGTTTGATCCTTCTTTGTGAAAACCTTCTACTAAGAGCTCGTTAGCTCGTCTTGTATCAAAGCCAAGTTGGGTGAAACTTTTGGGACCCCCTCTCTTCACCTCTCAAACTTTGAGAGCATTTTAAAATCTAAAATATGGTATGCACATGGGATCCGCTGTCCTTAATCTCAGATTGACCTATGCAAGGCTAGCTTGGCCCACCCATTCTCGTAGGACAAGTTAGAAGGCCGGTTTGTAATAGCCCGACACCACTCTTTGTGTATGCTAATTTAAGCATTAAGAAAAACTTAGGTGACTTTGTGTTAATTCTCATAAACTCAAGGTTTGGGACTAAACCCATGGTTTCATCTGCTTTTACTTCACAAATAACTCTGACGTACAGGGGCTCTGAAGTCCCATCACCTCTGTCCATTATCTAGGATACGTGTAGACAGTATCACTGGTGAAAATGATACATTTATACCTCCTTAGATACTGGGACACGGCTGATGAGCTTTAGGCCCCTGTTCTAAAGCGGAGAGTTGCCACCCGGGTTGTCTTACACTACAAGGAAGTAGTTCAGCACAATTTGATCGATAGAGAAATCAAATAATTCAACTAACATCTTTTGTGGATATTCCTGAAGCAATTAGCTCATCTAGTACCTGCTTTTGTTGTGATTCACTTTGTACTATAAATGTGAGGAAATTGATTAAGTAGGGAATGAGCAAGTCTGAATTAGTATTCAGTAATGGCCTTCATTTTTATCCAAAATCACTATATTCGTTAATTTGAGACTTTCTTTTGTCTCAAATTAATATATGAACCACAACAACATGGTCTAATGTTTGGGTCGTCCTACCTAAACCATCTTGATATGAGTTCTTAATTGGGTTCTTGATATGAACATCCGCTTCAAAGTATTTGCATCTTACAACATTTTCCAATATCTGTGTGATTTTATCCATGTTCTTATATTTGTAACTGTCTCAAAATGTCGAAAAAGTCCAAAATTAACGAATATAGTGATCAAATATCTCTAGGTTTTGTTGCTAGTGTAATCAAATGTGTTGATGATTTATAACCCTTCCAGAGCTACTTAGACAGTGTCGACGGAATTTCAATCAACTTATAATGGGTCACTACACAATGAGCAACAACATGCTTGGAAAGAGGGCACTGAGAGGCATTCATTGGTGCCATTCGTGTCTGATTTAGAAACGCTTTACGCTTTTTAAATGTCGTTTGTCAAACCGATTAGAAGCAATGGTTTTACAACAGAATTTCCCATCCAGACCCCCTTAGGAACAAAATCTCTGAGCCAGATCACTACCAAATTGGTTTGTGTCCATGTAACGTAGATGTGTCTTCTGAGAGGTACACTTTTCTGAGATTGAAGCCTTCTTGGGGGAGATTTCCAACACTCAGATTTTTGAGGTACTTGCAAATGTGTGTGGAGGAGATAGCAAAATTCCAATCTCCAAGTTAGAGTTTGTGGGAAATTCACTATGAATTTCTATACATGAGATGTTTCTACCCATAAATTAGTCATGTATTTTGTTGCTTAAAGTACACTCCTTACCACTCCCATTTTGAGCCACATGTTGCATATTTTGGCCCTCATTCACCACAAGTAGACCATTTGAAAAATTTGTGCGGTTGAGGGGTATGTCATCCACTTTTAAATCATGGTACAAGTCTTCTTGGAATTAATCAATGCATGGTAGAGCTAACTCTAGTATTAATACTCACATTCTAGGCTGAATACGATTTTGGAAGGTGGATGGCCACTTAATGATGTTAACCGCCATAAATTAATCTTGAAATGAAATGAAATGAAATTGATTTTAAAGTCCAAGAAGCCAAAAGGCTCATGGGACTAAAAATACGTCAAGATGGTGTCAAGCAAGCGATTTCCCTAGAGAAGCATAGTGCATTAAACACCATTTTAATTAAAATGAGACTTTTCAAAGTCTCATTTTGCCAATCACCTTAATAGTGTACATTAAGGTGAATAATTGCGGAGGATGTGAACGTGGTGGGGGAACACTTGTAGGGAACTTTTGGTACTTTATCATGTACCCACTATGTACCCCATTGGAACTTGGCTTATGGGAACAAAGTTCCCCTTGGATTTCGCCTTAAATTTCCTTTAAGGTGCCTCGAAATTTCACCTTAATTTTTTGTCTCAAAATGGCCAAATTGTCTCATTTTAATTAAAATGGTGTTATTAGCCTCCGTGAGATAGAGACTGAATGTCAACTTGATGGTCCAAATGGAAGAAAGACTTGAGACTCCCTAATACTGCATTCTCCAATAGTGAAGGGAACTTATCTCCAATGGGGTTGTGAGGGGACACTCCAACACAAAGTGTGAAATAAATATTTCATTATAAGAGGTGTTGGATTAAGACATATATGCCTTAGGTATGTGGGTGTTATCCAGTTTGTTTTTCATGTTCTCCAACATCCACCCACTAGATTTACACAACAAAACTTGTGTTGCATTAGCAAATCTACAATGAAGTACACTGTTCATGGTATTTTGTGGCACATGTATGCGTAATAGTGTCACTTACCCTATTTTAAAGTGTATGCTAGGTTACATTGATGATTAAAGACTTCACCATAAGTGCCACCTCATGACACTTGGTGTTTGAGTGTGCTTACTAATATCTTGGCATGAGTACGTTCACTGGTGTTATGAGGTGCATGCCTATGTTACACATTGGTCTATAAGTTGATTAGAGTATACACAAATGACACTTGCCATTAGTATGCTCAGAAATATCTTCCTCTTTCATACTAGAATGTAAACACATGACACTTGCCATTAGTATGCTCAAAAAATCTTCCCCTTGCATACCAAAGTGCAAGATTATCATCTAAAGTGTCCCAATGTGCTACTCTAAATGCAACAATGTAGATATTTTTCACTTAAAGAAGTTATTTATGGAATTATATTAGCAATTAGCGAGCGTGACACTTTGAGACCTCTAGGCATCTAGTTTAGGCCCCTCACAATAGTGGACATGACGTTGAATACCATAATCGGTGTAGACCAACAAAAATTAGATCAAAAGTTGGACCTCTTCTCATTCAATTATAGTTATCGGAAATGTGTGTGTGTGTGTGTGTTTTTGGGTTAATTCCTTAATTGAATACATAGGCCACCCCAGTTGTGTTCACTATTGAATATGGAGTAGTTAGTAAAATTTGAAAAGGTTGTCCAATCTCTTTCAAGCATGTGTCCTTATATGGTGTTTACTCCTTGGCTCTCCTCACTGAACCACTCACCAATCAAATATAGGTGTCCGACTAAGAAAAGTAACCAAATAACACACACATACCTCAAATTGCAGGATGGATCAACATTGACTGCGGCAGCACGGCAGATGCGATCGACCCGGTCACCGGAATCAACTGGGTCACAGACGCGGGATACATAACCACCGGGGACAATGTTCCGGTTCCCGCCGCCCGCACAGATTTCCCCGGCTTTCTGGAATTCGAGACACTCCGGCGCTTCAACAACTCTCGTGCCAAGAATTGTTACGCATTGACTCCGTTGAAGCCAAACAACACGTACACCATCCGAGCAACTTTTTTCTACGATTCCTACGATGGGGCACCACAACCTCCGAGTTTCCAGTTGGCAATAGACACGGATGTCACTAGCAACCTCACATTTACCAACCCTAAGGTTCCAACGTATGTGGAGGTCACGATGAATGCAGTGAATGACACAATCTACCTCTGCCTCGTGCAAGATCAATCGATGTCCATCCCATTCGTGTCGGCCATCACGGTTCGGCCGATTGATGCAACACAAGCGAGCGAATGGTATACTTATCACGACCCCTCGGAGTTGTCCCTTGGATACAAGTTTCACACAAGGAAGAGGCTGAACTTCGGTGGAGATCTGTCCACTATTCTCAGGTATTATGGTAACTACATCTAAAATTGTTTTTTTTTGGGCACATTAGCGCCATTCAAGGCCCATCCCCACACGGCTTTACCAAATAACCAAAAGTCTTTCCCAAAAACTGGGTAAAGCTCTCTTGGTTGTGGTGGAGGCATCCGGCAATCTTGGTGCACCTACAAGAAGTCAACTTACTCCGGAGATGTTCAAGTAGGTTTTAGTTAAGTAGCTTTCACACATGTCCATTGTTCTTATCTACTGAGCAATGACATGTTGGATAGTTTTTGTCCCATCCCCAAATGCCTCACCGCTCATCTATCTTACCATTGGTTTTTGTTAATGGAGTTCCTTGCGCTTTCATAGCTAAGATTAAAAGCAACCAATCACAAGGGCTAGAGTTGACACTTTTAAAGGTCCTACATTCTTGCCTCATATCTAAGTACATATGGGAGGGTCGGCACTTGAGGTTTAAAGCCCCCATTTTAAAACCATGCCATGTCCTTTGCTCGGGACTAGATAACATCGATGGTGTGGAGGCTGTGTTTTTAGAACGAGCTTTTAGGCCGAGCTAAAGTCATGTGGGAAGGGGGCATACCTTTGGACTCGGACCCTAGTGTAAACTCCTTTGGTTTAAATTTTTTATCTCGACCAATACAATTGCTTGATTTTAGAGTTTCTTTGGTCTTGGACCCTAATGAACCCTAAACCCTAAACCCTAAACCCACCCTAAAGTAGATTGTATGTGATGCAGGTACCCAAATGATCCTTTGGATCGCTACTGGGTCGCCGTGGGTCCAACTTCGCCCATCGTGGGCCAAACTCTCAACCACGTCAAAAACATCTCCAACGCGGCCGATGCCACTAATTATCAGAACCAGTTTTCCAACGACATGCCGGGACTCGCCCTCAGCACAGCCCTGACGCCGGCTAGCACCCGCCCAAGCAACTTGACAGTCTCCTTCCCGAACGAAACGTACATATACAACGCGGGATGGCTGAACCTCTACTTTGCGGAGCTTGACACAACCGCCAAAACGAGCGGGGCGAGGCACTTTGGAATCGAGATCTCGGACCCTCAGTTCAACACTTCGGAGGTGAACCTCGACGATGTGAGCACAAATGGATTGGCTGCGTGGTATTTTCCATACTTTGTGTATACACTCGACTTCCACATCGATTTGTTCCCAATGACGCCAACCAGGCTGAGTCCCTTGCTGAATGCGTTGGAGATGTTTGAGATTGTGATGCAGACAACGGCAGCAACAAGCAATGGAGAAGGTAGGTCCGTGTCTGGGGAGATTTTTGGGCACAATCAGTCAAAATCCTAGTGTTTCCAAGTCCAACCGGGTACATGTTGTGATCTTTCGGTTTTCTTCATTGATTTGAGGTATATCCCATAGATTCCTCCAAAAGGATCAGTTATCTTTCTTAAGTCTTGGACTTTGACCGGTTATTTCTCAAACTCAACTTGTGCATCTGTAACTAGTGGTCGGTTCTCCCCGTTCATTGAGGTAGGTGTAATTAACAGCCTTTCAATTTACAGTAGTTACACAGTTCACCATAATGTAGATGGGTCTTATTAAATGGTTATATTTTCCTACCAGCCTACTTCTCCTACCAGGATATGAAACGCGCCATCAGTACCAGATGGTTAGCAAATCCAAATTGCAGCCATAGCCACTTTCCTCATAATATCCGGAGCTCTTACATGAGTATCTTAGTCATTATGCAAGTGAACTTGATTCTTGTGCTCATTAGATGGTCATATAGGTCCTCCCCCTATTGTGTTGACTTTGAGTCTAGAATGGTTATCATATTTCGAACATGTAGTTCTTAGATATCTCTTTCAACACGTGTCGTTTTGGTAACCATTTTGGAGCCACACCTACCACTCAGATATAGGTGTCCGTTTAAGAGAAGCAATTGAATTAGGCATGTCTATATCTTATTTGTACAAGGTAGATGATGCTAAACCATCACTTTAAGTGCTAAGCATAGAAACTATTATTAGATTTGAAATGTTTGAAGTGAATCTTGTTAGAAAGTGATAAGGGATTCCTTGGCTATTTCATCTTGCATGCCTCTGGTTTAACCTTGGAATATAGTGTCATAATATTGAAACTTACTAGAGTATTATGAAGACAACAACTTATATGAGAATCAGTGAAGACCCAAGGAATGCATAAGGTAGGAAGGAAAGGAGAGAGACAAGAGACTTACAAGGAAATAGGAGGAGAGGAAGGCAGGAAAGATGGGGGAGAGGGAGGGAAAGTAGATAGATTGAAGTTGTTTTTGTTGGACTATAAGTGGCCATTTTTCCAATGACTTGGCATGTCTATAGATTTTCTTTCTCTAAATATTTATGGGATATTGTTAATGGGGGGAGGGGGGGGTCCATTATTGAAAGTAGGTGAAATCGAGCACATGAAATTTGTAAGCAGTCTATGGATTAGATAACCGGCAAGATCTAGCACTATAAGAAAACTGCGTTTTTGATGATGAAAACTGCGTTGTTGATGACGTTTTTGGACAACGCAGACGATTTTAGGCGACATCCAATAGAACATCCAAATGTCAATAATGATGTCCACTGTAACATCTGGATGTTCTATTAGATGTCGCCTAAAATTTCAAAAACATCATCAAAAAACGCAGTTTTCTTATAGTGTAAAGAGTGGATGATGAAGCTGTGGGAGTGGCGAGTCATCAACCTATTCGAGTTGGTTCTCAGTCATAACCAATCAGCTCATGGAGAGAAATTGAAAATCAAGGATGATATCTCACCTTCATGGATGAAAATGTGTGATGAGTTTTGATAATCCTTATGATCTTGGATGAACAATCGGTTATGTCGGTGAAGTCCACAAAGTGCCAGCTACAAAGTAATGTTTTGTTTCATTCGGGTTGATTGTGATGAATGCAGTGCTTGCCATCGAGACCATCAAGTTGGATTTAAATCTAAGCGATTGGACTGGAGATCCATGTCTCCCAAGTCCTTACGAATGGCTCACCTGTAGCATTGTCGACAATACAAGCAACCCTCGCATTCTTAAAATGTATGTCAACTTTCTGTCGTCTATCTGCAAGTTTTTTCTCGAAACATCTTTCATCTTAGTTTCATCAATGATCACATTTTATATGATATTTTTGCTTATTTTGATGTGTGTCACTTGTTACATGAGAATTTAAAATCATGCATGATCAATGTTTGATGTCTATGTGGCAGGAACCTCTCAAGCTATGGCCTTGTAGGAAGAATACCACTTGAAATCAGCCAACTGACAAATCTCACAAGCCTGTATGCAACCACATGACATCACCTCTTAACCTCCAAAACAATCAAATTTAAAGTTTTCTAAGTGATGAAAAACAAAGAAATTAAGTTAAGTTATAGGAAAAACACCAAAGTGGATGCAATGTAAACTGCAAATTAGAGTGGCCTCCATAACTTATTTTGTAGTAGCAAGTGTCTCATGCCATCTATCATGATCTTTTGTGATTGCAATATATTTACGTGAGAACTATATGATGCATAATGTAATAATTAGTTCACTTTCTAATTATGGTTGGAAGTAACCTTGAGATTGTATAGGCCCAAGAGATTGACAAGCCTATCCATCAAGGTAGAAGTTGATTCGTTAAGTAATAAACCCACTATTATGTTATGGCTAGTAGTAGCTTTAAGGTTGTATAGTTGGAGGTAATAGCTATCAGTAAGTTCATTATGTCAAATTCATAACATTGGTAGAATTTGCAAGCTTTTGCAAGTTGGGCAAGACATGTACTTTGGGATTCATGTGTAAGCTAGATGGTTCCTAAATGGTTGCTCTAGTCAACCGGCCCACTTATTGTAGGGTATGAAACACGCGATTAGTACAAGATGGTTAGCAAATTCAAACTAAGGTCGTAGTTGCTTTCTTCATAATTTTTTGTGCTCATATGAATATCTTTATCATTATCAAAGTGAAATTTTTTGTGTTCAATAAATGGTCATATAAGTCCCCCCAATTATATTGACTGTTAAACCTAGAATGATTATCATATTTTGAGCACGTAGTCCAATCTTGTTTACAGACATGTCTCTTTTTGTATCCGTTATTGGAGCCGCACCTCATCACATGCCACTGAAATATAGGCGTCCGATTAAGATGAGTAATCAAACTAGGCACGTCTACCTTAGGTAGTGATGATACTTACAATTGTTTTGAATTGCATGTGTACAGGGCACTTGATCACAATGCATTGACAGGGTCTATCCCAAATATCAGTGGACTGACTTCTCTGGAGAAATTGTAAAATTGGACCAACTTCATGCTTTTCTGGAAATTGCATCATCACTGTCATATTTGTGTAATTAGTCAGTGTGAGCAAATAAATCATGAGAGAAAATCAACTGGCTCCAAGAATCTCAGTACTTACTGCTTTGTAGGTGACTATATTTACAACACAGTTAACTGATTCATTCATTCTTGCTGTTATGTTTTGTGTTACCAGGGACTTGCAAAACAATAATTTGAGTGGACCCATCCCAGACTGGTTGGCGTCAATGACAAATTTGACAGAATTGTGAGTTCACATGATACACCTCACCTTCACACGATACACCTCACCTTCACACTTTGATCTTCAAGTTACTATAATTTTTGAGCAGATGCTAATATTTGTTTTTTTGCGGCAGAATTTTGTAAAGTTATCCAAGGGACATGTAATTCATTATTCTGCATGTATGGGGTGATGGGTGGCCAATTTTGAACAAACTCACTGGCATCAAACAACAATTATGCATATCTTCACGCACGATTTCAACTTTAGAATCTAAGTTGTTTGTTGATATGATGATTCTTCTCATGCTTATGCGCCATACTCTAAAACTTGATCCATTCCGATCTCCACACTAATATTGTTTGGGAACCAGGTTTTTGCAGAATAACAATTTTAATGGAACGATACCAGCCGCTCTCCTCAACAAGACTGGACCATTCAATTTCATGTAAAATTCTGACCATGAAGTACATCAGTTTCAACAATCAAGAAAACGTGTTTTCCTTAGTATGCTCCAATTCAACTGTTCATTATTATGCCTAGAGAAACATATCAACCTACATTAAGTTCTTCACTAAGTTGGTCATGTAAATGGTTTCTTTGCCACAAGAACTTTGGCAACGTGGGTAGCACTGATCTAGTTAGCATATGCACTTGACACTTTTTCTTTTTGTCTTTTGATCTTTTATATGGTTTCTGTCTTCAATTTATTGTGTGAACTTGTGAGCATGAGGACCGTCAAGTCTCATGCTGTCAAAAACTTGAATATTGTGTAACTGAAACAATATTGAGAAAACAACGACCACCTTCACAAACTGTGTATGTTGCAGTGGTGGCCTATATATATACCAAATGAATGGTTGGGAGTACATTGGTAGATTGTGCTTAGCCATTTTTTCATGATTATCAAACAGTATCTTACAGTGTTGAATTAATTCTTGGTCGCATTCTACTCTCCAGGTATAGTGGAAATCCGTCTCTTATTGGTCCAACGAATGGTACTCAAACGTCCTCCAAGAAGAAGAAGTCAAATATTGGCACCATAATCGGTGCAGTTCTTGGAGCTTTGGTTATCATCATCCTTTTGTGTGTTGTTGGAGTATATTTCCTCTGTCGTCGGAGAAAAAAGGAAGTTAAGAATCATCAAGGTGCAATTGGTATGGGTTGGATAAGCAAGCGGCCAAATGGTATGTTAAATCCAGCCTTGGGTGCATCCACACTAGATTTGAGTGTCTAAAAGTATGCATGGGTGTGTGCATATCCTTTCTCGTTACTAGTTTTATAGAAGTAGTGTCAACGTCGATAACGAGTTGCAAGTGAGTTTTAATTTCACCTATAGGGTTCCTAGTCAATAACTACATGATTGAAGGACTTGGTTGTTGTCATCCCTCTCTCCGTATATGTCTCATACATTGTCACGTTAGTCGTGAAGACGACTTTGTCATTCAATAAATTCATTTATGTTAGGTTATGATAGAGCACTGAGTAACTTCAATCTTGGTGCTAACTTCTACAATAATATGTGATACATTGCCATTAGCATGGTGGAGTTAAGAATATAACAGGAAGAATGTGGGTATAACATAACATTATTTAGCAATGATAGAGGATTCCAATCTATTTTTTAGTGGGTCGGTAAAGCTTTGATAGTTGATTGTGTTAAGCATTGCAAGTTGCAACAATTTCAGATTGAATCTATAGTCTATGGTGGGCCGTTTAGGAATAACAAACCATGATTCCTCATAAATTTCCGACCCCATGGAACTATGGGACACTATTGAATAATGTTATGAATGTAGAAACTCGGTCGGAAAGGCTTGCAGATATTTGAATATAAAAAATCATAATGAAGCATGTCAAATTGGAGCCGCATGTGATATGACCAATCATAGAACGTAAGGTTTAATTGTTATTGTTCTTTGGCTTGAATGACCTATGTTGTATCTTAGTCAAATAAGAGCATTGGGGCATAGCTCCCAAATCTTTCGTTCTAATTCCTTAATAGCAAACAATGACTTGCAATTGCATAATTGTTGTGTATAATAATGATTCACCTCCATTCTAAATTTTTGTAATATGTTGTTATTAACAATAGGTGAAGAGAAAACTCAAGCAAATCAAGGAAATCCAACTATTTTGGCAAAATCATATTCACTTGCTGAGGTGGTTACTGCTACCAAGAACTTCAAAACTCCAATTGGAGATGGTTCGGGTTTGCGACCTGTATACCTTGGCAAATTGGCGAATGGGAAAGAAGTTGCCGTGAAGGTGTTCTCTAAGGCTCCAAGACAACATGGACTATCGCAATTTTCAACCGAGGTAAATTTCAAAATCCATACTTGTACTTAAAAATCTTTCGTAAGTTTCATCACTAATTACTTTGAGTACTAAATGATTGATTTGAGATGTGAGATTTCTATATCATTCAAGAACATCTTTTGCAAAATGTGTTTATTGATGACGCAGGTTGATGTTTTATCACGGGTGTACCATAAACATTTAGTGGCGTTGGTGGGATATTGTCAAGAACATGACAAACAAATAGTGATATATGAGTACATGCCAAAAGGCTCATTGCGTGACCTTCTCTATGGTACATATCAAACCCCTTGAAGGAATTCTAAATACTTATTCAATCCTAAAGTCTTTAGTTCATTGGCATTTTGTAGATGATGATTTGCAATTCCCCCAATGAATATCTTACATAAGTTTAGTATTATTGATTGATTTTGAGAATGATAATGTGCAGCAAAAGAAGAAAAATTGAACTGGAGGACACGTTTGAACATTGCTTTTGACACCTCACAAGGTAAATCATGTACAATTATGAAATATCAAGTGCATATATTCCCCATTTTTTGTGTGTGGCACTTGCTTATCTTGATTCATATAACTCTGGAATTTCTTATATGTAGAATTGATTTGGCAGGTTTGGACTATCTACATAGTGGGTGCCATCCATCTATAATTCATCGAAACATCAAAAACACCACTATCTTACTTGACAACAAAATGGTTGCCAAACTTTCAAACTTTGGACTTTCGAGAGAAACACCACTAGAAGGCGACCCTCATGTTTCAACTATTGTTTTGGGAACAACGGGGTATCTTGATCCCGAGTATGATTCTAACTATTACAACTATTTTGTCCAAGTACTCGTCCAAGTTTGCTTAGAACCAACCCATTTAATTCAATATTTGTTACAAATAATGTGTTATTAAAAAGTGTGTTTTTTCTCAACCCAAAAAGAAATTGTGTGGCATACATTCTAACTCACGTAGTTATAACTTATGTAAATTTGTATGTGAGTCATTTGCATCTCATTTACTAAATGGTCACTTTAAAGTTCCTCTCACATTACATTTCTAGATCCAACTTTTTAAAGTGTAAAAGGGCTTGGGATGTAACATGACTACTTGTACAAACTAACTCCATGAATTAGTCGAGCAAGTTGTCAATAGGATTTGATAGTTTTTAACAAAGTTGGAAATTAGTAGTAATCGATAGTAGCCAAGTAAAAGGTCAAGCAACACTTTAAGCATCCAACATCAACCATCCAATGGGGACAATCTTGATGTACTTGAAATTGATAACTTCATTATCTAATTGTTTACACATGTTTGCAGATATGCTCTCACTCAACATCTTACTACGAAAAGCGATGTGTATAGTTTTGGTGTTGTTTGTTTGGAGTTGTTGACGGGACGTGCACCATTCTATTCAGCACAACCAAATCGCTTTGATGGAAATATTTGTGATTGGGTAAGCCTATCTTGATTTGGAAAACAAAGAAATAATTTGAATGATTGCCTACAATCATTCAATTTGTGATAATCACACGCGTTTTGTATCACACTCACTCATTCAACTATTTAATTGTACAAACAAATGTTTCAAAATTGTATTTTGATCATGTGTTCGGCATGCCAAATAGGTTCGAAACAATCTTCAAGGGGGCAACATGGAAATAATTGTGAGTCCTGCCATTAAAGCCTCGAGTCCAAATCGCGCTGCATTGTGGAAGTTTGCGGGCATCGCAATGGAATGTGTGGAACCAAAAGGTGAACATAGGCCAACAATGGCTCATGTTGTACAAGAGATGCGAACTGTAATCAACATGGAAGAAGGTCCACCATCACCAATTGAACACCCTCGTGACTCCTCTGATATGGATGACCTCCATCCTACATATATGATGACCACAACATAGGAGCAACAAGTACAAGGGTCCGTTCACATCCTTCAGTTATGGCAAGGTAGACATGTACATAGTAATATTTTGGTTCCATACTCGTTTCATACCCGTTCCATATATGTACATTATAATTAGTGATATGTTCCCCCCCCCCTAAAATCTCAACAAATAAAAGATTGAAAATCTTTGTTCCCAGGTGTACACAAACACAACTTCATAAATAAGGATGATGTGTGTTGTTATGTTCATCAAGTTGTTTCACTTTGGTCAAGTGGATGGATTCTAATTATATCAATCAAGTGAGAATAATTCAAGTGAAAAATTGAAGCATCAATCAAATAGCTTCACCATTCATTATCTAAGAATACGTGCCAATGGACTTGGAAATGTTGGACCAGGTTGAGGACATTTGGGCTCAATATCACCAATATTTTCACCTTGCAAATGATGTAACTATTTGATTTTTATCATGCCGTTTTAATACATTATCCACTATATTACAACCTATCATTGTAAGGGTTGCCATGTAAGCAACTCAACATAAAAGTGTGAGCATTGATTCAACAAACCTTCAAGAAAATATCAATGGGCAATCTTATAATTTATTGCTACAAGTACAAGAGTAAATGTTTGCCTCTCAGATAATCATTAAATGCTCATTAAATCCCAAGCTTGTCTTTTTGAAGCAATTTGTGTATATTTACAACTAAGCCAATGTGTACCTCTAGTAGTTCTTGTCATCATTTTATATATGTTGCATTGTATGACTACTGATATGAAAATTAAGTTACATATGTTGTGAGTGTTAGTCAATATCAAAAAATTGAATGATAAATAATGTCAGTATAACTTTGACCCGTGTTAATTACTAGCACATAAGGGTGAGTATTTTATCCACGTTAGAAACTAAGATGGACACACCATGTTGAATACATATTTGTGCCATGCATGTAAACTCATTCATCATGATAAAGGAGCTCTCGTAAAAACTTGTCCCTCATAACTTGTACCTCATTAGTCCAACTAGTAGATCCCATTATAATATTTTCATTGTCCAAATGAATGAATTTACAAGCATTTCACAAATTGTGGCCATACAATGCGTGTGAAGTAGACGATGTGAATAGAAGGGATGCAAGTGGCAAATTCATTGACTTCTCATGAAAGGACATTTGGTCAGGAGCATGTAGTCACTTGCTAGTATGTGTTGCATGGCATTGAAAGTGTTTGTGGAACACATAGAGCACACAAACTTCAACCAAATAAAAAGTTCATATTATAAAAAATCACGCTTCACTTAGGATAATATAACACTTGAAAATGGAGGTTCATATAAAATATGATAGAGATATTGTATATTTTTTCCATCAAATCCAAGGGTCAATATCTTAGATGAACAATGTGCATGTCAATGCTAGCCTAAGTGTTGTTGTTGCTAGTATTGTTTACGACCATTTGGGGCTTTATGGTTAGGGTAGTAACTAGTGTGCTACTAGGGGAAGCCATAGTTTTAATAGACTAGGCTAGGGTGCAACAACAAACGGAGGATGACAACTTGACATTTTGAGCTCCTATCGGGGGCAAAGCATATGTAGTAGCATAGCAAGTTTTGCACATAGTCCAAAAATCACAAGGACAAGACATTTCAATCATCACACTTCTCCCTAACCTGACCTGCATGGCAAACATTGTAACATCCA